>OX465374.1:15968490-16365702 GCA_950004255.1 Mesopsocus fuscifrons | reverse complement strand
CAGTGGCTTCACTGCTACCACATAGTTAGTACCTACAGTTGATATCGTCACTTGCAGGCAATTGTTTCAGCCTAGCAAATAATTTGAACTTATTCCAGAAACTATAAGCTATAAGTATGTGCCTATAATACTTTATTTACGAGGGTCTAATGAGTTCCATCAGTCTGGGAGTAGCTAAGAGCACCGATCACCAGGTACATAGGACCATCCTTCCACAGGTACCTCCAGGCATATAGCACCTTCTGCCTCGAACTAGCGTCGAGCCTTGTTCACAAAGCAACTCTGGCGTCTTAATTACTAACACCAACAGTTCCGAAAGCAAAGTCAATAGGAGCGAGACCAGAGTTGTTTCGCAGCCCTGTGTAAAAACTGCATTACTTTGTGACCATTTGGTTTTGAGGTGAGAGAAGGATTCGGCCACAGCTTCATCACAACCGGGCTTAGTCTTTTAGCCTCTGAATACCAGAATACTTTGGCTGGACGAGGTCACAAGTCATGTAACTGAAGAACAGTTTAAGTATACAGGGTCTAGATTTACTTAAAAGTAACTGATAAACTGATAAACTCGAATGGATTCCTTTAAGTGTGTGTTCACAGACGCTTTTTTATTACCCAGATATTTTGAGTAAAGAAAATAGTGAAATCTTTCTCTGTTCATCACTGATTGGAAAATTAACACGACAATAAATTCAAAATCCCTCCTAATGCATGCTTCAGAGACTGGGCTCCGAAAACAAAAACTCAGGGCTGTAGATTTCGGGCAAATGCTGTCTCATGTGATTTTCTGATCCAAAAAAAGGCATTTTTCTATACCCTTCAAATAAACATTATATACTGAATAAAGTTAAATTCCATTAAATTCCAGTTTTTATATATTTTATCCAGTCACTAAGTTGAAACTATTGTTCAAAGTATAGGCACGGCCTCGACGTCTCTGAACTCACATGCACCTATGTTACGGTCAAGTTTGGCTTCTCCCTCAAAATCGCGTACCTATAAAGTTGTATCGAATTAAACTAACTTTTGGTGTTACCCAAAAGCGGCAGGTACCGCGGTAAAGGCATCAAAGGCAAGTAATTTGGAAGAGAGGCCGCACACGGTGCCTCTGGAATAAGAAGGAGATCCTGCAACAACTTGTGAACCCGATACCACCCACAAACTTTACAACCCTTTTAGTACCTGTACCTACCTGATGGCACCTTTCCTATACCTACTGTTAGGGACGATACAAAAGAGTAGTACGGTGTACTACATACATTACCATAATGTGACACATGCAGGCAACTTCTTTAGCCGGTCTATAAAACAACATTTTCTTACTACAGTTCATTATCGCAGTTGGAGCGTCAAGCGGCTCAAAAAAATTATGAGCCTGGTATTGTGTGTTCGCGGTTGTGGCCCAGTAGCCCAGAACTTAATTGCTCTCCAGCGTATAGAAGCCTAATTGCTGAATGCTCTGAGAACTTAGGTGCATGTCAGGGGAAATGTTTAGCAATAAATGAGAGCGTACGCCTCGTTCTCGAAGGGGAATTGAACGGACAAAATAAGTACTCCAAAAGGAGAGGGGTCTGTTGTAACTTCTAAGTTTCTATCATACATATACCTAAACGTATAAGTTTTTTTAAACAAATTTGATCCAAGTATTCAGTTTTGTTCTGTTTAATTTGTTTCCATGTTCATAAACATGATGCTTCTTCAGCAAAGTGAAGACGGACTGTACCCCAATGGCCCAGGTGTCACAGTGCTGCTTAACGTAAACATAACGTCCAAATATTTTGATTCAAGTCATCAGGCCCGTATCCAGAAAGCGGTCATAGGGAGGGTTTTATTAGTGTCAAGGGGGGGGGGGGGGGGGGGTTAACCCCCCAACCCCCCGTGGATACAGCTATGCAACTCTTACCAAAAACAGGTTGGTGTCTTTAAAATAAAACTCACCTGGACACGACTCTCTGTGAGTCCAATCCTCATGGCAATCTCTTCCCTCATGAAAATATCAGGGTAGTGAGTTTTCGAAAAACACCTTTCCAACTCATTGAGCTGAGCGGGGGTGAATCGGGTGCGGTGCCTTTTCTGTTTTGTGGGCTTGTCCGAGTCTGAGGAGTTGCCACCCTGTGTGTGCGTCCCGTGCTGCTGCCCGAGCCCTCCTTGGTCACACAGGGGAGCCGCCAGGCGGTGGGCACCACCCCCGTGGTCGATTGAGCTTCCCTTGATGTCAGCCCCGCTGTGGTGGTGCCTCTTCAGTTCTTCACATAAGTCCTTCGCCCCTGAAAAGAAGGAAACTACTGCCGTTATCGGAAGTTCAAAAAAATTGTAAGAGCTGCTGCTGCTGTTGTCTATTGTAGGTTAATTGTTTTCTATCGATTGGGTGATAATTGATTTATGAGATCTCACTCTCAGGGAATCTTGGAAATTTCTGGAGTAGTTAACTCTTCGGGGTGCATCTTTCCAAGAATCTCTTTGAGAATCTCAGAAAATCTTTGGAAATCTTCATGCAATCTCAAGCAATCTCTGGAGTGATTAACCCCTTGCATATAATTAATTTTCCGTACTTGTATTCCCCCTTCCAAGCTGGCTTTAAAACTGGCCGATTTTTTTTTTTTTTAAATGGCACAGGCAACCTTTAGCCTGGGTAAAACATTACTTAAAATTCTGTACAGGAAACTCAACTAACCTGGTACTAATGTGTGGGCTCTAATTCACACAAACTGGCCGTAAAGTGTGAATTTCAGCACCCCTAGTCTGAGAAACAGAGCTCGAAAAATCAACACACCAATAATATGTGGGGAGAATAGTGATGGATCAATTGCTGTAAAATAAATGGAGGGATAGACTTGCTAACGAGAAGACAGAAGCCCGTCGTGATGGTTCAGTTAGCACTTTGGCACCTAGCACACATGTGAGACCTAGCTGAAGGTTGCTCATGGGAGGAACAAACATACATAGGTATATACCTATACTTACTTACCTACTAGTACAGCAAACATACATTCTTGCATGTGCAGATAGCAAACTTAACAATATTCCGTAATCAGTGCCGTATTCCGACATTTGCACAAGTGCGATATCAAGCAAGGACCTTCCGAGGGGGTACCCACTCCAGAGTTCCTTGAGATTCCCTGAGATTCCATATAGATTTCCAAAGATTCTCAACGATATTCATAGAAAGATTAACCCCTGAAGGGGTAACCACTCCAAAAAAAATTCCAAGATTCCCTGAGATTCCATAAAGTTTTCCAATGATTTCCAACGAGATTCCCAACGAGTGGTTAACCCCTCGGGACCTTCTTTTTCCCTCAACCACCTCCTGCTACCCTACAGCCAGCTCAGCTAATTCTTAAGATTAAGTAGAGACAGCATAATATTTCAAATATTAATAATCGACCTAAACGTGGCAGAATAACGCACATTTATCTTTAACTAAGTCAAAATTTGCCACCTAAGGGGCCTTCCCCAGCAAGATTTATTAGTACTCCCAAGGGGTTAACGACTCCTGGAATCTCGTTGGGAATCTCGTTGGGAATCATTGGAAATCTTTATGAAATCTCAGGGAATCTTAATTTTTTTTTGGAGTGGTTACGCCTTTCCTTATCGCGTTTTTTAAAAAGGACGAAACTTGAAGTTATGTCTCATCGTACTGAAGCTGATTCCGTAAAAAGTATACGAAGTCCTACGAGAAATAGGTGATTTCGTGCTTCCTACCATAAGAATGGTAACTACATACATGACATAACTTTAACTACAAGGTATATAGAAAGTATTCTTACTTAATACAACCTGGAATCATGGAGAATCAGCACTTGCATGTGTTAGGGACCTACCTAGTCACGTAATCCTTAATTTTACTGAAATTTGCATATTTCATGAGCTTGCAAGACAAGGCGCAAGGGAGCAGGAAGGGGTCAGCAAAAGAAGAAAAGAGGCGTTGAAAATAATGAAAACATGGGCATAAATCATTTAGTGGCGACAGCAGGCTTCTTTATCATGCAAATACATTATAACGCACTTGTCTAACTTTCCCTGTTTTAATAACGCTAGCCCACGTAACGCAACATAATAATTGTGAATGTGGAAGTTTTATTCCCCCCCTCCCCCCCTCCCGCCATTTCCCTCCCCCTCCCCATTCCACCAGCCAAAAAGTGGTGGGAGAGCAAGATACATTGTGTAACGAACCAAGTTTTTATTAAAGTAGAAAGTATTATATTTCTTCCTCTGGAAATCCTTTAAACAGATACTGGTAATTGCCTCACATTTTAGAATTTTCTCCTTTCTACCTTGTATCTCAATTTTTAACATTTTCATACCTCTCTGAGAAACTAATGGGCGTTATAGCTCGTCATTTTAAGGTGGTTGCTTGAAGTAGACGATTCCTTGGTTAAATTAAAGATACAAGTTTTATTTACTAATGCTATACGAGTTCTAATGTGTACCCATTAACCTGATTTCATACAAAGGAACTCGATCTACACCATTGGCAAATATCAAATAACCAGCATTAGGGAATACGTTACATCTAAAATCTAAAGTATCGATAAGTTTCTGGAGCTCAATATCTCAGAGCAAATATGTGTTCTAGCTTTCTAATGAAAAGAAGTAGAGAGATGGACATGACAATGGTATAGGATTAGACACTTGCCAGTACTTAGCCCATTGTGGACTCATCAAAATTGGATTTGAAATATTTCTTCAAAAATCATTATTTTCTCTTATATTATTTTAGGTATGAACCAATTTTTTGATGAAGTTTTAAAATGCTGTCCAGCACCGACGCCACTTTAGCACAATGGTATTTTGAGACCATGCTTGAGACTCTTTGGAAACTTTCAAATTTTTCTGAGAAATATTTGTTGATAACATGATAACAGCTCGTTTTTAAATAACAGTAAATTTGTAATCCCTTTAAATACCAATAATCATTATTTTGACGGCTTCGTCCCACTTTTATCTCTAGTAGATAGGCACCTCAGATAGGTAGGTACCTACCAGCTCACTCGATTCGGCAAAAATACGAAGATATACCCATGTACCTATGTATAAACTATAAGGCTGGATTTAGCTAATTTCGGAATGGAACGTACCCAAATTTTATTCTGTTAGCTAAACAAGATTATCACGCGTTGCTAGGGACACAAGATTCCGACTTTATTTACCTACTTAGCAACCTTGTTTAGCTTACAGAAAAAATTCAGGTAAATTCCATTCCGAAATTAGCTATAAAAGGTGAAAATTGATTGGATTTGGATACCGAACATAAATAATTTGATCCCCAAACAGATTTTAACCTTCTGTACTTAGGTAACTGACAGACCGATTTCAGTAAAGTTTGGTTCGTAGGTACCTTGTCTACTTACCTATCTTTGTCAGACCTCTGACTTAGAAATCCGAATATGGTGTAGAGAACCCTAATGGGTTTAAAGCCACTTTTACCAGGTTATCAGCCAATTTGTAAAATTTTGGAATTGTCTTACCAGCAAAAAGTTAGCTATAGCTAATAGTCACAATATTTTTCAAAGGGATTAAAAGTGGGTTTGCAGATTAAATATTCTAAAACGTTTATGCTGCCCCCAACAAGAAGTGGAGCTATGCTATACATATTCAAAGTTGTATACCTACTACTTGATCATGCGATATCTGAACCAAACGGGTCAGCTGAGCTAGTATAACCACATTTTTCGCACTTGCTTCAAAAATGCGAATTCTAATCTCAAATTTATCTCAAAATACACTTCCTCACCTGTCCTCTGTAAATTTAATGTGAACAAGAACAATAAGTAGCCCTTTGGGTGTGACTTAGCCTCCATAAAAGACATCAGAGTTTACTCGCAACGTCTGCACGATGATGAGAGAGAAGGGAGCAGGGCAGCACTGCGCCCCAGCGCCGTCGGTGCCTCGAAAAGGCCCAACTTCTTCCCCTTCAACTAATTATTCGTTTAATGAAGTAAATAAATGAGGAGATGATTGAAGTGTTACAAACCTCCCATTGAGTTGGCGCCCGCGCCTGCCAGGTTGTTGAGCATGGCGCCCGGGCCGGGCCGGAGGGTGAGCGATGAAAGAATGGTGGCGGCCGAGTACGGAGTCCTCACTCAAGACCCCACATCACTCTTTAGGGGCTGCATCACTCAAATCAACAATACAACTACTTGTTCCTATCTGACAACCGCTGATTGCAATAGCATGGGACTGAACGGAGCGCGGCAGAGGGCCGGCAAGCGTCTCCCGGGGCTGAGGCGCGGGCCGCGCGGCGCCCGCTGCCGTCCCACAAGCTCAGCATGGCGCAGTCGGAAACTCTGGCCATGGATGAATACGGCTTTAACCGTTATCACCCATGTTCTCTATTCGGATCTTACTTTGATCGCTTCCAATCCCTAGATATCACCACCGAATACCATAGATCCGGCCTTCACTCCAGTGTTGGGAAGGAATTTATTCTGCAGCAGTGCTAACTAAAGGGTGAGAAGGCGCTGAACCTGCTTTGAAAGGGTCGTCTGCGGGTAGAGATGGCGCTATTAGAAAATTTCAATGGGTAAGCGAGATAGAAATACAGTTTTCAAGTAAAGGTGCAAGATCTTCGGAGATAGCATTCATTAACATTAGGAACAAACTGAATTTCTTGCATTTTCAATTTTCAGTTGTGAAGGTGTAATTAAAAGTTTTATTGGATTATTACAGGCTTAAAATGCACTTGGAATATTATATTAGACGTGTTGTTTGTTTATTCTCTGCTTAGTGACTGGATCTTCACCTGACTTCTTGTTATTTTAGTTTAGACCGAAACATTTTGGGTATAGGGAAATGAGTGGTACCCTCAGCCCTCACAGGTACCTGCACCTGTATTAGGACTACCAAAAACCTGGTGTGATTTTTATGGCGTTAGTAAATTTTAGTGTGAGAAAATTTGTTCGACGTATTCATCATCAATTTACATCTCTTGTCTCTTCAAGGTTTTATTATTACGCCTATCTAACCCAAATAGGCTTCGTGGTTGGAAGGTATATACCTACACGCCTACACCTTTTCCACCTCCTAGATCCTATAGATACCTACCCGTCGCCGAAAGGGACAACTTTTATTTGGATGGGCCATGATTACCTAGACCTAGATGATGTCATAATCACCGATATGTAAGCACCAAAATAAGAAAACAATATTTGTTTTGAAACAAGGTTATAAAAACAGCTCCGTTCTCATTTCTTTTACAAAGAATATCCGCAGAAAAAAACTCTGCACAGTGCATATGGCACCAGTTATTGTGCTTCATGACTGCATTAGGAACAGGTGCTTTAGGTGGACGCACACGTCCTTGCAATTAGGTTTATAAGGAACCAATTCAAACAAAAGTGTGGTGAAAGTCGAATCCTTTGTTCCCCATTTCCCGTGATGGGACAATGGCTATTTATATATTCTCAAATTAATTTTAACCAATTAATTCTGTGATGTTTATAGATACTATTTAATTGGTAATTACTTCAACGTCATACCATCGCAGTATAGGTAAGTATCCATTTCATCACATTGTTTTCGGCGTTACATTGAAGCATTTACGAAACATATCCTCGAGGGGTTAACCACTCGTTGGGAATCTCGTTGGGAATAATTGGAAATCTTTATGAAACCTCAGGGAATCTTGGAATTTTTTGGAGTGGTTACCCCTTCGGGGTTCATCTTTCTATGAATATCGTTGGGAATCTTTGGAAATCTTTATGGAATCTCAAGGAATCTCTGGAGTGGTTATACCCCCTCGGATATCCTTTTTATACACTTCCTTCCAACGTGGGACATATCTGTCTGAATGACTGATATGTGCTATGAGAGGTTTGGTTTTGAAACCCGATACATAGGAAAGTGTTTCACTTGTGTTGGCATGGATTTAACAAACCTCAGCCCACTCCTGTCCTACATCTCTTCGGCCTCGGCCAACTGTGTGATAAGCCGATAAGCGACTCTGGGCGCTCCACCTTAAAAAATATTTTTATCTACTTCACGTTGTAAAATAACCGCATTTATACCTATGCCTGTCTATACTGACACTGACTCTACTGTTTCTATAAATTTTTCTAGATTTGTGGTACCTGTACAGGTACATTTACAAATTAAAATCTACCTACCAACAAAAACATTTATTGTCGCCGCAATGCGCAGGTCAGTCTGGATCAAACGGTCATTAAATAATTGATGACCGTTTATGAGAACTCTCCACGGCTGATATTGAGACAATTGAGATCCAAGGCAGGATAGTCAGAGCGTCTTGAGGGGATAAGATGGAATGGATCCACTAAAGGAGGAATGCCTGAGACACTGGAGCCTCCATGTAGCGCCGCCTCCAGCGCCAAGGGGAGGAGCGAGACAGAAAATGATGGCACATGCACTGGAGAGGAAGTGCAAGAGAGACAACGCATTTCTTTTAACTAAATGATATTTATGAGAAAATTCCAATTGCATTTAAAACTTGTTGGGTAGGTCATTTTTGAGGAAGTAAAAGATCACAAAGATACCATAACAAGTATACATAGTTTACTGTAGGCACCTTCACCTTATAGGTACGTTCTTTCGGATTGGACTCCAATTTTGGGATTGCCCAAACCGTGGCTCCAGGAACTGTCTCCCAACAACTGTTACCTAGATAGTACAATACTAACTACTTCACTCTCTAGCCATGTCGGAGTTCGAACATAACTTTGATATTAATTCATTATTATTGTTAGTTGTATAATGTACCGATAAGTAGCGCTACGGGCGTTGTTGTTACTTCAGTTCTCTGCGTACCGCCCTCGCTATTAGACGTAGGTACAGAGGCTCCCGCGACAATATAATACTGCGGCTATAATTATTCTATCAGGCTTAGTAAGTCGTGTTTGATTAGGATATTTTCGAGTGCTTATTCTCGTGACATCCATACCGGAATACTGAAGAGGAACACTGCGAGTTGGTTCGTCCTTTCCACTGATTATCTCTGTTGTATTTCCCATATCCTCCCTTATTTCTACATTATCATTATACCTACCCTACGAACCTAATTGTCCTATGCACCTTTACGGTCAACGAGGGTAAGTTGTGATTCATATTTCCCATTAGTAGGTATACCTACAAAACTCCATTAAAATATATACAGTCCACTATTACCAAAATAAAAATATAACTGGGTGGTACCCAGACAAAAGGTCCTTACGAGCCAGATATTGAACTGGTCAAATTATTTAATTAATTAATTGTTGAATTAATATTGAGGGGTTCGTTCGGACTCCAGACTAAGAAGATTTGCCTTCCTATAGAATGTGCATGGGTGAACCCGTCTTCTTAGCTTGTATTATCGATATACTCTATTTTATTCCTTATACATTGAGGTAAAAAGTCGAGCATCAGGAATTGAGCATTTTGCCTCAAACGTCAGGCAGGTTTGCTGACACTATACTTTCTTATCGTTGGGCCGCTGCCAAGTTTGCTTGGTCGCTGTCGGCATAATTGCGTGGGATTCGTAATCTCTAAGAATTGCTTATCTCTATTTATGGGTTTATTGTCATTGGTAACTAACTATACCTACCTAGTCCAGAATGTGTGACGAAGGTCCAAATGCGAAGGCTCTGTCTGAGCAGAGACAGTACCTCGTGCGAAGAGTTCGTGAAGTTGTAGCACAAATCAAAGAGCTAAACGTGGAAACTCATGCTAGGGAGATCCTCTCTAAAGCAAAGCGAGTAGATGTATCTTATCAGCCTACTTGGGATAAGGTGGAAAATCAATGTTTTCTGTATAACAGTTCGGTTAGGAAGAGCCAGAAAATCCCTCTCGAGGATGATCTTCAGAAAGAGTTTGCGGATTGTGTGGATTTCATCAATACAGCAGCGATTACTGCTCAAGCTAAACTCCAAAATGGGCAGGCTCCTCCCACAGCTCCCTCTCAGCCAGTGGCAGGTCAAGAATCTGTCCGAAGTTACCTAAAGCCAATTGAGCTTCCCAAATTCTCAGCTGATGAATTTGAATATTTTTGGGGATTATTTGAATCTCTTGTGGATAAAAATCCTAGCCTAAATGCAATCTTGAAGTTTCATTATCTATCCAATGCATTGTCAGAAGATGCAAAAGCAATCATTTCGGGATTTTTACCCATATCAGCGGAAAATTATCCACTTGCTAAAGAAGCATTGATTTCGCATTACCGAAATCCTCGTCGGCAGGCCAGTAAACATGTTACCAGCCTACTGAACTACGATTCTCTGCCCGGCAACCACAAGCCAGCAGAATTAACCAGTCTTGTCAATCATTTCCAGAATACTGTTTCTTCCGTTAAGAAAGTGGAGATGGAGGACTTAGGAGATTTTTTATTGTTCCAAATTCTCTACTCGAAATTGGAGAAAAGGCTCCGTATGGCCTACGAACGATCGCTTGAAGATAGCAGGAAGATTCCTACCCTTGCAGATCTTCTAAAATTTCTTAAGGATCAAATTCAAATGTCAGATCTGAATGACATCGCTTCCTTGAATACTAAAAGGGATGCTAAGGAAACTCTTAAGCCTGACGGTGTAAAGTCAGCTCCCATAAGAAAACCTTTCGCCAAGTCTGCACTTCTTATCAAGGACGACACTACTTCTCCTTCACAGAAAAAGTGTGGTTATTGTTCTGGTGATCATTTTATTTACCAGTGTGAGAAATTTAAAACCATTCCTGTGGAAGAAAGGTATGCTTGTGCAAAGGGAAAGCATTTATGCTATAAGTGCCTAAAGGCGCACAAAGGCAACTGTACTTTTAGATTCAGCTGTAGAACCTGCGGTGGTGATCATAATTCATTGTTGTGCAAAGGACAAAGAAGCTTCAGTCCAAATGAAAATGCCGAGATAAAGGTGCATGGTGCACCCAACCTTAATCAGACGCGGAACTCTGGCGACCAGCCAAGTAATTCGCTGAATACGCAAGCCCTATCATGCAACTCAAGGAATGCTCAAGCGTTACTTGCTACTGTTATCATTGAGGTCCGGGATACCTCTAACTGTCCTGTTCTAATTAGGTGTGTTGTTGACTCAGGCTCACATCTCAATTTTATCACTGAGCGAGCCGTAAAAAAAACTTGGATGTGCACGTACGTGCGATCGCACAATAGTTAATGGAATCTCAGGTACCACCTCTTCAAAGGGAAAGGTCAATCTTCATTGTGAATCACGATTCAGTCATCAGAGATTCAACGTTTCAGCATTGGTGTTACCAAAAATATGCAACGATTTGCCTAGTTGCTTAGTGAGTGAGGAAGCCATCTCACAGACAACAGACCTTCCACTCGCGGACCCATCTTGGGGAAGACCAGGGCCTGTTGATATGTTGTTAGGAGCAGAAGTATATGCCCAAATTCTGTCAGCTGAACGTCCTATAGTCAACGTAACCAACAGCTTGGTAGCTCAGTACACTTCACTGGGATATGTCCTCGTAGGTAGTGCAGATGCCAGTATCCTGCAAACTACTTCATTGCTATCAGTAGATGACACTCTTACCCGTGCTGTAGAGAAAATGTGGAAACTAGAGGAGTTTCCCGAAGTACCTATATTAAGTCCTGAAGAACAGGCAGCTGAGACATTTTATAAAGAGACCACTAAGCGTGACCCAGATGGGCGTTATGTAGTCAAGTTACCGTTTCGTTCAGACGTTACTGAGCTCTGTGCAAATAAGTATCCCCCGAAAAAGGCTTACGAAAAGTTGGAGCAAAAGCTCGAGAAAACGCCGGAAGTTTCGAAATTATACAATGAATTCTTCGACGAATATCGTAAGACAGGAATGATGGTGCCTGCTGAAAATGCAGTCGAATATAAATTAATTCATCACGCTGTGGTGAAAAGTTCAACCACTACGAAGGTTCGGCCCGTCTTCAATGCGAGTAGCCCGGATATCCACGGCTACTCACTCAATGAGCAGCTGTTGTGTGGACCGTCGCTGCACTCTGACATTTTTGATGTGTTACTGTCGTTCCGATTTCAGCCTGTACCATTCGTATGTGATGTAAAGCGAATGTACAATTCGGTTCTTGTCGATCAGGACGATTGGAAGTTCCAGCACATTTTATGGCGACCTTCCGCGTTGGAGGAAATTCAAGAATTCGCCTTGACGAGAGTTACATTTGGCATGGTTCCAAGTGGGTACCTAGCCCAAAGAACCATCCAGCAGTCAGTAGAGGACGATGGTACAGCCTACCCTCTCGCTTCTCATGCTTTGCAGAATCAGATCTACGTAGATGACCTGGCATGTTCTTACCCCAGTATCGAGACTGCGTGTGAAGCAAAGAATGAGTTAATTGACTTGATGAAAAGGGGCGGCTTTGAGCTGCGCAAATTTGCTAGCGCCAATTCTGAGCTTACTAGTGATCTGCCGTCTGAGCACTGCGAAGATATTGATTTCGGTGACCAGAACGCCACCTTGAAGATTTTAGGATTGTGTTGGAGCCCATCCAGTGATGATTTTCGATATAATTTTCGAGAATTCGATGGATCAATGACTAAGAGAAGTGTCCTCGGCTATGCCGCACGTCTCTTCGATATCAAGGGACTTTTAACGCCAATCACAGTCGCTATTCGAGCCTTTATTAAGAGACTCTGGGAAAGTGATTTGGGATGGGACGATAGGTTCCCCACCTCGCTCTGTGAAGAATGGAGTCATTACTCGCAGGAAATGCCGAAACTGCAACTACTGAAAATTCCTAGATACATTCCAGTATTTTCATGCAATCGACTGGAACTGATTGTATTTTGTGACGGGTCAGCTGTTGCTCATGCTGCCTGCATTTATTTGCGTTGCATACAGGAAAAGCAGGTTGGAATATACCTGATTCGGGCTAAGGGGCGTGTTAACCCCTCGAAGCCACAATTGACCATACCCCGAGTAGAGCTTCAGTCAGCAAAATTACTCGTCGATTTGTACAAGAGTGTTCTGCCCAGACTGGCGAACCTCCCCATCGCAGAAACTATTTTTTGCACTGACTCGACCATTCTCCTATCCTGGTTAAGGATTCCCCCGCACAAATTGCAGTTATTTGTTGGGAATCGAGTGTCCCACATTCTTAGTGTGACCGATGTGGAACAATGGAGGCATGTTAATTCGGAAAATAATTGTGCTGATCCGGCATCCCGCGGTTTAAACCCTTCCGCGATGGTTGAAAACCAGCTGTGGTGGGCAGGTCCTGAATTCTTACAGAAAGAACCGATTGAGTGGCCATCTATTGAGCCTACATCAGTGCAGCCCTCAGAGTTGCCCGAGTTAAGAAAAACTGCATTGGTTTGCACCGACGCTGCACCGTGCTTAGACCACGAGCTATTTGAGAAATTCAGCTCCTTATTGAAATTAAAACGCGTTCTCGCTTGGGCGAGAAGATTTATAAACAATGCGAAAGCCAAAACAAATGGTACTCCTCGGAACAATGGTCCTCTTACCGTTAGCGAGCTTCAGGCAGCTATGGAGAAAATACTACTAAAGGTTCAGATGGCACATTTTCCTGAACTGTACAATGGGAGCAAAGTTCCTAAAAGTTTGCGATCCCTTACTCCCTATGTGGACCCAAACTCTGGACTGGTGCGAGTTGGTGGTAGGTTAGAGAACGCCCCTCTCCCCAAAAATTCCAAGCATCCATATTTAATCCCGATTGTGCACGCTTAAGTAGCACGTTCTTAAGTTAATTATTAATTACTAATCTATTATAATATCCTTTGTTTTTATATCATGGGTATAATGTTTTACTATTTACATTCATCTCATTATTCATTAACCTATTCATGCTCAATATTCACTAATCTTAACCCATTATTATCTGATTATCTATTCACTATTCTTTTATTAACTGCATGTTCTTACTCTTTAATCAATGATTTCCCTTGGTCAATCATGGTGGTCGGGATGTCGGAGTTCGAACATAACTTTGATATTAATTCATTATTATTGTTAGTTGTATAATGTACCGATAAGTAGCGCTACGGGCGTTGTTGTTACTTCAGTTCTCTGCGTACCGCCCTCGCTATTAGACGTAGGTACAGAGGCTCCCGCGACAATATAATACTGCGGCTATAATTATTCTATCAGGCTTAGTAAGTCGTGTTTGATTAGGATATTTTCGAGTGCTTATTCTCGTGACATCCATACCGGAATACTGAAGAGGAACACTGCGAGTTGGTTCGTCCTTTCCACTGATTATCTCTGTTGTATTTCCCATATCCTCCCTTATTTCTACATTATCATTATACCTACCCTACGAACCTAATTGTCCTATGCACCTTTACGGTCAACGAGGGTAAGTTGTGATTCATATTTCCCATTAGTAGGTATACCTACAAAACTCCATTAAAATATATACAGTCCACTATTACCAAAATAAAAATATAACTGGGTGGTACCCAGACAAGCCATTAACCTACTTTTCAACAAAAGGAAAATAATATTCTAGTTTTAGCCGTATATTTTGATTTGCTGTATACGAAAAATTTGTATGTACCTTTAACCTTTTACATTTAATTGATAATTAAGCATCTCTATAGGTTTCTACACACTAAAATTGAAACAAATCGTTGCAGTTAAGGTTGTTTGACTTCAAAAAAAACTATACTATATAAATACTATAAACTAACAAACGACCATTCAAGTTCTTCAATAAAGTACCATACTGTAACAATACTCTTTGTCCCTTTAAAAAGGGTAGGGAGGCTAACCCCTTTAGCATCAATCGGTTGTATTTAGAGTAACGTTAAAAATTACTGAGGAATTCACTTATACAATTTTGACAAAATAGGCTAAGAGCATTTTTCTAAAAAAATATTGTCACACAAGAAAATTAGAGAAACATGCACATGCAAATCTTAGGAACGTGTAAGTGCCATTTAAAAAATCCACGTGCAATTTGTTTGAAACGTGCACGTGCAAAATATTGAAACGAGCATTTGGGAATTTTAGAAAAGTGAACGAACTAACGAAGGTTATGTAAGATTTGTACTCTTATGTTTTATTTATTAGTCAAATCGTAGAACCTTCTGCAAAATTTCAGAAAGTGAAGACTAATGACTCGTACGTGGTTCTACTGATTCTGGGTAAGTAGGTATATCATCTATGTGTACCTACGTTTGATCTGACGTTGGTTTCGTTTTCCTCGGAGGTACCTTGAAGTTTTTCGAAAGTAACTCTACAGATACGACTACAGTAGGTAGTATTTCTTCGAAAACCGAAAAGAAATTAACAATTAAAATAAGCGTATGTCGGTCACTTCTCACTTCTCTGTTCATATGGGTCTGGGGCGTCTCCGGTTGCCAAGCAACGGCTCCGCCATAGCAGGTATCTCCACTCTTCCCCTCGAATCAGTCCCCCTACTGTGGAATCTCTGGTTGCAGAAACCCCCTCCCCTTAGTGCTCTTCAGAAATTTTCAAACGCGTGAGTCAGTCGAACTTTTAGTTTACGCTTAGTAGCTAGCTATTGCATACCTTTAATAGGTAGGTAGAAATAATATAATAATAGTAGTTTTGCAAGGTTCTAACTTGAAATACATAGTCTCCAGCCATTCCTAACTGTCAAAAAACACGATTTTTTGCCTTTTTTGACCATAGCAGGCGCAATTTTTGAGTTATCAAAATTTATCAAAAAGCCTGTCCAGATTTTTACGTTAGGTACCTAGGTACATACCGAATTTGAGCAAAATCGGATGTATAATGGTGTGACGTCCAGTCGCGCTACAGAGTGACGTACGTACGTCGAACGGACATTTTTTTAAGACCACGTTTTACCTCCAGAATCATGGGAAACCCAAAATCCCAAAATCGAAATGTTGCACGATGACATAACTTTCTCAGCCCATCTATTACATGAGAAAGTAAAAACTGTAAAACACAATCTTGCACACGTATATGAGGAGCAGCCTAAAAAATGTTTTATGTGCGTATACATATGAAACATTTTATGAAACTGAGAGTGGCTTCCACAATTGACTGGATTCTGAAGTTGACCATATAGTGTCCCGGTATAAATGTTCACTGTAGGACTGTAGCGTAGGAAAATTTAATTTGGAGAAGGATAATATTACACTTAGGTACGGCAATTGACCGAGAATTCTGCAGTATATACATATATGAAAATGCTGCAGTATATATGGCATGTTGGATGTTCGTCAAAGCAGGGGTTGTTTCATCAGTGGTTGCCTCACAATGGAGAATCCACCTTTCAATAAGGCCTTATTAAAACAACAAGCGGAGCTTTGTACTGGAGTATGGCGGCACAGAGAGGGGGTATTTTGGATTAAATAGAGCCTGGAAACTCCAGTGCCGCTCAAGTGACCTTTGGGTAGAAGATATGCTCGGCATGTTGTGCATGACTGAATATTAGCTGAGATATTTTCAATACATGAATTCATCATATTTGTTGCTGAATGGCACTTGACGTACACGTGTAGCTGATCCTTACGCCACGTGTTTGTATACCTACCTGCTTAGCCGACGCACCACCTACCCATTTGGAATTTTATTAATTAAGATTTTCTTTTTTTTTTTCTTCAGAAAAGTGTATAAATCACTCATGATCTAAACAGTGTGGATACTTTTTGAAAACACTGTGATAGCGGCATATCTAGGAAACGTCTGGTTCGGGAGACACAGTGTCTTATTAGGTTCATTTCTCTCTACTGTCTGCAAAAGGAAAATATCGCATATGAGGGAAGAGACTGAAGAGTCTCGGTCCAATGCATCTTTTTTATCTTATGAAAAATGTTGAATTCAAGTGTAGGAGTATCCGATGCTTGGGAAAGGAAGGAATGCAATAAACTTCTCCACCCCAGCACCGGACTGAGCTTTCAGTTACAGTACATAAAGCAATATGTTCCTAGACACTGCTGCCAAGTCAGGCTAGGAGCGATTACTCATAATTTCTTGCAAATGTAAGGCTGATCAAAACTTTTTCTTGATCAGGGTCAGATTGGCATTTTTAGCGTATGGTAGGAAGTGGAACCCAAATCCGGATCGGCGTCAACTGAAAATCTTCAAGAAATTATGAATAATCGGTATACGCTCCCAGCCTGACTTGGACTATAATTGGGGGGTTAAGTTCGTGGTAGAGCTGGAAGGATATTCACGGTTCACCTCCTATGCTTAGGTCCGCTTTAGATAAACCTCTGAAAGTCGTAGATATGGCACTGGCACAACACAGGTATAGCTGGAACGGCAAAATTTCCCAAAGGTGTAAAACTTTCCTACTTCAGGAGTTATAATATGGTTCAAAAAAAGAAACGAAATTGTGTGATAAGATGTACAAGGTGCCTCCAAATTATTATTACACCCATTCATGTGTATGTATGTGCAGGTACATAATATTTATGCTCAGTGAGGGTGACTTGTAGTTGTAGAGACTCTTTGGTTTACCTTATAATGTAATATTATACTTCACAAACTGAAAAAATAAAATTCAAAGCTATTCAAAAGGCAAGAAAATAAGTCACAGTCCGACAATGGAACTCGTGAATTTAGACAGCAAAAACAGGGAAAGAAAGGTTGTCGAGGGAATGGCAGACCCAGGACGAGCAGGGAGCAGCAAAGCAGCAGAGCAGCAGAGCAACTCCGCTGTTCCGCGCAATCAGTCCTGCTGTGAGTGCTGAGAGGAAAAAACCCGGCGAATTCCTCTACTTTCTGAGAATTTCATTAGATTTTAAATAAAAACGTATTTTTGAGATTTCTATTTTCAAATGTCAAGGGGCCCTGTCAGTGGAAACGGGAGCCAGGGAAAGAGAGGAGCTCTTCACAGACAAGGACGGAACACAAGTACCGTTTTGTAATAAAACTGAGCGGATCCGGAATTTTTGCTAGATATTGAAAATACCTCTGGCAAATTTTTCCCGAACGTTACAGAGCTATAGGGACAAAATTCAAAATAACAAGAGCACTTACAAGGAAAGTTAAGTGAGGGGACTTTATTTTCTGTCTATTCATATTGGAAAATTCAACTTTTTCAGTATGATAAATAACCTTCATAATAAGTAAATACCTACCGAGGTTCAGTAGATTCTTTCAGGTATAGTCGAGTGACGTGTATACATAGAGTGCGGATGACGATGACAAGTGACCAAATATATACCTACTCCATACCTATACCTCATACCTCCATGAAACCAATCAACTCAGCTTCTGACTGTTGAATCTCGCTCTCTGCCATATTGGTCTCACGTTGAATATTTCGTTTGATTTATTCAGAAACCTTATACCACCACATACACTTACAAGTGTATTGTATAAACAGCCATAAACGTCAGGTACGTGTGAAACTGAGGTATATATACCATTGAAATTGTTTCAGTGAGCTGTACGAAATTGGAAAAATTTCATGTGAAATTTTTTCCATCAGTTAAAATCTCGTTAGAAGTTCCGCATAGCGTAAGCACCACATGAAGTCAGATTTAGTGCCACCTCCTCCCTGCATTTTCAACTAAGTAATACTCTTCTACATTTTTCTACGTTGTTTCTCTATAAGTAGCTAGTTGTAACCCAGGTACTGGGTTTACGGTTTTAGAGAAACTGGGTCCAATAATAAATACTTCCTGGTATGGTTTCTATACCCCTTTCCAAAAAAATATTGGTCGGATCTTATAGACATATACCATAGATATAGGTATACCCTCACCATACCTAGATTTACCTACTTTGAATTGACTTCATAATATTACCAAAACCTAAAAGTAAACCGCAGGTTTTAAAATGTTTCAATAGGAACTCTCTAACCCACAACTTGAAGGAGCCAAAGATAACAAAACTGTTAAACAAATCGACCGCTAACCTTGCAGCGTTAGGAGGACCACAAAGGGTGGTCACCGCACCCTAAGGTTAACATGGAAAACTTGGGATTGTGGGGGGTGGGGGTCCCACACATGATTTAGATATCACGCGGGCTATCAATCGCCATTAGAGCTAAGCCTGCCCGCCTAATCAAGTGCAGTCTCCTCTCTTCTCGCCTCTCCTCTTCTCCAAACTCTCAGCTTTCCAAGCTCTACCCTATCTTCTCAGTTTTTAGTTCTGAGATGGAACTAAAGGAAGGTGCGCCCCACCATACTCTGCCCGGCTCGTAACATACCTATGTTTGTCTGTTGCGCAGCGTTACCTGTCAGACATGACCGATTTTTTTCAAATTCGGTATATAGGGATATGCTAAGTTTCAAGACATGTTTTTAATAGAAACGTAAAAAAACCACATGAGTCAGACATGTAGAACACGTATGTGACACGAGTAAAACACGTGTACCTGCACGTGTGGTCTACGTGTAACACTACGAAAAAAAAATCCTGGAGCCTCTACAGGAAAAGAACGGCTGAAGTGCTTGAGAGAAAATAATTATTTGATACATTGTGTTCCAATTGTCAAGCAGGAGGGAAAGAGGACTCATGCAGTATAGAGAATCCCGTAGGAAGGATAAGGATTGAGGGTTCTCGTTTTTCGGTAAAGGTCAGAAAACTGATCCAAGAAAGAAATTTATCCCAAAGTTTTTCAATCAGTTTGGATAAAAGTAGGAAACTAGTTGCCTAAAAAAAACTTCTCTCCTATCCAAGGTATTGATTGCAGTATTTCTTTTGTTCAAAGCAAAAATTGATAAAATTTCCCTAGAGCCTTTGTCCTTTGTTTACTGTTAAGGGAATATACACACTTGGACTTGGTAACAGCCTTTTTCTACCCGTTTTTTGAGAAAACTGATGAATATTTATGTGTTTTAGGCTGAATTTCACCACCTTCCGATAGTGTCTTTAACGAGAGGATTTAACGAACGGATTTACGTTATCGTATGTTTAGCTTACGACAAGTGCGATCGCAGAGAAACAAGTGCAAGCGCAAGGCATTTTTCGTAAGCTAAACATACGATAACGTAAATCCGTTCGTTAAATCCTCTCGTTAAAAGACACTATCGGAAAGTTGTGAAATTCAGCCTTAAACGTCAGAAGCTCTAGTTGACCAATTCTGATTTTACTACCGAGTGATGTTTGACTAGTCTTTTGTCTGTAAAGCCGCAGGGTGAGATTTCGCCGGAACATACTGAATCAGCAGCGATAGGGGGAGTGAACTAATGGTAGCGGTATGCTTTTTGAATGAATCCATTTGTGGAGGGTAAAGGCAGGAGGTGATATATCGCTTATTGGTTTGAACACAGGCTCAGGTGGAAGGGATACATTCCCACAAAATATTACTTCCATTCGGATCCACTTTCATCCCCTTTTAGGTTTGCCCCCAGAACCATTTCAAAAATTTTCGGACACTAACTGTACCGAAAAAACGTAATTTTACGTTATTAAGTGATTTTCTTTTGTACCTTAGATTGTCAGAGACATTTCATTTTGGGCAGTAACTGGGCCAAACTAGTACGAGTATGAAGTGAATCAGTTTCCTTAAGCCTGAAACTATACCTTGACTATACTAAAGGTTCTCGGACAGTGAGGATACTGTTGGCTATATCCTGTACCTCCCGGTACGTATAGATACAGGCACAGAATATACAGGGAACGAACAGTAAAACTGTACCAAAAAAAATATAATATTTAATTTGGCAATCTGTTTGAGAGTTAAGGAGACAGCTTTCTTTGTGGACCTACCAGAGAATTTACCCAAATTCAGAAATCAGAAGTTAGCTTGCTGTACCTCCGGAGAAATTATGCAAATATGGGGTGTTATTTCAGGGGGAGGGTTGCAGCGGAATAAGGGGCGCAATTGACTTTCGGCCATAAATCAAATACGGCTTATCCCACGTCGAGACAACGAGCAGACTTAACGCTGCTTTATTGCATCAGCCGCCTTGTTTTTTAAACTAAAATCCCCCCCCCCCCTCCCCAGTTGCCTTTTCCTATTGTTGGGGATTTCATTTTCGTAGGTTTATAACCCCAAGCCTGGCAAAGTACCAACGCTATCGACGCAGATTCCCCAGTGATTTTACTTGGGAAAAGGTAGATCTGAAGGAAACTGAAAAAATGAGGAATATGCATGGGCCTGCACTTTAAGAGAAAGGTAGCATCTTTTCAACCCATGGAAATATTCAAAACAAATTTGTGACAAGTCGTTTAAAAGCCTAACAACTCTGCTGCGTTAAGCCGGCCATTCATGAGAGAGCCAACGAGCCGAATGGCCCCGGGCCAGTCCAAAATCCACCGTGTGTGGCGTGGCGCCACCTCGCGCCCCGATTGAATTTGCCGGACGATCCAAATGGACTCGGGCCAATGGCCCCGAGCCATCTAGCCCTCTCGTGAATGGCCACCTTTACACTTCCCGAGGATTTTGTATATGTCTACGTGTTAATTTAAGGAAGCGGTGGTGACTGGCGATGATCTGGGACAGTCTCTGGAGGGGGGGTGGACGCAAGATGAGAACACAGCCAAAGCCACAGCGGTACAGCACTAGGCCGGGAATCAAGACTAATATGAACATGAATCTGCACTAGACCCAGGCTCCCCGGGGACGAGAGCGGCAGCCACCCCATTGACTTACTCAGCACTGTCCTGCCATCAGAAGCGCCAGGCCCGTATCAAGGACCTCTTAGAGAGAAGCTGAGATGACTTGCAATGGTATTTTCTGGGCTAAAGGAATGATTTTGTTTATTTGTATTAAACTGTGATAAATAACCCGTTATGTTACCCCTATGATGAGCAGCAGCGAGGGGTTAACCACTCGTTGGGAATCTCGTTGGGAATCATTGGAAATCTTTATAAAATCTCAGGGAATCTTGAAATTTTTTGGAGTGGTTACCCCTTCGGGGTTCATCTTTCTACGAATATCGTTTGGAATCTTTGGAAATCTTTGTGGAATCTCAAGGAATCTCTGGAGTGGTTACCCCCTCGAGCAGCAGGTACATTCGGGCTGAAACAAAAAAAAAATGAAGTCAGTTTTTGTAAAAGCTACCTAGGTACTTTCCGAATGGACAACCAGCCAAAAGGGTACAATCGGAGAAACAAGGGTAGGTACAACACTTCCACGATGTACTTTTTCACAATATGGTTATCATGAGGGGAACACTGGGAGAACCTGGTCACAACGGTTCGACCCCTATCCTATATAAATATTTGTATGGTCGGTATTCACCTCTAAGTGGTGGCTAAAACTGTAGGTTCCTATCGTATTTCTACTACGTTGGCTGGGGAGTTGGTATTTGGTACTGCTGACAACTCAACAAGAACCCTCTACTTCTATACTGCGCATGAATTCTTTGTTATTTTATAAATAATAATTTCGGATGAAGATAAAGGCAAAGAAAAAGATGTAGCAAGGGCGAAGTGCTGGAAAGCAAAAAGCGTGATTCAAATGTAACACCCGTAACACCCTCAGCAACATAAACATTTCATGGTTCATAATAATGGCATTAGCTATATTGCGCCCTCCCCATCCCCTCCCACCCCTCCTTCCCACAGTTATGAAAAACGTAATCAGAAGAGCTTACGTCCTGAATTCAAAGCTTTATGTCTGCTCCCCTGCCTTGGGGAGTTGGCCTTCTCCATTCGGTTTATCGCTGTTACCGCTATAGGAATCCCAATTTTCATCTTTTCGGCTCCAATTTGACGAGTAATTAGTTAATCTCAACCGGAAAATTGCATACAGTGCATACAGTAAGTTAGGTATAACCCTTATATTAGCAAGACAGTTTCCCAGCTTGGAAAATTTTAGATCTCACTTCAGTGATGTTACCTATTCTCACTCACTGAAAACTATATAAAAACTGCAACTTGTAATACTTAAATGATTAAAAATAATACGCTCGTGACCATGGATGGCTAAAGAAGGTAGTAAAGATCTAAATTTATTTGGAACTATCTGGTCCATGTGCTCCAAACCAAATGTTTGTAAAAGGAACCAAAGTGATTTATGAATTAAATAAATTTGCACGAACCCCCCATTGTGATGAAATCCAAAAACATGTGTTAGTTGCCCTGAAGGGTACCACCGACCCCCTCGGCAAATTGTCGCCAAACCAATAGACAGCAGTAACAGGCCATTCAATTACTCGCAGGCAATAAACAAATGCGACCTGACAGTACTGACCTGCACGTGCGCGCCACGTGTTCTGGATAATGCCAGTGCTGGCTGGTAGGGTGCTGACTTGCCCCGCGCGCCAGGCCAGCCTCCAACTACTTTAATAAACTCGGATTAGCAGCTATCCTATCAAACCACGTTTAACTAATCTGCTATGACTCAAGCAGCTCAATTCTTTCTGACATTATGTTGTCTAATAAATATGGTACAAGGACTACAAATACCATTGTATTCTAAGTTATTGATATACGACGTTCCTACCTTGAAATGTATACCTCAGCCCCATTTTATTAGGTTTAATACTAGGGGATAACCACCCCCAGAGATTTCTTGAGATTCCACTGAGATTGCATATGGATTTACAAAGATTCCCAACGATATTCATAGAAAGATGAACCCCGAAGGGGTAACCACTCCAAAAAATTTCAAGATTCCCTGAGATTTCATAAAGATTTTCACTGATTCCCAACAAGATTCTCTACGAGATTCCTGGAGTGGTTAACCCCTCGGTTTAATATTATTAAGTAGTTCATCAGTGTGAAGGGTAAGAAATCAATAAGCAATATGCACATATCATGATACCGAAATTTTCCTTCATTCGCTATTGGACCACTATGTGGACTTATGGAGAGGTTCACGTTCGTCGCTGGTACCGTACATCATTTGATCATATTTTATTGCTGACTGAAGACTTTTTTCGTGTACAACCACGTCTTTCCGTGTTCCATTCGTTTTCCAACAGTAGGTAACTAGAACGCTTAGGGAATTCAAATTCAAAGAGGGTGGATACAAAAACATTAATCACCAAATCAATAATTGTAGAGAGAGTGAGATTATTACTCGAAGTAATATTTGAAGATTGGAAGTGTTGTACTTAGTTTACCATAGTTAGGTGGTAGGCAAATTCGTAGTTTGCGGCATGGTAGATGGTTGATGGGCGTGATAATGCGGCTGCAGACGAGGCAGAAGAAACACCATCCATCACACAGTGAGACAGATGACGGCGGCCGCGTACAATACTTCCACCACCCCCACCCTAACTTTAATTAAAATAGGAGAAGGCAAGACTGCAGGTAGCGCCCTCCTCCCCCACCCTTCCGGGGGTGGAGGTTCTCCCACCACCCCATTCCTTTCCTGCCGCTAATGGATTCCCCCCATACCCCCCGGATGAGTTTTTTGACTTTGATTCCCCAAAAACATGATTACTATTTTAGCACGAGCTGGTGGTGGGGAGGGATTTTTTTTTACTGAGTTTGAAGAAGTTATTGCTGATGGAAGCTTTCAGATGCCTCGATTTTTTAAATCATTAGGAATTTTTTAGTCATCCTCTTATACAATACCTTGCACGTTCGGGGAAATAATAAAAAAGGAGTTAGGGGTTGAATAGGACATTTCAAGTTCAGCGCTAATCGATCGCAAGTGTACCAATATCTCTCACCATAGCCGGGGGGGGGGGGTTTAAGGGGGTTAAACCCCCCCCCCCCCCCTCCATGAACAGAAAATTAACATGGTAATGCCAACGTGAAGCAAAATAAATATAGGCAAACCCCCCCCCCCCCCCCCCATGACCTTAAAACCCCCCCATGACCGCTTTCTGGATACGGGCCTGTCTCTCACCTACGCCTACATCTAAACGCCAATAACCTTTAGTTATACCTATAGGTAGGTACAGATATATCCTGGAACTTCCAAAAAATACAGAACCTCTTGAGAGAACGACAGTCGTGCATCAGGGCTTTACTGAAATAAGTTCAACTAGTATAAGATTTTCCAGTTTTACATTTCTAAATGTAACTTCAGACAATTCAATAAGTGTAAGGTACTTATACAACGGTCACAAATTACACTGCTTACCTACCAAATGTGTTGGTCCAACCTTACACTTCCGCATACCCTGCATGTTTAGAACATCACTCACTAAGTGAAAGCGTATAGAGAAGCATCTCACACTAAGTGCTGAGGGCTGTAGACTGCAGTCTCACGTCCGTCCGAAGCAATGATGACGTTTTGCCCCGAGGGGCCTAAGGAACGAAGAGGGGTGTGTGTGTCAGTGTCAGTGTACATCTGCCGCAGAATTTTCTATACAAACCCCACTTCTCGCACATTCGATTAGAAACATTTATACGCTTAATCCCCGCTGTATACTTACGTGGGTATACTTACAATACGTTCCTCGTTCTGCTGCTTATTATGTGCTGAAATAATATCTATATTAATTATAATAGGCTCGACTGTATGTACCGTGGGGTTAACCACTCCAGAGATTGCTTGAGATTGCCTGAGATTGCATGAAGATTTCCAAAGATTTCCTGAGATTCTCAACGAGATTCGTGGAAAGATGCACTCCGAAGTGTTGACTACTCCAGAAATTTCCAAGATTCCCTGAGATTTCATAAAGATGTCCAATGACTGCCTGAGATTCCCAGTGAGATTCCCAACGAGATTCCTGGAGTGGTTAACCCTTCAGTATGTATACTTACTTATAGGGAAAAAAATTGGACAGAGGTTTTTCTTGGAAATCTATCTATTATACTTACTGTCATATAATTCTGGATAAACGAAATCTTAAATGGTCGAAAAATTTTCGAAAGGACTGATGACAAATTTAATTAATGTAAGGCTACTGTTTTCTCGGATGTAGTTTCCCAGAGAAAAAATTGAGAGAATTGAGAGAAACAGATTATTGGAACGCTCAAGGAAAAGGAGACTCACAAAACTTGGGAAAGGAGAAAATCCAGAACGACATTTTTGTATAAATATAAATTTAAAAAGTTAAATAAGAGCTCTCAAGAGTTGGTAATTTACGAGATAGGAGCAAATGCGTGGTTTATGGTTGGGGCTCTGTGAGCGGGTTAGGGGGCGGGTTAGGGGTTTGTTGTGGGGGGGGGGGGGGGGGGGGTGGTTCTACGTTTGAGATTTGCATCCATGCTTCTCTGAGCTCACCAAGTGAAAACAAACGGGCGAGACGTGATACATAAATCCTGCTAAGCAAATACTTTTTTACGTCACCAGTCCCAGCTTTGACTATCTTGAACAACATAAAATATTTTTTTATCTTAGTATCTGGACAATCAGTCAAAAACTTACTATACCTACCTAAAACCATATTATGCATAAGTATCCACTTAATCCCTGCGAGTAGGTATACCTATAGGTATTGTTTTACCATTTTTACTGTTAGAGAGACTGGGAGACGTCCTGCAGCATGTACCTACGTCTTCGTAGTCTTCGTAGTACCTACATAACAGAATATCTCTAGGAAAGTAATAATAAAAAATACTTATACCTAAACTAAAGTAGGATTCTCCAGCTTTGGGTCCATGGTCCACCAGTCAGAAATATGATATTATTTTTTGGACTTTGTGAGGAATGGAAATCAGGCAAATGGACATGGGAAAATCCTAAAGGAATTCTGCTGGCGCTGGAGAAACCACCAGAGTTCTCACTCGGAAGTCACTAGAACTAGGGCTGGAAAAACAGCTCCTGGAGAAATAGCGACGCTCTCACGCGGGCTCTCCTGGAACTATATCTGGAACAACTGGAGAATCCTCCATGCCGAGCTCGCATTTGGATATTAACAACGTCTCGAACTACTAGAGAATTATCATCCTCTTCTCTTATGCAACATTTGTATCAGTTTTCCATATAGGTACTGAATTTACCGCTTCCATTTAACTCCTCAAAACAATTATGAGATTTGTACCAATACTAACAGAACGTTGGTGTCGGTGTTAAGTGACATCTCATAGCATCATCGAAATAAAAATTTCAACGGAGTATTAAATATAACAAACGCCGAAAAAATTAAAGACTGACCGGTTCCCAGGATCACAATTGTGATCGAAAGAATGTACTGGGAGCCTCTACCGAGCAAAGCGGTAACTCTGTGGAGATATTGAATGAGGGCGCCATCCTGTGAGGAGGGTGGCTCGTAATGTAAGGGTGACCCTCCCCCTTTTAGAATTTTTCAGAAGTTTGAACCTACACGCTTTATCAATAGAGGTAGCTGCAAGCTACAAATTCTGCTACAAAATTCGAAGACAACGTCTCAATGATGCTTTTCTTCAGCATCCGTGGCAATATAAACTTACATACAACTCCGTAGCTTTCCAAAAAAGTATTAACGTACCTGTTTTTACGACTCCACTTACTTATCCTAGAAGACTCTGCTCAAAAAAGTTCCCTTAGGTTTACACAGAAGAATGCACGTGTTGTCATGGAAAATATACAAAAATGCAAGTGTGCACATGTTCAAATTCACGTGCAAACAGAAGGAAAGTGTGCGTGTGCAAGAGCAACCATAAGTAAAAGTAAGTAAAAGCACGCGTGCACACATGCAAAAAGATGCATGTACATTTATAAGAATATAGATAGTGCACGTGTGCACGTGTGACTTTAAGAAAAGCGCACGTCATAAGAAAAGTGCTAGTGCAAGTTACAAACCACGAAATATTTTATTATTTTTACTTTTCTTTCAATTTCGTTCTTTCATTCTTTCTTCAATTTCTTTCAAAATTATATTCAAAAGAATTATTAGTGAAACCCCCCCTCCCATAGCCGTATCCACGGGGGGGGGGGGGGGGGTTTAGGGGGTTAAACCCTCCCCCCATGAACGGAAAATTAACATATGGTAATGTCAACGTGAAGCAAAAAATATAGGCGAAAACCCCCCCATGACCGATTTCTGGATACGGGCCTGCCCCCTCCAACAACAAAATCACTATCTACAAAGCTATGTGTGAAGAATAAAGTAAAAATGAAAAAGTAGAATCTATAAAGGCTGAGAGCGCGGACCCCACTCACACAATACACGACGTTTATTGTGTTACGGAACACAAAACGAGCCCTCAAATCCAATGATAGCAAATTCTGCACTCCCCCGTGACGCGCCCCTGAATTCCCCAATAGCGGGCAAGTCCATTGTCCCATATACAAAAACATCCCTCGTATATGTAGTTATGATTACCCCCACCCCTATAGCTCCATGGGGCAGTTCCGGTGCCCCGCCCCCTGCTGTTGGGAATGAAATGCTACAGTTATCATGTCGCGGATCAGTGCCTGCAGGGGGCTAGTCCCTGGAAAAGGAGAATAAGCGGAAGCCCCCCCCGGTGAGCTCGCATATGAAACGACCGTGCAACCAGTAAAAGGTTAAAGTAAAAGCTACTGATGAGCTCCTTGGATAATTGCTTCGGAAAAAGTAATTATAAATGAAAAAAAACTCTTTTTGAAATTTCTGACTCGAAAAAATGTGGTTCTGACAACCTATCCTGACAAACAACCTAACAAGTCATCCTAGAACATACTCTGTCACTCTCACTGCCCATATGAATATACAAAATGACGGAACAGTTCCTTTGAGGCCCTTTGTAAAAAAAAACGGCCAGTATTTCCCTTTTTGATGTCCGACCTCTAATAGTGCCAGCAAAAAATAGTCACATGCCTAATCTTCCACCGCTAAGTGCCCAGTAATTTCTCCATCCCTCAGCTACCAGATTTTTAAAGAAAAATTGAAAAAATTTTTTAACTGTTATTGACAGTGCAGATGTTACTGGAATACGACCATACGCCTGCTTTATATTGTAACTCGTTCTCAAATTGGAAAACATCAAAAATTCTCGAAATGGACTGTGTTATGTGATAAAAGTGAGTAAAGCCATGAAAACAAATAAGTATAAAAGTATAGTGCTCTGTACCCCATGCCTGGCAATCTCTCAGAGCGAAAATGAAAATCTGATCGAATTATACTCAAGAGCTCGTCTCCAATAAAGTTTTTATCTTGCGAAACTCGATTATGTTTTCATTTTAGGCTCATGTTGATGTAAATGTGTTTGCCTGACTTCTTTTGATGCTTCATTTTGACACATTTTATCGACATATGTGAACTTTGCTCTTCATGCACAGCTCATCTCTTTTTTTAGGGACCCTTTTATGATCTAACGATCAGTTGGATAGCTTTTCCACAATGGGTTTGGGTAAACCTTAAAAGTTGTAAGATAAGTAGATATACCTACCTACGCATATTAACACACTAAAATCCTATTTAGTAGAAAATTTATTTCATATAGGTAGATGCGATTCGAGATCTTAACTTTAACTGGAGAAGCCTGAAGTAGTATGTAGGTACCTATTCCTATTCATAAACTCTTACACTCTACCTAAAGCAACAGCGAAAGCAGCAGACTTTCTTAATCGAAACAGGATGGCACTAGAAAATGGAAATGGAAAATGTCTTCTTAATAAAATAAGTAAGTCGTGTTATCAAAGAAAAATTGGAAAATGATTTATAAATGAAGAAATTAAAAGGTAATTAGAAAGCGTTAATAAGGAACTCGGGTGGAATGAAATTGCAGCTGCTCAGCTGTTCAGCTGTTCCTGCTCCCGGATATTTTTCCTGTCATCTTTCCATTATTGTCACTATTTTCTTAACCCTTCTAGGTTTTCTCCCGTACCTTTAACTTTGAAATCAAAATGTTCCAAAACAAGTTTCCCATCGACCATCAGATTTCACGTACCCCAAAAACTGATATTCACTTGTGAGCAAGGCCGTACCCAGTGGGGGGGTTAGGGGGGTTCAAACCCCCCCCCCGAAACTACACGGCTTTACACTAGAGAGAATTAAGTTTTGAAGGAGAAAATATAGTTTCGTGCTACCTAGATACCTGAACAACCCCCCCCCCCCCCCCAAAAAAAAATATTTTCCTAGTTAGTAACTTGTGAGTTTCTGATGCCACTATCAACATATCAGACTTCCAGGTGTTCAGCAGTCATTGGAGACCTTACATTCAAATATTGCCAATGAAATAATCTTCAAGCAGATAATCAGGAGCACGTTCCAAACCCATGTCAATTATCTATTTACTTTTGAACTGAAACTCCTCGTAAATTTGCCGAAATTGGGCTAAGAGATCGCTATCAAAATTCTTGTAAACCTACTTGAAGAGGATATGGGAGATACGCACCTACTGATCTGTACGCCATGTGCCCAGTTTCAGGTTTGTTGTGTTAAGGTACAAAAGAGGACAAAAAGGTGGAGATCTGCCGGATCCTAATCCGAAAATGACTGTAACAAGCTGAGGTACGTTTCTTTCGGAATATCCGGTTCCACAGACAGATCTTTGTGGCGAAGAAGATGAAAGACACAGCGATAGGTATCATTTTTCTGAGGTAGCATTCACGTCTTTGTCGGCTGTATAGACTTGTACCCACAGCCTTTGCCAATCATAACATATTATTGTCATTATTTTGATTTTTCTTGTTTGCCCCAAATATTTGTTGGGCTTGTTCCACAGTGAAGGGTTGAATGGGTGCTTGGCCAAACTATCGCACAACGAAGATTTAGGTTTCTTTGGCTCCAAATCGCACCTGCTGGCGTCTATTTTGTTTGCTTCACATCTGTACCTAAAGATTTGTTTCATCTGGGATTTTTTTGTTCCTATCTCTGACGAAATTGAAAAATAGGTATACAATAGTACCTAAGTAAGTAAAAAATAGCTTGCCAGGAATGAATATCGGCATAACACCAGCCTTTTTGTTTTGTTTTGAAAAAACCAGGATTCTGTTAGTACTGCTTGAAAATTACATGGAGACGAGACGAGCCCAGCTTCAAGGTTTCAGGTACGTAGTTTTTAAGGAAGTTTTGTAAGCACTTAAATAATTTTGAACAGCCTGAACACTGAACACAACTTTTTACCTAAAAATTCAGTCCGTAATGAGAGGAGAACATTTTTAAATCCACTCCGGTATATAAGGGTCTGTTTTCAGTGGTTGACGAGATTCATTATTTACGGATTAGGGTGCGGATTACCGGATTGCCAAGAGTGGCTTGTTCTACACAATGCCCGGGCTGTGCGACAAAAGACTGCGTGTTAATCAGGCCGCGAACTTACAAATGCCCCGCTGAGCAGTTGCCACCAAACATAATGCTCAAGAAGCGCTCACTACATGCTTCAATGCCCCGTCGTCAGAGGATGCGGTCAACTGAAAACAATAATCTTTCTTCCAAACCAAGTGATTTCGTGCTAGAGTTGCGATTATTTTGGGGTAGAGTTCGACGCCAACAATGAGGTATGTAGACAGTTATAGCCGAAAGCTCACAACGCGTACCTACCTAATATAAATAAGGTACCTACCTATAAAAAGAAACGTCAGAGTGAGTCAAAAGCTCACTGTTACGTCGTGATACCTTGGTAGGTACATAACAAACACCATTTCAAATTTTTAGAACTTTTGTATATGGATTGATCCATATAATACAATTTTCTTGAATATCGTCTTACACTGAAAAAAATGGCCAACAAGAAATGCCTTGTTGATGAAATCTTGTTGTTTCTAATAGAAACTTCTATTTGAAGTAGAAAGAAAAATCTTGTTAAGCAGTGCCGTGTTGACACAATAAGCATCTTTTTGGGTTAGTGAGGGAAATCTGCTTAAAATCGAGTTTAAAAAAATCCAATTAGATTACTCTCATTGCGATAATGAGGTAACCGTTCCAATAAGATGGACCCCTGTGCTCCAAGAAGACGCGGTGTCGCCGTAGAAACAGATCGTCTTATTGACCTCTCAATAAGAATATGTTTCCGTGGTGAAGAGGCACTCTCACGGCTGCAATGACATGGGCTATACGCGGTAAATAGTCTGTCTTATTGACTTCTCAACAAGACGATCATTCCGTGGTAAACAGTCAACCTTGCCACTGCACTAACATGGTCTGTCCGTGGTAATGACACCGTCTTACAAATTCAGTGACGCTTTCTTGTTGGCCTCGTGACGTCACAACAAAGACAGCCTTTCTGTGGTAAAGAGAGAGTCTAATTGAGTATGAGACGTATGATGTTTCCAGTGAGACGTGCTCTCTGTGGCAAATAGAATTGGTTCGCGCGGGTAATTTAAAAGTTCAAAAAGTCTGATTGGAAAGAATTTAATTCCATAATTTCTACAAGGCAAAATATGTCGCTGGTTTATAAGAAATATTAACTTGTAGGGTCATTTCTGTTAAGGAAGTAATTTAAGAGGTGAATTTAGTCGAAAATAAGCAGTTCCTTGAATATAGGAAGGAAATGAATAATTGCATGTGGAATGGCATTATTGACATTGTCACATCGTATAGGATGTTGGCAAATCCAATAGGAAATTGGGGGCCACTTCGAAAATTCCGAATAGTAGGTAGGTAGGTACGCCTACATCACCAACAAGTAGTGTACCTACCTATACCTATACTGATTTTTAAGAAACTGCTAAAAGATTATTTCTTCAAAAACGTTTTTTATAGTCCAGGTGAATTTCTAAACATGTAATTTTAGCTGGAAATCCAGGCGTTTTATACTTTAACCCTTTCTTTTAGGAGGGACAAGGTATAAAAAAATAACTGATGTAGGTACCCTATATACTGGGCCTGTATAGCCTGCACGCATGCAGTTTTCCGCTGCTTCTATACTGCAGCACCCCCCGTCCCCCCATCCCTTGCCTCCACTAAGAAAACAGGTGATATGAAGCCCACATGAAACTTCATAGGTCACTGCCCCCTACCAATATTTGTTTGGTTCTGACCTCGGCTATGTGACGCAAAGAGATTTCTTGTTGTATAGCAAGAAATCGTGTTACAAGAAATAGATGGAAAATAAGCTGATGCGTCATGAAAAAGGTTGTGTGTGACGCAAAGAGATTTCTTGTAAAGTCTTATTGGTGTGGGAAGATTTCCTGTTGTGTAGCAAGGAATCGTGTTACTCGAAATAGATGAAAAAAACCTTAATGGAATAAGAATGACTTGTTAGATTCTCCTTTAATTTTGCTGGGTCAGGGCAATTTCAAAAAACCTGGTTGGATTACGAAGAATCCCTTATCAGCTGAACAAGGCGTTCTTTCTGATTCTCTAGATTTCTTGTTGTGGGAGCGTCTTTCTCACTGTAGGGAAATATGGCAAAATCGCGCGGGATACTGTCAGTTGCGACTGATCACGGACTGTGAAGTTGTTAAACGGTACCTAGGTATGTGAATTTTTTGTTTGTGTTGAAGTGCAGTCCTAGAACATAATGGAAGTGAAAGATATTCGGTGCTGCATCGGATACGGTGACGCGGCGGATGTTTTCATTGGTAAGTACCAAAGTAATACAATATTTACCAATTTCATCATTAAGTCTAACCACACATGTGCCTTAATAGGCTTCGGCCCAATGAGAAAGGCTTTGTGGACTACTTAACAGTCCCCTGGCCTTATAATCAAAATGAAATAAATACAATTCTGTTGATGTTTTTTTATGCCCATTTTGTTGAGAAATTGTTGGATATTTCAACTGGTTTCTGGAATTACCTATTCTATTACTAAAATACTTGGGTTCTGAGAAATTAAAATTTTAAAACAAATAATTTTCCAAAAATTTCTTCATAACCTATTGTGAAATGGACGTAAAAGAAAAACACGCGTAAAATTTTGTTAAAAAAAGGCCGAATACTAACTAGGTACTTGTTATTCTGTTTCCAGCTACGAATTGACTTTGAGGCGGCTTACCCCACGCTCACTAATGCTGTGAACGAGAGATACCCTGAGTTCAAACAGCGTGCAGTGGCTCTCGCCAGTAACCGTCTTGACTACGGACCAAAATCAGGGCGATCCTTACCGAGTTGGAATGTAAGTGTGTTAAGGGTCTCCTGTAGCTGATGATTCATTACTGCCGCCAATAAGTTTAAAGTTCCGAGCGGCGAGCAGACCCTTAAGCATATTTCTTGCCAAGTTTACAAACGTATAGACTTAAAGTGGCGTCGTCAAGTTGGTAGCAACCTACTGTTGGCACAAGGTAATTCAAATTAAGGGTCACCACATGCACAGTTGTGTTTCTTTATATTTTTTATCTCTGCCTGTAGGTGTGCAATAAGGTAAATAGTGAAATAAATGGTCCAATGGTCGCACAAAGTAGCTTGCCTTTATGCCTTCCACTGTGAAATGCTGCTTTCTTAATGGAAATTGCTTGCTTATTTATTGATCATTTTTATCTTTGCAGTGGGTGAAGACTGAAGACACATCCGACCTTGCCGCCTTCAAATTGCTCCCTTCCCTCGTGGACTACGGTTGGACAGTAAGGGGAGAGAAAGGAATATGGAAGGCCACCAGGTCGGAGTCACTTATTATTGTGATTTTACAGTCGAGTTCTTTATATCAGTCAAATATTTGTCCAAATTTACTCGATCGTAACACCACTATAGCCCAGTATAGTTTCGAATAAGAAGAGACCTAAGTAGGTACCTATATTATATTCCATAACAAATAAATATCGAAGAGTTTCCCCAGTAAATAATCATGAAGAAACACACACGAAAATAATGTGCCATCACTCGAAGGTAATACTCTATTTTTTCAATAATTGTTCTATTCATTTTGCAGTTTGTCAATAAATATGTCAGCCGATATAATTGATATCTTGTTTAGTTTGTACAGGTGACTGCACGTGCATCTGCTTGGGAAAATGCCTCGCACAACCAACGACCCTGTGGGGGTCGAACCCCCACCCTCACCCTCTGAGGCCTCGCTATTATATTCTTATAGTACACTACGATCTGCTCAAACGACTCGCAGTTGATTGGTGTGTATCTATAGGCATAAGTAACGGTGCACAGGCTACTGAGAGAGTGAGGGTGAGGGTTCAGGTACTACCATTCTGGTTGCACGGGGATGAGGTATTCTTAGGGCCGGCCCTATAAGAATACCTACAGCCGCAACCAGTATGGTAGTACGAGGCCTTGTTGACACAAGCAGATGAACTGCCAGCAACCAATAGATTTCCTTTCAGTGCAGTAAGAAAATCTACGTAGGGCTATGAGAAAGCTTACTAGGGCCAATGAGAAAGCTACTAGGGCCAGTGAGAAAGGTACCAAGGCCAATGAGAAAGCTACTACGGCCAATGAGAAAGCTACTTGGGGCCAGTGAGGAAGGTTATTGAGGCGATGAGAAAGCTACTACGAGCCAATGAGGAAGGTTATTGAGGCAGTGAGAAAGCTACTTTGAAGGAAAGGGACAAAAGCAAGAAATCTACTGGAGGCACCAAGAACATCTCTTTAAGTTGACAGGGTAGTCTGTCAAATTCAGCTAGCCCATCTTTTCAGGCTGAACAGCTAGTCGGTCGCTACTAACTAGACTCTCTGTTACACCTATATACGTCACCTGCCACTGTTAGCAAGACGTTCTCTCCAAAGCAGCCAGTCTGCCTTTCATTGCTGGCGAGACGTTCTCTATCACCCAAGCAGTTTGCTTTGCACCATTGGCAAGGTGTTCTCTCACAGCCAAATAGAAGGTCTGACTAACTTCGTCTCAGCTGAACACATACAGCAAGCAGTTCTGTAACCGCCACTTCGGAGACCTGTATGCCATGTCTTGACAGTTTGCAACAATGGAATAGATGCTCTGTCTCGAATCGAACGATTTCTCGTGGTCTTTTTTTTCTTATTGGAAAAAGGTCTCGTTGCTTCAAACAGAAGAGTTTAACAAGAAATTTCTTGATGCGTTAGCAATGCTGATCGTGAAGTCACAATTTCAGTCAGGAATTCTGCAGTGGCACAACAAGATATTTTTCTCAGTGTAGGTACGCTCACAAAAAAAAAGCTCACTCTCGAAAATTACAGATTCCGAAGAAAACATCGCTGACGTAGAGTGGAAGCTCTTAAAGGTTCAATTTTTATGTTACGTAAATGATTCAATCTCAACTCCCTCATCTAAAAAGCAAATTGAAAACTGGTGAGAAAAATGAAGAGGTGTAACGTAGATAACTGAGTTATAGCCTGCTGATTGAGCTTGCTGACAGAGCAGATGGTGCTCTCGCGCTAACAAAAACTCCAATATCTATTTGTTTTCTTAACATCATTTTATACAAAAGATTTCCAACAAAGTTGCTTGAAAATAGTTTTTCTTGATCTGTGGGTCCTGGGTAAGTTTTTTGAGAATAAGAAATAAAATTCAATGCCTGTTTAGGAAAATTGGGATTACTTTGGTGGTGGATTGGGGGTTGCTACCCTCCATTCGTCGCATTGAAAATAGGGGAAAGTTTTCGTCTAGTTATATTCTTGATAGCGGCTCAGAAGGTTTAGCTGTTGTTGACAGATGTTGCAACAACTTCGCGTCAATTGCCTTCAGCCTGCTTCATGTTTTCCACTTTCCCATTCCTGCATGGATCACTGTGAATTCCCTCACTCGTCACTCTGCTATTGAATAGCTAAAGAGAAAAATTGGTGTTAAGAATGGAGTTTCTTACCATCCCAGCGCATTGTAACTTGCAGATTTCCGCAGCCACCGGGGCCTTCTTGTTGAAAGCGAGCTAGGCAGAGGCCGAAGAGAAGAAAAAAAAATTGTTGTAATATGACAGAAATTTATGGTTATTTAGAAGTAAGAGGATCCAAGTTCTAGTATCGGAGTAGAGAAATATTCCAGGAGGTGTATTCCCTTTCTCGAACGCCAGCAAACCCACCCAACTAACACCTTCAAAATTTATTGTAAGATGAACTGTTCTCCTTATATTGCATCATGGCGTGCCTTATCTTCTTACAATAAATTTTGAAGGTGTTAGTTGGGTGGGTTTGCTGGCGTTCGAGAAAGGGAATACACCTCCTGGGAGTTATTCCCGTTCTCCTGACGCTGAAATTGCACCCTGTTAACAGAAAATTCCAGTGGCATCAGTGTTTAACTTGGGGGTAACTGCATGGGCCTGAGGGGGATAGCCAGACCAACCCGCAGCCCTGAAGTGCGCTGCTGAAGGGTGCAGAAAAAAACATTGTTTATTTTATTGAATAAGGGTCTCTTAAGAGAATGCGAATACCTGAAAACGTTGCCTTCATTTTATGAAAGTAATTTTGAATCTGAGCCACAGAAGTAAAACCGCCCAACCCCATGGAAAGGCCAGTAATGAGAAACAGTGTAAAGGACAAACCCTGCAGTAATTTGCCCAACGGGGATGTGTGGATGAATTCCCACTTAAATTGGAACTATATGATTTTTTTCAATGAGGGATGCAATGAGCCCCCCCGGCGTTTGCTAGTAAACACTGAACAGGGGGGTCGGGGGGGAATTCTCTAACTCGATTTCTAGGCTATAACATGCGGGGGAGGGCGGTGTTTAAACGCATATTAAGCGCCAACTTTATTCCATTAGTTGCATGGAATAACAGCAATTTCATACTCCAATCTTCGCATTTGCACTTTTTATCCATTTCGCTTTAACTGCATTTCCAATTTGGCATGAATAGGCAGTTGAATTTGATGGGGTGTGGAATGGGGGCCTGCGTTTTTGGAGGGAATTTTTTGATGACTTTTGATATTCACTAAGGGATGATATATTTTCTTCAGGTAGCAGTGCATGGGCGTATTGTGCCCTTTAGCGACATGTATTCTTAAAAAAATTGACAATTACCCCGATAGCGTCTCAAGAGTTTTGACGATTTCGGAGTAAATGTTTGTATAGCTACTAGTCGCAGTTGTTGCTAGTTGAAGCTATTCAACACAACAGCAATTTTAACACAAGATCTTTCTTCGTCCACACACTTGGTTGGGGAACTTTAAGATTATTATAATTAGATGAAAATGTTACCGAAGGGGGGTTTTTTTTAAAAAAATAATTCACGCTTTAAGAAAAAATGGCAGGAATAGCAGGTATACAAAGTACAAAATTGTTTTTTTATGTCACACAGGTACAACCTTTTGTACGTACAAATTGTGGAAAGATTTTGATGTGATGTTGTTTGGGATAAAGGAGAGAAAATTAGATTTGTGTGCGGCTGGGAGTTGGAAAAGTGAAAAGCTCTATTGAACACTCCTACGCAAATTCGTATAAAAGAAAGGGTGGATGGTTCCCCACTTCAACACTATAGGTATAACCCAAAATTTAGACACTGTGAAACCCCTTAAGGTAACAGGACATTGGGTAAACCAGAGATACAGGAAAACTAAATTATCCTCCCCTCCTTTCTGTTCTAATGTTTTTTTCAATTTTCTTTTTAAAGAGCCCCTCCGCTTTCCCCTCCCTAATAAGGTTAGCCGCCCGTCATTGTATTTTTATGATCAAGTTGGACATGCTGGCGGGCACCGTCCGTGAAAATGAAAGATTGCTGCATTGTGTTTTTGTTTTATATTTTTCGAAAAGCGTCGCCTTTCCAAATTCCATTCTGTCATGGCCTTTTCAATTTTCCCTTAACAATTATCTGAACATTTAGGCTTAACTCTGGATATTGTCACAAGTTTTTTGTTTGTTTTTCCAACTCAATTTTTTATTGATTTATCAGTTAAACTTCCCATACAATAGCGGGTAGGTATAATATTAAATGTTAAAGATAAAATGAAAAATCAAACGATGTGAAATGTGAAAGTTTTTTTCGAAAATTTGGAATTGTTTTAGATAAAAATGGAAGAGGTCGGAATGCTTAAAGGAATACTTAAAGTAGAAGTAGGATACTAGGAGCACTTTCCTGAGGGAATAACAGGTAACCCTAAATATCCACTTGCTGACTGGTTGGTCAAGACATATCGGATCTGAAATAACATCAACATGATGAAGAGTGGTCTCTGGTCTCGTTTCAAAGGTTCCAATTGGCTGGGGTCTCCCAATGTTATGGCGCCTCCTCTTGAACCATATCATGGCTTTTTGATTTCTTATGTGTCGAAGACGAAGAGGAAGGTGAGGCGTTTCTTCTGCGTTCATTGAACATTTGGCAGGTAAATACAGGGCCCGTAGAGGTCGTATAGGAATATATACAGGCGTTTCTTACATACCTTCTGTTGTCGTTTTTAAAAGTCTTAAAAATTAAGGAAATATTTTTGCACAGAAACCCTAGACCTACTTCTTTATTTGTTCACTATAAGTATTTGTTATTGCTATATAGTAGTGTAAGTTCAAACTCAGAAACCTCAACCGCCTGGATGTCAAGAGGTGTTGTAGATAAGTAGGTATAAAGTGGGTGCCTACCTTAGTACCTATACACTCATTTAGGTATCTATGCACCGATTTCTAAAACAAAATTGTTAAGTTCCATTATCCCCAGGAAAATAAACAAACAGTCTAACGAGTTGATGGAAGAATCCATGAGTTTGTGCGGGGAGGAAATGCCGAAGGAAAGTGGAGGGATAATCGAGAAACAAGTTGGCGGCTGCGCGGCTTGTTTCACGGCAGTCGCAAGGAGGCAAGGGGCCGCCCGCGAAGGCGGGACCTCGCATCGCGGCGACCGGCCGCGGCGCCAGCGGCAGTTGTCGCGCGGCCATGGACGGTGATAGCGACTCTTGCACAGAGGCGGACACGGCGCCCCCGAAAACACCGGTGCCCCCCGAGGCGTTCACCCCCCCGTGCGCCAATGTGGGCTGCCCAGAGCGGACCGATGACCTTGATCCCAGATCCGACGAGGAGAGCTCCTACCGGGGCAATGATTTGCGTGACTTTAGAAACAATTTTTCAGCTGTGATGAACAGTTACAGAGATGCAGCTGACGGTGCACTGGCGCTCAGCAAAGAACAACAGATTCGTGCCTCAGAATTTGCTGCTGCTCTGGGCTACAATAAAGACCCCCATAGGACATCTGACCTTGCGGGGATGCTTCTTCACCATCACCACAGGTATGCCCTTAATCTTATCAGAATCGCTCATTTCTTTAGGAGACAACCGGCTCGACCTCTGAAGGACCACTAAATAGCTGCCATGCCGGAAGAAAGATGAATTACTTAAAATTAATTAATAAATTAATTTTTGAAACAATAGGTAGTTATCTAAGTACTATTAATGTAATTTTATATTTTTTATCGAAGCCTCAGCTATGGAATATTCTGTCAGGAGTCAGCAGTGTGAAAAGGTACGAATAGGTTTGCACCTACACCAGATTCCTTTGCAGTTGAACTGTGAGAAGAACACTTCGGAGCCGTGAGCCATCGTCCGTCGGCAAACAGACGTCAAACAAAACAGTTCGTGTATTGAAGAGGAGTGATTTTGAGGCAATTTTTAGTTTGATTTGAATGATTTGTTTTATGTTTTGGGCGGAAGGGAAGGGGAAAACTTTCATCCTGTGTCCTATTGTTCCGAAAACCGAAGTTGGCCTATTATTTTTTTCTACGATTTTCAGCATTATACTTACATAGAGTGACAGATAATTCTTATCAGTTCCCTCATCCAGCAAAAAGACCGATACCGAAATATAATCGTTAAAATATGTATTTTTATAACTTAATTAAATATGCTACGTACCTATTAAAATTTTTTATTAAACCACCAACTCCAAAGTCAAAATATTTTTTGTTTGGGAAAATCAGCTGTCATTTGAAAACAAAAGGTATACCAACAACCAGAATATTTTGAGGACCAACACACTGCGTGGACGCTCCCCCCCCCCCCCCCCCCCCCCCCGTGTCTGCCATCACTGGAGAAATTCGGAAACATCTGAATTCGTTCGTTGATGTTTTCTTACATTTTTCTAGGGCGTTGGGACTAGCAATAAAACCTGCACACCTAAGCAATAGCACCTCCTTACAGCACGGCGGGGGCGGCCCCAGGCACACCATCGATGCTATTCTGGGGCTCGGTTCCAGAACAAGTCCTTCGGTACAGGACCACTGCACAAGGGGAGAACACGAATCAAGTGGTGAGTCCAGAAATAGTAGAATTATTAAGTACGTACCTACTCCCATTCCCAACAAACCTCACAGACAAACCTGACTAAGGCCGACAGGTGCACCTGCTGATTCTTTCACGATCAACAAATGCCTTAGCCTGGCTTGCCAGAGGGTTGGACAAACACATAAGATGCGATCAGAGGTCTCCTCTGCCTCTCCGCATTTGCGGCAGGATAAGTCGTCCAAATGACTATGTGACTATGGTGGGTATACTTTACCTATATATTAGTAAGGAAACCCCCACCCGTGGAGTGCCCTCTCCACCTGTTCAACACCTCTTTTAAAAATTTGCCTTTCTAAGCCCCTGGCCCATGCGAATCTTCTATTTGAAAACTTGCACCTGATTTCTATACCCCTCCCGCCATGTGCCTGGTCTGCCTAAGAAATGTGCGATTTTAATTTATCGGTAATCCCCTCCCTTCCAAGCCAAAAATCTGTATACCTGCTTGTTAAGCTTGCATTATATATGTTCTCCGAAAGTACGTAGAGACAGCAGCTCCAAAATAAATGAGCTTGGGATCAAAAACGACAAATCTTCTTGACTGAAGGCAGCAGCTGGCAGGTGTTCCAAATTAATTTATTAGGAGAGAGACGTGGCCCTGGACGCTCTCAAGCCAGGAGCGATGAATGCTTTGCGCCTGCGCGTCAACCCGAATTAGGCGAATTAGGAGAATAAGACGACAGCTCGCCTCTATTAATCCTCGGGCTGATGAAGACGATGAAGCGGCCAAAACACGCGTCATAAGCTGTCCCACTGGCTCCTAACAAGCCTAATCACTCCTGTGAACAAAAAATCATTAATTTTAATGTATTAGATTAGACCATAGCGACGATGTTGAAATATATTTGTTCGGTATTTTAAAGGGCCGCATGGTCTATGACTTCGTAGGTCAATGAGTTGAGAAATTTAAAGTGGCTACATCTCAACTTTCTGCACTTCATTTCAAAATTAGAATTACTGTCACAATCTAGTCAGCCATAATATCTGTAATTTCTTGCTGATCAAAACTTCTTCTTGAGCAGGGAAATATCTACTCAGGGTCGGATTGGCATTTTTAGGGTATGGTAGGATATGGAACCCAAATCCGGATCGGCGTCAACTGAAAATCTTCAAGAAATTATGACTTATCGGTATGCTCCCAGCCTGACTTGGACTATAGTGTATGATAACTGTCTGTACCTACTGCTCTATTGTCTTGAGTCAATTCTCCTGTGATGTCTATGCCACCACAGATTCACCTTAAGAAGGCTGATTTATGACGTTTTCACTAAGTACTTACATACGAGTATACATACTCGTATATGGCTGAGGTGGATTTTGCTTTTGAGGAGGGTACCTGAGTAAAATTTAAGTCGGTGAAGAGTCCCTATGATGAGCTCTTCTCACTTCAGTGGTGTGTAGGTATATGGTACACACTCAGTTTGGTTCCGTCCACGTCTTTTAGAATACCCGGTTTCAGCCTGAGTTCAATGAGCAGGTATATGAAGCTCCTCCAAAACGGGTCACAAGCATCGCAACAATTCGCCTATCAATTTTGATTTCTTGCACAGAGCCGCGTGTTAAAAATGCATGGCCTAACCTATACGGAACCTGTACCTACAGCGATGAGGCGCACTGGAAGATCCCAGTGGTAGAGCAACTGCGTTGAGTGCGTGAAAGGAGATTCTTGAGCATTTAAGGTTGAGAAGATATAGGTTGCCCACCAACGTGAAAAGTGGAAATGCCGAGATGGAGAAGAGCATTTCCGACTGTCATGGGACTGTTAGAATGACAAGTGTCATGAGACTGTTAGGATGACAAGTGAGGTCGCGTGATCCCGGAGTGACAGTCTGCCTGCTCATAAACCAACAGCCTACTGAAACAGCTTGCATAGCCTCCAGGGTAGTACTTTCTACTTTTTACGTACCTACCACTAACCTATTTTTTTAACAAAAAAACTTTAGGTACTTGTTGCCTGTCGAAGAGGCCGTTTTTGTGCCAAGTGCCTTGAAAGGAGAGAAGATGCCCATAGGTGCCAGACGCGACATTTCTTGATGGGACTAAAAAAAAATATTTTTACATCTGAGTTTTCCGAACATCACTTCACTATCTTTATCTTTCTGCCCGGTTTGTACTTTTATTTTCAGCCGTCAGTTTCTTTCAAGAACTCAAGAACAGAACGTAATGACCAGCCCCTTTGTGTTACAAAGCGGAGGAGGATGCATGTGAGATGCAGAGAGTAACGCGAGTTAATTACATGTATTATTTACCACTCGTTTGGTCTTTGTCCCCTGGAATAGGATGAGAGTTCATAAAGTGTTTCGTCAGAACTAGAGAACTCGATTACGGCTCGCGCCCTAAGGCGTGCGGACGGGTGGACAGGCGAACCTGGGGCGACAGGTTTAATACGTTTTTCAATTTCGGATGATTGTTCCGCGCACCGTGCTTGGCCAGACGACAGCTCGACTGGTGATAAATCGTCCCAGGCACCGTGTCATTTCATTATATGAATGAAATTAAATAAAAACATGATAAAAACGCGTGCCTTGGAGCGGGTAAGCACGATGGCTCTATCATTAGTGGCTTCGTTGAGTTTCGATGATTGCTCTTGTTGGACGTAAACACTTCTAATAATGATGTCTCTTAACAAGCCGTGAAATGTTCTTCTGCCGAGATGCTGCTCCCACATTGTTTTGCCCATTCAATGGATATTTCGATTCTACTTGAGCGTGGGTGGAGGAATATTAGGCTTGTCTACTTTACCACCTGTTCTCTTCAGTAGGTACTTTAGGCGTTAAATGACAGATAGCTTCCTTTGAAATACTGAACTTTTCAGGCACTGAATTAATAGCTGTAGCACCAGCGCTGGGGCCACGCCAGATACTGGTGCCTTTCATTTGGTTTGGATACTGTCCCGGTATTCGAAAATTTTGGTTTTCTACTACCTCGCTGTTCCTGAGGGACTGACTCCTGTGAGCGATGTCTAGATTGAAACTCCGGTATAAGTGTCTCGTTTTGAGGGCTTCGGTCCACGCCGTCCCACTCCTTTCTGGCTTCATATGACTCCTTTCTGCTTCGGCAAATAAGAAAAGTAAAAAGGATTGAAATAAAGAGGAATTCTTTTTATTTGCTTCATTTGTTTAAGGCTGAATTTCACCACTCTCTGATAGTGTCTTTTAACGAGAGGATTTAATGAACGGATTTAAGTTATCGTATGTTTAGCTTACGACAAAAGCCTTGCGCTTGCACTTGTTTCTCTGCGATCGCACTTGTCGTAAGCTAAACATACGATTACGTAAATCCGTTCGTTAAATCCTCTTGTTTTAGACACTATCGGAAAGTGGTGAAATTCAGCCTAAGGGTCCGATTACACCTTACAATAAATATATGATCCTATTTTTTTAGCATCATAAAAATTTTAGAAAAACTGTAATACCTTTACAATAAAAATAGGATTATGTTTAGCAGTGACGCCAACTTGACATGGTAAAAAAATAGAATTTTGAAGATTTTTAGGGTCCTTTTTTGAACCGTTTTAGGTTAAATAATTTCTGCTATATTCTTTCAATTCATCGTTATAAGAAATTCGTACTCCTCCACATTTTCTATTAAAATACGGGTCATTGCCATTCCACTTACCTCAGCCGCCATTTTCAACGGCTAACCATCATAATTGACTCAATTCACTTTACACCTTACAATTTTTCTTGATCAGATTTTTTTATGATCCTATTTGGATTGGAAATTGTAAGGTGTAATCGGGGGCTAAGTAAAATAGTGATTATGAAACATTCATCGGAACTCGTAATGATCTAAATACCCTCCAAAGGTGGGCAACCATATTTCATTTATAATCTTAAACAGGTACATAAAAGTAACGGACGACCTGCCGTGTTTCTGTACCTATCGCTAGGTGTAGACTGATTAACTCGTCATTGGTTCTCAATGCAGAACAAAAGCCTTAATAAACTGCTTCCTCTCAATCAATGACTGCCTCCTCCACACGCCCAAGCTTTTAATTGCGATGCAGGATGATTGACACTCCACTAGTTGGCTCTTCAAGGGCTAAGAGCTCGAAGGGGCGATTGCCGATGCCGATCGGTGAAATGGTTCTAGGCGCCTTCTGCGAACTTATCAAGGGTTACATCGCTTTGTGGGTCTTCGTATAGTGTCAGAAAGCAGCTTCTGATTTTTTGCTGCTTCTGACTTTTATTAGATTAGATCTACTGCTGATTGTACCCTCTTCAGACTTTCTCAGTCTGGTGCTAGGCTAGAACTGGCCTGAATAAAAATCTTTTTGGTGCGACTGGCGCTCTCTCTTCCCAAGATAAAGGAAAAATCAGTGAGGAAAAATCTCGGCACACCGGAGATCGAACTCGCAAACCCCTGTCACTAGTCCGACATGCAACCACTAGACCATGGCGCTCCATCCATAACGAACTTAATCCCACTTCAAAATTTTTATAAGTAATTTCTCCCCTTTTTCGAAATGTTGGTTGTGGTGATAGCTGAGAGAGTCTGAGATGTGTCAGGGTTTAGGGAACACGTTTCACGTTGACAGCTCAATGGGGATCAGGGTAATCCTCTCTGATTCGACCTCAACCGCATATTATTACCACACTTTCAATTTGTTGCTTGTTATGTTCCGTTAATTAACCATGCTTCTATTCAAAGCCTGTCACTCAGCCACTCATCTCTAATTGATGGTACGCACAGAATTCTGTGTGCTGAAAAATTCTTCAGTTTCTGATTCAAGAAGTTTTATACTCGCTGCATCGACCAATTGCTCTTGGACGTAGTTTCTTACGGCACCATTATTATTTTTTTTTTCACATGTCTCGTTACACATCCTTCGGATTTTATCGTCCAAATCCGGGCTCTAGTCCGTTATCTGGAAAGAGAAGGTTAAAAAGTACTTAAATTATGCCTCGAAAATGTTGCCGTCTGTGAAAAATCTCCACAAAATATATTTTATTAACGTTTTCTGGCACTTGTTTGTTCCACTGGCGATAACTTGGTTCAATAATTTGACACCGGTCATTATTCAAAATCTACCTGTAACTCCTGTTCCTTGAATTAAACTATTAAGTGTAGTCTCTTGCCGTGGCTACACCGGGCATGGCTTACGTATAAGAACTACATTAACAAAAACATTTCACAGAACTTTTCGAACACTGTTATTATAAACTAATTAAGAAACAGCGACCGCAGGCCTCTGCGTGGCCGCTGACGGGTGAGCGATTTTGTAGAAATTGTGTAAAATGACGTGATGTGGGGGAGGGGGGCTGTCAGTCAGTGGACTCATTCGCTGATTGCCTCACCACCAATTACAACGTCTATACCAACCCCCACCTTCTTCTTCCACATGCTATAACTTACATTAACTCTTTCACTTTCCCTCCTCAAAAATTTGCTAAGATGTGTGAAAAATAATTTCGTCTACTTGTATTACGTACGAGGGTGTAACGCCATAAAGTGGCTGTCGTTCGGGATCTCACTCCTTGCCCGGCTTCTTCTCATTCTAAATTTTAAATGATTGTTGTGACGATTTCTTTTTGACAACAAGGAGCTTTTTGCACATTTTTATCAGATTATTTTATTTCAAACATGTTTCAAACCCCAGATATGGGTAAGTTTCTCTTTAACAGTTTTGGCATATTTCTCTTTTTGGATTTTAATTTTCTAATACTTTTGATTACTTGTTTCTAGGGTTTTTATTCGGGGCTTGAAATCATCCATGACCATGGCGGGTTAACTTAGAGAAGGGCATGGGGTGCATGAGGCCCCGAGCGGCAGGGGCGCCTGGAACCTGTATCTCTTTTGGTCTAACTTTGAAATTTCCCTGTACTCTACCTTCACTTCCTATATTATGTGAGAACCCTCCTCCAAATTCTACAAGATCTTTCCTGGCAATGGAGTAGGCGATTATAAGGGACTTGGGCTTTCGCTCTCTGACCGAAAATTCTGGGTGCTTTGTACGTCAGAAATGTTTTAGCCATCCAGCAATAAGCTCCTTTGGTTCCCAGACTGGAGCCCATTACAGGCAGCCCGTAACCCAACTGACTCGTAATTATGGTTGGTAATAGTTTCCATTGTGCTGATTCCTCCGCCCGCGTTTCATCAGCTCGTTACCGACAAACAAAGCAATTAAATATGGAAATCGACCTCAAATAGAGCTCAATTAGGTACGACCGCCTTTCAGCTCCATCCCTGCTCGCTCTACTGGCTACGAAGCATCATATTACTCTTCTTTGTCAGGAAGGACTAATATCAGTTAGCTTTCTCGGAGAAATAATCAGGTATGCAAGGTATTCTGATGGAATTCTTCACAATGGTCTTCTTTTCTACCAACTCATTATGTTTAATATTTTGCTGACAGATGTGTATATGAGATGTAAATTATGAACTTTCAGTGAAATAAATTGGAATGCTCAAAATGAATTTCAGTTTTTTCGGAATTTGAGCAGAGCAGTCTTCAGCCGAGGGGGTAACCACTCGCTGGGAATCTCGTTGGAAATCATTGGAAATCTCAGGGAATCTTGGAATTTTTTGGAGTGGTTACCCCTTCGGGGTTCATCTTTCTATGAATATCGTTGGGAATCTTCGGAAATCTTTATGGAATCTCAGTAGAATCTCAAGGAATCTCTGGAGTGGTTACCCCCTCGTATTCAGCTATTTTATGAATGAATGAAAGAGAGCCCATTTAAGTTAAGTATTGCAATAAGAGCCAAGAGGCTGACTGGTTGCTTAGGTAGGTATGTACCTACCACTACCGACTCTCTAAATGGTTTCAGTCTGCGGGTTGAAGTCGCCAGCTCCCAAGCTCCCATGCTTCTTCTCCCTTTATCTACCCTCATCATCTTAAGAGTTAAAATACTAAGTGACAAGATTCATCGGATAACGTCAACCGTTTTTATTGGTTGTAATGTTATTATTTTAAAACAAAGAGATTGGAAGTGAGTGGAGGTAACGTAACAAGATGCTGATAAGTCTGACATGTTCACATGCAATCACTCAATAACAAATCCTAAGTAGCCTTATACAAGGTACTTACTAGGACTCTCGAAGAAATAATTAATTTTTCAGAATGGTAAAATGTTCTAGACTCTCGACTACTCTAGAGGATCGAAGATCGCAAGAATCAGTAAAAATCTCAAAATCGATTTTGCGCTCAGCTATTTGGTCTATGTGGAAGTCATGCTCAGAACGCTAACCTGATCTAAAAGGCATACTTCCGAGGGGGTAACCACTCCAAAGATTCCTTGAGATTCCACTGAGATTCCACAAAGATTTCCAAAGATTCCCAACGATATTCATAGTAAGATGAACCCAGAAGGGGTAACCACTCCAAAAAAAATTCCAAGATTCTCTGAGATTTCATAAAGATTTCCAATGATTTCCAACGAGATTCCCAACGAGTGGTTAACCCCTCGATACTTCCAGAACTACTGAGAGACATTTTACTGCTCTGAAGAGGCTGTGGAACTGGGTGTGACCCTTCTCTTACCTTACTCTTTGTGCAAATCGATCCCTCTACTATACGCCTGTAGTCGAAAATGCTTGGAAGATGAAGTACGGTAGGTAGGGATATCCCGAGGGGGTAACCACTCCAGAGATTCCTTGAGATTCCCTGAGATTCCATAAAGATTTCCAAAGATTCCCAACGATGAACATATCAGAGGTGAATGCCGAGCAGAAAAACTTTTTGGTAGGATCGGGATCGAACCGGTGTGACCCGGCTCTCACTGCTCCTCAAAAGTCGACCATTTAGTCCACTCGGCTATCGAGGTCTTAAGAAGGTACCTACTTTTATGTTATCTGTGGATGTTGTAATTCTTCTTAAGGCGGCACTGCGGACATAAATAAACTCAGCCCATCGATAAAAACTAAATGGTTTAATTCTAATGACAGTTGAAGACGGATAATAAATACGAAAACGTAATTAATTAACTGAATCAGAGGTGATGTGAAGTAGCTTCCTTTTCACTCATTACTTAATTTTTACTCTAAAAGCTTTCAGACCAGCGATAAGATCTGGCCAGTCTTGACGAGTTAGATGGAAATGTTGGCTCGGGTGGGCAGCGTGTTGTGGAGGAAATTCATCTAACTTGCCAAGTCACGCACGGCCACTTAACTTGAATAGGCTAGCTACCTCTCTCCACGAGTTCCATGATTTATCCCTTTTTCTTGCGATAAACAGCCAATTGTCAAGAGTAGTTTTATAATAATTTTTAAGTAGATTCTGGTTTAGACCTAATTTCTTCATTTGCGGTAATTTCTTGAATGCTCGGAGTGGCGCGCTGATGGACCGTTGGGACAGTTTTTTACTCATAGACCTTTACTGAAACCTAAGTGGTCACAAGCTGCTCCTCTGTGAATTCACTATACAGGGCGTCCCATTTTAATTTTATAGAAATCATATAGACCAGTCGTGGAACAGTACATACTAGTTTTAAGTACTTTTGTCGTTATAACGCTTACTTCTATAGGCACCTACAAAGTACAATCCTTTGTCCACCATTTTTTATCTAGGGTCAGTGGCTGTACATTCTATAGGTATCAACATTTTTGGGGAACATCCTGTATCGTGAAGTGCATCAGTCCATTTCCAGTCCATTTGGAGTAGAGTAGGTGAGTAGGAAATTGTCATCTTGGGTTAATCGACGCTGATTAGGGTGACTTAGGGTGTCCCAACCTGCCAATTTGAAGCGGCTCATGACGGCTCTAGCTGCCCACTTTTTATCTTCTTTGGTAATTTCGCGTTAAGTGGTTTATGAAGTTCACCCATTTCTATTTCCCTAAATGTAACTGTCAAAATGAGGCAACTGACAGTCTGGCAATTTTAGTGGTCTTCTGGCTGTACGACTAGCGACTGCCCATGAATACTAAAATTACGAAGTTTAAAGCCCTCCATGTCTATAGCTGTTTAGAATACTACCCTGTAAAAAATCGTTCCACGCAGGGTGATCCATCAGCTCTCCCCTCGCCCCCCAAACCCCCCTGACCTGAGGTCACTTAGACTTAGAAGCTCACCTGCATAATAAAGATTGATATTTGTATAAGGTGGATAGTAAACATGCAAGCGTTCAACCGAAGTTTTCCGGCTTTCTCCATAAGCTCTCTATGTATGGACCCAAGTTTCTCCCACCCCCTATCTGTATAATATAATTAGTATGCCGGGAAAAACATGCCACTTGTAAATTATGAAATTTTAATCGTGCTTTTCATGATAAATTACGATGATTATTGGTTTAAAGTCTCGTTAGCGCTGGCCAGTCACGAGATTTTTAAATTTTCCATGGGTATCGTGCGGAGAAGTTGGTTTGCTTGGCATTGACTAAGCAGCTGGTTGATTTATAAGTATAACGCGATGTGTTGCTCAGCATTTCCCTCACTCCCTTTCATTACTATTTCCACCATGGTCTCTTCATTCATAATGACGTTCTTTTTTTACGGGAAAACGAAGTTGAATGAACCTCTTCGTTATAGAACTGTAACGTGTTATTTTCGTTTTTATTGTAATTTTGTACTTTTATGCAACCCAATAATTTGGGCGTTTGTAAGTGATGCCTACAGCTAACGAAAGGAATGAAAAAAGCAGCAATTTATGTCCAACCATTTATAGCATTTATCACTTCGGAAATTTAGTAGAATGCAAAACCAAGCCTGGTATTTTCTTCTTTTCAAGTGTTCCTCCATCACACTACATTATTCTTTGTCTCAGGGCCCCCTTGACTTGACTGAACCTGAAACAATATACCTACATTAGGTTTCTAAAGACTTTTTTGCCCTTTCTTTTACCAGGAGAGAACAGTTGCAACAGCAACGACGGGATCTCAGACTTAAGGTACAACCACGACAAAAGCTGTAGCGACGAGGACGAAGCTCGGAGTCCGGGTGCGGGTACGTCGCCTCCCGGTAGCTCTGGGGGTGACGGTGAAGCCGGCAACAAGAAGAAGCACCGAAGAAACCGAACCACTTTCACCACTTACCAATTACATGAACTGGAAAGAGCCTTCGAGAAGTCACATTACCCTGACGTCTACTCGAGGGAGGAGTTAGCGATGAAAGTCAATCTCCCGGAAGTTCGTGTCCAGGTGAGGAATAATTCAAATAAGAAAGCGGAAACCGAGGGGGTAACCAATCCAGAGATTCCTTGAGATTTACTGAGATTCCATAAAGATTTCCAAAGATTCCCAACAATATTCATAGAAAGGTGAAACCACTCAAAAAAATTCCCAGATTCCCTGAGATTTCATAAAGATTTCCAATGATTCCCAACGAGATTCCCAACGAGATTCCTGGAGTGATTAACCCCTTGATTAATTCAAATAAGAAAGCGGAAACTCTGCCGTAGTTTATTTCGTTTATTTCAAAAGAAAATGCTCTCTAAAAGTATCGTATAGAGTACATGGTTCATCCTTATTTTCGTTTTACTGACAATGAAATATGACAATGAAAAATTGTTTGAGAAAATAACTAACCAATCATATTTCAATAACTGACAAAACTCTCAGTTATTAGGTCACTCAAAAAATGGAGGAAATTTTATTAAGGGAGAGCATCAAATGCTGACAGTCAGTAACTGGTTTTCCTCCTCGATAATGGAATCCGATCCGCCGTTCCATTTCCCGATTCCCAATTTTCCCTCAAAAACCTCGTTATATGAATGAAGGTTAAAAATAAAAACTATTTCCATCATTTATCTGTGACTTGTATGTTAGCAACACAGTTATTTTTTCACATGTTAGGTTCAGAGTCTTAACAGTGTCATTGTCGTGTAGGTACAATTTTGAGGTTTTTTTGAAGTTACGGCATTTTTTTGCTCTGAAATAGAACATTCTCCTTATTTTTTACGATCAAGCAACTTTTGACAAATTCTTTACGGACAAAAATCATACACTCGATCATTAAGGTTGCGATGTAAGCAATGGCGGTTTGGAGAGGGTAGAATCTCTCGGAGGGACAGCAGGAGAAGCTGCAGCTTGAAACCTCCCGAGACCCGGAACGTCAGTCCACGCTAATCCTATTTTCTCGTTAGTGAAGGCTTGTTATCCCAACGTAGTCTGGTTTGAGCTGCTTACTGCTTAGTGCTTACCCAAGCAGCGCTATTACTTGTGGCCGTGCAGTTATTTCCTTTCTATCCCATGCTCCTTATTTTCTTTAATATAGCACATGATCAGTCGAGAACACTACTCGTATTTTAAATGATACGTTAAATGTAAATACCTATGACTGTAATAAAAAATCTTCAGACTCCCACCTCCGATTTCATGGAATAAGTTATCGAGTATTTCTAGAAAGCAATCAAATGACTTCTATAAAAAAATCATAAAGTTACCTGTCATGATCCTGTCGGTGATAAAGTCTGGTTTCCCGGTCATTTCTGAACAAGGGAAAAAAATTTAATAGTTAAAAAACCACTGTGAATAGGCACTCTTTACATATTATTATGGAACATTTAAAGTAAGAAATAAGGTTAGTAGCTTTCGCTGAAGCTCAAAAGGTAGTAGTGACTTAACATTCAAAGGACTCGGAAATTACAAGTCAAATTTGTGTTGAAAACTCGGAAATTTGTAATTTAAGTTATGAATATGAGCTAGCACATGACTTTGAAGGAGTCATACATATATGTATAACGTCTAACGTATCTTGAGGGAGGAGAAAGCAAATTGGAGTGAAATTGGATAAACGTATTAGACTTTGCTCAAGCAGTTGAGAAGTTTTAGGAAAATTGAAATTCAGTGAAAACATTGAAAATTCGTCAAGAAGGCAACGTTGGGAATTCAATTTTGGGGCTGAATGGGAGTGAACAAGAAACGTCCAATTGCGGTTATTCATGAAAAACCCCCGGGAGGCCTCAAAACTTTTATTTGTTCAACTTTCAGCGCCCTTGTGCATCTCCCGTCGGTCAGTTTTATAACCTATGTGTTGCGCCTTTCAACCAGAGGTGCCCACTCACAAATCCTACTAAGGGTGCGTCCCACCATGCCCAGTTAAAAGAGTACTGGCGATTTTCTCCCATGTCTACCATGTTAAATTTCCGAGAAAATCGGCGTTTTTCTCTTAACCGAGTGTAGTAGTAAGCACCCTTACTCATGTGTGATTTTTTCTTGCAATGGTTTTAGGGCAACCTCCTAACCGGCTGAAAATTTCTCTAACTTACGAGTGTGCCTTGGGAAGGTGTCTATCCTATATTCCTAGATGGGCCCAACTTATTATAGGAGAGATGAATAAGAAATAAAAAAAAATATCAGAGTAATTTTAAGGGGGTCTTGAACCCCCCCCCCCCCCCCCTGCAGTCCCGTTTGATACACTGATTATTAGGTTGGTCATAGTCATAGTCAGCAACTAACAAAGTAAACCAAACAATAAAATATAAGTTATAGATAAAACTACTCTTAGGTGTAGGCATACCTGGGATAACATTTCTTCTCTAGCGAACCAACAGAACCCACAAGAGCTCACACATTGATTACTAGGTTAGTTATAGTCATAGTCAGCAACTAACAAAGTAAACCAAACAGTAAAATATAAGTAATAGATAAAACTACTCGTAGGTGTAGGCATACCTGGGGTAACATTTCTTCTCTAGCAAACCGACAGAACCCTCCTCATTCCTTTCCCCTGCAGCAGACAATTTGTGGCGACAACAAAAGAGCTTATAAGCGATAGCAAATGTGGGATTTTTGGGCTCTATAGAACCCCTAAAGGGAGGTAAGCGTACAAAAATCACGTAGGGAAATTGAGTTTGGCTGAGATCGGAAAGGTACATTTGAATGGAGGGAAGGCCGAGGAGGGGAACTCTCCTCCTTCATCCTACTTCACCAAAAAGGATTTCTATTTTCGAAACCAGCAGTCGCCTTCTATTGTGCGGTACTAGACTTGGAAGTTGGAAGTTAAGAAACTACTCTGTACCTTAAATGGCGATATAGATTACTGACGAGGCATTATATAAAATCGTGATTGGTATCGGGGGTGAAAAAGGAAGTAGCACATCAGCAGTAATAGGAATTTATTAATGATTTTTTTTCTTCTAAAATATAAGAACCCTCCGTCATATGCATGGAAATAATGAAAGTTTTCTTTACTAAAAATAATCAGGCGAAAGTTAAACAGTTTCTCCCTAAGTTCTTGATTTTCATAAACCAATGTTATACTTTATTAAAGTAAGTAATATTTACTTTATCCAGAACAGAAAAACCCTCATGTTTGGGACCTTGAATTTACAAACAAACAAAAAATATTTTATTTCATTGTCAAGGGTGCCTAACGCAATTACTGTCCCTTAGCTGTAAACTATGGAGAAAGCGATAAAACTTAAGTATGATGACCTGGGCCATTCATCTTGAGAATAGGGGAGGTGGGGATAAGTTGGTGTAACTGGGGGTAAATGGGGTAAATGTGGTGTGATACGAGTGTGGGAAAGTTCACACCTATGGAAAATTGCCCCTCCCACCCCTACCCCCTATACCCTGTGCCAAATTCACTGCCTTCTTGTTTTTATTCTATCTTACATTTACACGGCTCGATGCCAGCCCTCCCTTTCTCCCGCTTCATTGGTTTTTGGTTTCTTACTCATTACTTTCATTTACTGCATAGCGAAAGGGTGCACTACCCGAATTACATACTTTTTTCTTAAATAATTGCGTGGTTAACCAATTTTTTGTCGAGAAATTAGTGATTTTTCAAGTGTTCATGCTTTCCCCGGATCCAAGCGACGCAAAGGCTAAATCCAGAAGTCAAATTTTGATTTTTTTATACATAGTTTCCTATCGAATATTTATCAATGGGGAAATTACCATGATTAAATTTTGAGATTTTGAGTTATGGGGCTCACTCACTGGCCGATTTTGTTAAAATTTGCTACATGTAGACCAGGAGGAAAATTTAAAAGTAAAACCTAGTCCAAAATGGGTGCAGTAAGCATTAACCCACACAAAAAATGTTTTTTAATATTGTAGCCAAATCTTTTACGACCAAAATTTGGTAATTCGGTAATTTGGTAGGTACTCTAAACTCTAATAGTGTTTCTAATTTGGTACGTAGGTAGGTAGAGAAGGTAATTAGGTAGGTATAGAAGTAAAGGTTCTCCCCTTTTCGAGTTTCCACACTCTCAAAAAAAGGCGAAAATAACAGACATTATGATCTCATTGAGGCAGCGCAATGATCCGTATGAAGCGTCTATATTGAAGGCTATAAACATAAACACCCCAATATGTGAACGTGGTGAGAAATATTTGGGGGCGATATCCTCAGGAGCCGGAATTCAGTTTTCCGCGTGGCTGAACGTCTTTCCACTTAGTTTATTATCATTCTCCTCTCATGGGATTTTTCCCATCTGCTTGCTGAGTCTTAATTCAATTCTTTAGGGCTTTTGACTGGAAAATTTTCCTGAGTTTTCCCCCAAAATACTGGACCATTCACCATATTGTATCTCATTACTGTAGCAAAAGTTTTATTATTTTTTAAGTCATAGAAAGGGAAGTATTGTTGCCTTAGGCTTGGGCTACAGTATAAACGCCTGACTTTCCAGTAAAATTAAATATACAGAAATTTGCCTAAACCATAGAAACCATTTTCAAGTAATGAGGCTTTTCACGTACACATTTCCGCTGCCGTTCTTATCCTTTGGGTATAACAGGGCGGTAACCTTTCGACCCCGATTAAACCTAAAGTTTATATATGAGGTGAAACGGAAAATAATTCCTTCAAGAACCGTAAAGCTATACATTATGTAGAAAACCGTCACCCTGCCAGATCCGGGATCCATTTTCGGAATAATTGCAAAAATATTGGTCAAGCACAGATTGCGTGATTTTATCACATATCCGCAAACAAATAAAAATTCTAATTAAGGCTTTATTTCACAATTCACATGAAACACGATAGCAAAGTTTTGGTTAGTATGTGTGTCAAGAAGTTGCACGCAAATCTCAATTAATTTAATAATAGGGGTGACCATTCCTAGGAGATGTCGACTCCTGATTGGCTCGGGCTGAATGACTGCTAGCCGCTAAACACGCCAACTATTTTATGCTTTCAATGTTTGTTCAGTTCCATGATTATGAATATAGGACCCCCTTTTTTATGGGTAATCTGATGTTAGCGTTGACGTTTCCAGCATTTGTCACACAGGGGGTGACTGTGTGCTGTCGGGGAGGTCATTACTCAAGGCCACCTTTGTTTGGATTGATGCTTATCTTCTCGTCAGTTTCCTAATTTATTGACTTTTGTTATTGTTGGTGTGCTGATAGTTTTACCATGATTTTTTACACCCAACATGTACTTATCATAGTTCCTCTAGAAAATTCGTATCTGAAAAATACCATGGGCGTAGCAGGACCGAAAACCTGGGGGGGGGCCAGACCTTCTCCTCACCTGGGGGGTAGGCATAGCTTTATTTGGCGTTATGTGTAGGTCAGAAAAATCTAGGCGGTTTCTGGGGGGCAGAGCAACCACTTTACTTTTGACAACTTGAATTAAATTAAGAACTTGTCATGGGGTAAGGGAAGCTTGATTTTCAGGGAGATGTCTGGATACGGTACTAGAAGCTGATCACGCTGGGGTCCAGGCCATTTACTATGATTCCCCACGCGTTTTAATCATGGACGGTGGTTAGGGATGCTGCCCTGGGGCTCACAAAAAGGCCTTTGAGGAGGAAAGCCCAATATGAGTGACGCACTCGGGGGGCATCTAAATGGGGAGCCACAGAGGGGAGCTTTGCAAGAAGTTGCCGCCCTCCGTACTTAAGTAATCATGTCCTCTTTCTTTTTGTTTTCCTCGCAGATGAGATCGGCTGGGGGCTCGGTAAATGGTTCGTTAGTAAATGGTCTTGCGCAGATAGACCAGACTTCCACAAGCCCAGTGTTGTCTCTCGTTTCCCCTCATTTCAAATCATCGTCCATATTTTTGACAATTACCCTGAAAACAAAAATATAACTGGAATTCCCTATCAATTAAGAATTTTTTTAGCTTTTTTTTTTTAAAAAAAAAAGGCGGCTATATATTTTTATGAAGAAATGTCGTATCATCAAGGTATCTACCTGCTCCAATAGTTTCCTCATAAAGTGTGCAGTAAAAACGAAAACAAACACGACTGCGTAGACGCGTATAGGTGAGAGACTGTTCGTATTAGGGTGCGTCCCACCATGCCCAGTTAAAATTTAACTGGAGATTTTGTCCTATGTTTACCGTGTTAAATTTAACTTTTAAGTTTAATTTAACATGGTAAATCTCCAGTTAAATTTTAACTGGGCATGGTGGGACGCACCCTTATGGTATCAGAGAGAGAGAGAAATAAGTCACTGAAATCTACTGAATCCATGTACCTTTTATTTTCGACAGAATGATCTAAAGTTAATAGTGAACGGCTTAGAAGGACCTGAAAATTATTCAGCTAAATTATATTTCCAGAAAATATTTAACGATAAACGAAAAAGTTGAAAGTTTGTCTCGAGTGAATAGAGAGAGATGATGAAAAATAATTCGATTACGTTGATTGAGTTAGAAAAAGTTTTGAAATCGGAGTTAAATTTGCATTTAATCAAATTGTTAGAAGTAAATTGTCTCCTCCTCAACGCGTTACCCTAACTTTTCGTTTAACTTTAATAACGGCCTTTTAAACTATTCCCAACATGTTCATTACTGGTCTTTAATATTACTTTTTCAATTAGCTTTTCCTAAGGTTCTATTTCATTTCCTCCCACTAAACTCTCAAAGTCCTCTCCTTCATTTCTCGACCCGGAATTCCAATTAAGAATATAGCTTTCCATCAGTATAATATGAGATGCACATATACATTACTACCTGCAGGTACAGGTATATCTATCTGAGGGTTGGGACAAGCCCAGCAACTAGACCGTTTTCAAGAACTATCCATTGTGCTCAGCTGGCAGCACTACCAAATACCAGCTCCCCAGCCATCGTGTAAACGATGGGGACCTACAGTTTTAGGTGGGTTCCGAACCACCACAGCCTCGATATACATTTCACTTGACATGTTGAACATATCAGAGGTGAATGCCGAGCAGAAAAACTATTTTGGTAGGATCGGGATCGAACCGGTGTGACCCGGCTCTCACTGCTCCTCAAAAGTCGACCATTTAGTCCACTCGGCTATCGAGGCCTTACTACAGGTACATGCAGGTACAGATAGGCTATAGTTCATATTCTGCGGGAACGAAATCGTAATGTTGTCCATCGTATATGGCCAACATAAAGTCTTGACCCCTCCCCCCCTACCCAAACCAAGGGTACGTGCTTGCTGAGTACCTAGGTACATATTATACCAAATGCAAGGCAATATAGCCAGATTCAACAAATACAAGTAAAGTAAGTTCATTACAAGTAAGTTAATGAGAGTTGGTGGTTCATTTAGAAGAGCTTTGAGAGAGGGGATACCCAAATGGTACAATAACAAACGGCTCTGCCGACAATCAAGCAATTATAGGATGTAGCGAGCCAATTCCCGGTGGCTAGGTGTACTTCATTATGCTATTGTGCTTCGCATAGTCTGCAAACCCATTTACACTCACAGCCTAATTTTCCAGGCATTTTCCGGAGTAGGTAATTATTTATTTCTGTTACCAGCTTGTTTCGTGTTAATACACCTACCTACCTATCTTTAGGTAGAGGATTAGAGGGTGCAAAAAAGGTCGTCAAGTTAAAGTATTGTAGGATTTGAGCATTTGAGGCTGAAATTTCAATGAGTAGCAAAAATGATACGTGCAATTTTCGGTCACTCAAAAAATACACTTCATACCCGAATGCACTTTCGGTGAAATTGGATAGGTACGTCAGTGAGATGCCTATAGGTAGGTACTATGACTCAGCTGTCCCAGATTCATACATGGGTGCTTACATTAGGTTGTGTTTGCTGAACTGTAATAATTTCGTAAAATTGGAATCAAAATTAAAACTGATATAGCCCATGGCAATTAGGCAGGTAAAAGGCTAGCGTGTTGGCTGACTGAACTCGCCATCCCAATCAGCTGTACAACGGATTTGCTTTAAATGAGAAACTTGGTTTAATTTAATAAGCAAACTAACCCTTTTAATTAAAGTTTGATTAATAAACCGGTGAATTGAGTGAGATTGTCAAGTGTATAAACGGGGAGGTAATGAACTGCTGCGCGCGGTCGCGGCCCTGCCTATTCCCCCTGGCCTCGCAGGGGTGAAATTTCAGCTCATGTATATTCCTGTGCTGTTCGCTGGGGACGTTTTACTGCTCTTATACATTCATTTTGGATATGTAGGTACACCTCCAGTCTATGCTCAAATAGTTTCCTCACCCCACGCTACCTCACGCGGAATATTTTTTTGTAACGTTTCGGACTAAAACATGTAGATTTTATCGTCACATTTAGTAGAAAAGCTTGATAAATGTTTGTACTATTTACCGTCGCCATGTTGCATTCTGAAAATTTTTATTTCACTTACGAAAGTGGGTAATTGCAACACCATTTCTCTACATTTTCTCCTCTAAAAGCTAAACATAGTGTCCTACTTTCACTCGTTCGTTTCGCGTTCGAATAGCACACTATGTTTAGCTTTTAGAGTAGACACAACAGGCGATATTGCAGTTACCAGTCTCCGGCAGTACTAATATGTAAACATTAGTTTTGTCGAATATTTACTTTCGCACAGTGGTTTTTGTTGAAGTTCGTCGAGAATGTATAGTCACCCTTAAGTTAATTTCTTCACAGTTATTAATCAAAGTCTAAAACAGTTCGTTCCTCAAGATTTGTTTTTGGTACGCCATGCCATTTCCTGTAAATTAAAGTATCAATTTTTAGTTTTAGGTAGTCTTCAGTTTCTGGTACAGGATCCATTACTTATGTACCTATCTACATACAGAAATATAGATAAGTATAATCAGGGAAAAATAAAAAAGCACAGTGACCAAGCCTTCTTGGGCAACTTCGCCCCATGATTTCAACACGTGCAATTACGATGTAGAAAAGAAGAACGGGCGCGAGAAGCGGCAGGCTGATTGATCACTAACTAATAAGCAATTACGAATAAGTAATTAAGTAATAACTAATTAAGTTAGCGGAATTGATGGACACGGGCAGCCGCGGGGGATGGGAGCGCGCTCGACGCTCGTGTCTCGCTCTATCAACACCTCTGCATGTACCCGGCCACTCGCTCATCTCATGGGCCAGGTTCTGAAGCTGTACAAGTTATTGATGATGCATCGATTTTTATCATATGTTTTATATGATAAGGTACTAGACCTTTTTACACTTGTCAGTTTGGAACCTCGCCGGAATTTTACAGACATCCCTGTGAGTGGTCCAAAGACTCACTTCGTCGAAGCTGAGATAGTAAAAATTTGTCTGTACCTATAGGTATATTGTATAGAACCAAACATTGGCCTTTTCGCTACGTAAGGTCCATAGGAGTAGGAGACGCAAGACCTGTTTTTATAAACGCAATGACTCAGTCAGTTTGATTTGAGCCCATAACATTCAGGTTCTTCCTCAAACCCCTCCCTCTTGCTTGAAATCCCTGCTACTAGGCACATGCTTACCAAATTAAACACAAGTCCAGCCTTCCTGAAAAACCTTCTGGTATTGTCACTATGCATTATTTAGCATTTTGGCCTTGATTACGTCAAAGCCACTCATTTCTGTCCTTATCTGTGAATGCATCCCTGGCAATATTCCCGTGGCTCTTTAAGCAGCATACAAATAATCCTCGTGATGTGTTCCCGATAATGCCTCGGAGCTGCAATAGCTCAGCCCTCACTCACTTCTCTGCCTGCTCCAAATAAGCTGCCAGCTATAAGTTAAAATAACAAACAAGAATTGCTTTGAAATGTAAAATACGCGGCGCAATGTGACAATGCAACCCTCCGTGCACGGAGCGAGTTCCCGCCTACAAACAGCTCGCGGGCCTACGGGCCCATTATTATATTTGTCTAGTGTTGTAATTATTTGAGTCAACCGGAGCCATTTCAGGGACAGACTCCGTTATTAGGAGGTAATAAGCTAGGCCACGTGTGCCAGATATTGTCACTCTTTCATGACCGTCGACAGCAAACAAGACAAGCTTTGTCGTACAGCCGCACCCCAGGCCGAAACGGAGGGTAGCTCATGTAGCGCATGCAAGAGCTAATTGTCAAAGTGCGACAGTCTTTCAATAGTATGCAATATGTGGTTACTATTACTTAGCAGCAAATGCGTAATTAATCACTAAATAGAAAATCATGCAAAGGGTCTTGCAAGAAAATTACCGTGAGCCCGCACAAGTAATAATTAACAGAGCGCTACATAACTTCAAATGTTCAAACCTCCAGTATTTCTTGACCCTGTTCTATTGTATACAACTGGTACTGGTTCATACGGTGCATCAAAAGCTTGCCCTGGCCTAGTGAATTTTCCCTTGTTGAAGACTAAAAAATATGATTAGGTCCTTTATCTAGGCAACTTAAAATTCGATTGTTTCCTCACGAACCGCTTTATGAATGAAATACAGAATCCTGCGCGGTTCCTTTGAGGCAGCCATACCCAACTGGCAGTACGCAGGTCCGATTTCCAGCCGACGTCGCAGGGGGTGAGCGGCGCATAGTTTTCTTCAGGAGGGGCGGCGGCCGCTACCAAAGCCTGTGCCCGTGCCCTCACGCTGTGCCCCCTCTCGGCCCCCACCTTTCTTGCGCCTTCTCGTCGGCATGCACTTGACATTCGATAGGGTCGCGATCAAGAGGGCGTTTGCCGCTTATCACACTCTTGAAATCCTCCCCCGACTCAAACCACCCTCAACCGATGAAGCCAATTGCACGGGTAGTTTTTTCTTTTTTTTCTTACATCCTGAGTAGCCAGACGGGCTACAAGTTCCAATATCATAGTTGAGACTCACTACGAGATTGTAGATTGTAGAAAGTGAGTGGATGAGAAAGAAAGAGGAAGGGTTGCTGCGGTTCAGCTGCCCAATTCTCACATCAAATCAGCAATTAGCGACAGCAAATCGATGCTTTCCGTCTCAGCGGAGATAAATTAACTGAAACTAGTGATTTTCACCATGTGATTTTCACCATTCTTCAACTCCAATTTCGAGAGGGAGGAAAGTGAAAGAAAAGAGTCCTTTTCACCACCAGACGTGAGAAACCTGACACCCTCTAATGGGAACTTTTTATTAACTTTTCTTTCTGTTCGGTTAGCTACAAAAGAAGTAAATTATCTTCTTATACGAAAATAAAATTACGGGCAAGCCTAGTGAAAAGACCCACCCGACAGCCCTCCGAGAAATTCTGTGTCTACCTACCTAGTTCGCACTTTGTACAAAAAAGGCTCTCTAGTTTCATGGAAAATCTATTTTCCATATGGTATAAACCTTCAACAACACTCTATATTGCAAGGTTTTATACCCTTCACGGAAATCTCACCCATATTTGGCACCCCCTAACGCGCCCTAACGTTAAAAGACAAGGGTGTCCACTAATGTTGCGTGACCAATAATTCGATAATCGTATTTTAATAGCTTTTAATTAGGTTGCGTTCAACACGCGGAAAGAGCACAACACGTTCTCCGAATTAGTGCTTGCGTTTTTACGCAAAACGTGTTCTCACTATATTACACAATTTTCGGAAAGCCTTCCATCGTCAATTTTTACAGAAATTGCAATTATTATAAGAGGAAAAGACGTAGGTTTAGTTTCTTGCAAAATTATTAACTGCAATAACTGGAAACTGATTTATGTGCGATTCTTTTTTTACTTTCTCGCTAGCCATATATGGCGAGAAAGTATTGTTTTCGTGCAAAATTTCGAAATTGAGATTTTGGGTTTCCCATGATCCTGGGGGTCCCCTGAGTCCAAAAAAGTGGTTTCTGGAAAAAGTCTGTCCGTCCGTCAGTCCGTCAGTCCGTCAGTCCGTCAGTCCGTCCGTCAGTCAGTCCGTTCAGTGCTCTAGCGCCTATACCGTTCATCCGATTTTGATGTAATTTGGTATGGACCTGTCTAAAATTACTGCCGAGACACTTTTTCAAGGATTTTTTGATTGGTCAAAAATTGCGGCCGCTATTGTCAAAAAACCGCCAAAATAATTCAAAAATCGTGTTTTTGGTTAGTCGGACAAGCGCCGAGGGTACACTTTTCAATCTATAACATTGAAAATTGGTAAATGTGTTGACAAATAGATGCTTCGAGGTCATTTGCAACTAAAATTGAATTGGTTGAAAATTACGGCCGTTCTGGACCAAAGTTCGATCGTTTCGGCGCCATTCACATTTATTGACCGATTGTCATGAAATTTGGTAAATTTGTGTAGAACCATGTAACTTAAACATTTGTCGAACAGAATTTTGTTATCTTCAAAATTACGGCCGTTGTAGTCAAAAAAGTGTCGAAAATGAGTTGAGAATGAGAAACCACGTTTTTGAATGGTCGGAACGCATTTGGGACTACAGTAATAGAATGACAGCCATGAAACTTGGTGGGAGTGATCTCAGATAGATGCTCTTGGGTCATTTTCAACCGATTTTGGATTGCTTAAAAATTACGCCCGCAAAAAAATCTCAAAAAAATCCAAAAAAAAAAAACACATGGGGCGAGAAAGTTAAGTGCGACTGTTGTCGGACCCTTTATTTTTTTTTAAATTCTACTTTGACATCATTCCATGCAGAGTCCAATGGATCATTTTTCTATCCTACTTCTCATCCTTGTACTTGTTTACCTGTACTTTATTAAAGTTGGATATCAGGGCTTGTATTGTAGCTACATACTCCACGCTCCACGCGCATCTTGGATGATAGTAAATTCAGACGTATCAAAGGGTGGATAGGCTACAGATATGTGAAGTGTCGTTGTTAAACTCTTTTAGATCATTGTGGCCCTACTTCTCAAGTCTACTTCTGGTTCTGAACAAAAAACAATTTTGGGAACCCTGTGTTTTTTTTAAAACAATGTGTGAAGTTACTGTCATCCAAGATGCGCGTGGAGTATAGTTCTGTGCACGGAGTGTTTTTGGGGTATATGGCAGTGTTAGTTATGGTTGGGTCCAGGGAGGGAGGAGAGGGACGGGGGAAGGAAGAAGAGGGGAAGTTCCTCCAGTTCTCCACCTCATCTTCTCCTTTAATCGACTTTGAGCTTGGATTTAACCATGGGGGCTATGGAGCTTCATCAACTCCCCATTATAACTCCCATAATGAAACCCAATTTGAAAATTATGTCAAGTTTGCTCTGTTTACATTAGACAAGGAAAGTCACTAATAGACTCAGTAATAGCAAAGTTAAACCTAATCCAATACCCTCATCCTGTAATTACTTGACTGCTCTGCAAGCGTTGCTGGGGATAACGAGCAGAGTTTCTGCGAGGAGGAGAGAAGGTTACCCACCCTAACCTGCAACTCGAGATTAACTATTAGTTATACCCAGGCTCATAGGAGACTATTTTCATTCAACCAAGCACGATTTATTCGGGTCCGCAGAATTTGAAATTAAAGCTTTACCCAAGGGAGTAACCACTCCAGAGATTCCTTGAGATTCCCTGAGATTCCATAAAGATTTCCAAAGATTCCCAACGATATTCATAGAAAGATGTACCCCGAAGGGGTAACCACTCCAAAAAACTCCAAGATTCCCTGAGATTTCATAAAGATTTCCAATGATTCCCAACGAGTGGTTAACCCCTCAGGTTTACCTATACGGGATCAATCGTATCGTAGGTACCCATTATATTGGGTTTCCCTCCCAAAACATGCAGCCTACTTTAAGGCTCCTGCTTTCGTAATAGGAACCTTCGAAAAAACTGACCAGAAATTTTACCCCGGGATCCCCTCAACCACAGCCAGGGTGAGACCTCATACTGCTCTCCTATAGGCCGGATAGGAACATATTTGTGCTCTGGAGAGTCTGGAGAATAGTAATAGTTTCCACAGGCTGTGGAGAAGTGTCAGAAGAAGGGGGGAGCCCAGGCCTGGAATCTTTGGTCAGGTATTACAACTAGGCGCCATCTCTCTTGCCATCCTCCTTCTCTAACCGAATACTTTTTGACAAAAAAAAACAGCATCTACCAGTATTGTCCAGTTCCATTAGTAAAATGTGCCATTCTTAGCAAACACACGTTTTTGACAAATGTAGCCTTTTGTTGTTGAAGTTGTTTGAATAGGTTGTAAAGGGTCTGCCATTCAACCCCTTATTAACCGCCGTTATGAACCCAACGCCTGCTCCATAATAAGGCGGCTCTCAACCATCAAGCATTGTTTGGTAAAACACACCTGACATGAATGCGGCGGAAGCCTTTAACTACCTCGGCAAAAAAACCTCCGTGGGGAAAAAAAAGCACCAGTTAGCAAGACATTCATTGGTAACCTGTTATTCTCCAGATACCTAAATATGGTTGAGTTCTTTTAGATTTTAAAATCCTACATGAGACACTTCAGCACAGCGGAAGAATGGCAGTATTTGCTAAACTGAGGGTGCGTCCCACCATGTCCAGTTAAAATTTAACTGGACATTAACCATGTTAAATTTAACTCAAAAGTTAAATTTAACATGGTAAACATAGGACAAAATCTACAGTTTAATTTTAACTGGGCATGGTGGGACGCACCCTAAGGGTGGGTCCCACCATACTCGGTTAACGGTTAATCTCCAGTTAAATTCTGGTTTTACCGTGCAATAATTAAAATTTAACTGGAGATTAATCGTTAACCGAGTATGGTGGGACGCACCCTAAAGTAACTATATAGGTATAAACATGAGGCAAACAAGCCTCCTAAACAATGTTCAATCGATTATGGCATTTCTTGATAAAAATAACAAGTGATCGTCATCGTGAAAATAAACGAACGTTTCTATTCTACGTAAGTTTCTTGCTTTAACAAAAAACGGCAAACAAGGCACGAGATTGAAGAGCTTTCAAGCAGAATAATAGTAATCGTGTTCCGAGAGCGGAAAATGCCATCACGGTCATCAGACCGGGCTTTCTAGAACGTTATTTCGTTCATATAAAAATAATAAGAGAGTTCTTTCAAAGAGGAAATGTAAAGTCAGATTAAATTCGATGATACGTAATCTTTATGTATCCGGACCGGACGCTACATCTAACGGTAGGATATTGAAGATATTTCTCTCAAATCTCAACGAATTTTACTCAACATTTATTGGCTGCTCTGTGGTCTCTCCAAGCTGCCGCGGTGCCGTCACGGATTCACTTTAAGGCTGACTCTGTTTCACTTTTATTTAAAAGAAAATTCAGAAGTGAGGGATGACTGACATTCAGCTTCTTTCTTTAGAGATATTAAGAAAAAATATACATATTTGGCTGAGCCGAACGTTCAGAAGTTATTTCGTCCATTCAACCAGTAGAAAATTTACAGGTACCGCGGGATTTGAGGACTGAGGGGACCTTTCAATTTCCGTGTACGATTCTGGAAGCGTTTTCTGTCGTTCTCAGTGTCTGATACCTAGCATTTGTGGGTAAAAAGTGTGAGTGTCCAAAAAATTTTTAAGCTGGATTGCACCACTTCTTTTAGTATACCTACTATAGTGCAGGCCCGTATCCAGAAAGCGGTCATTGAGGGGGGGGGTTAGGGGCATGGGGGGGTTTTCCCCCCATATTTTTTTGCTTCACGTTGGCATTACCATGTTAATTTTCCGCTCATGGGGGGGGGGGGGGGGGGGGTTAACCCCCTAAACCCCCCCTCCCCGTGGATACGGCTATGCTATAGTGTCTCCTATCGAACAGTTTTATCATATCGTATATCGTATGTTTAGCTTATGACAAGTATTGTCGCAAGGAAATAAGTGCTACCGCAAGGCAAATCAGTTCGATAGAATACCCTATATAGTAGGTACTTTAAAGAAGTGGTGAAGTCCAGCCTAAGTGTAACAAACAGAAAGCTCATTTATATACAAATTAGTACGACTATTTAATATTTTCAGTCACATGGGCAAAGACCCCGGGCACATTAGGAGACCAACAGTCAGCAAGTCGATAACATTTTTAAATGACCTATTCGCTTTCCATCGTATTTCTCATTTGGAATATTTGATAGATGTTTATGAATTATAAGGATAATTGCTTAGTAATCGCTACCTCAAAGTTAATGCTTTTTTTATTGATCTCACGCGGTAATCAATACCAAATTTTTTATTCAAACACATGTAATGAACGCATTGTATTGTAGGTGGCTTTCATTACAAATCAGACTATTCAGTCATTATGACCAACGCTATTAGCAGGGGTTAGCATATTCAATTAGTGGTTATTTCATTCTGGCGGTACATCTCAACGAATAATGAATTATTGTTTTTCAACTGATAAAGTAGACTTTCATTTCCTTACTTTACGTTTTCAAATTTTCGCTTTCTATTATATGGACATATTATTATATTATTTTCATTGAAAATTCGATTCGAAAATGTTGTCCATCAATCATACTTTTAATAAATATGATAAAGAAATGGCACCCGACAATGGTCAGACTCAACTTTCTCGCATCAACTCAATTGTTTTCATGTTTTACACTCGTTTTCGGTTCAAGCCACGTTTACAAAATCAGTGGGAGACTAGAAAGAGTAAGTAATATTAGGTATGAGATTATTGAATATATATTACGTGGTGGATCCCAAGAAATGTAGAAAATATGGCGTCTGTAACCGGTAGAGCCATCCCCCAAATGAAAGTTCAAAAGAACATGGGCTCTTTTCCATTTCCTGTATTCTGTATTCCGAAAACAAGTGACGTGAAGAGTAATTTTGAAAACATCTCACATTACTGATAAACAGGAAATTATGTTTCTATTATTAAAACGGTTTTTAACAGAATCGAAGGTGAATGAGCCCGGCACGAAACGCAAACACGATAGACAATGGAGCATCAGATCATAGGATAGACAATTCCAAATATGCCAGAGGGGGAATGTGGGAATGGAGGAAAACGGGATAAGAGGGATCCAAAGGAAATTGTCCCGTGGTAAGGTTCAATGTTATCTAATATCCGGATCACAAAATATGAATCAATAGAAATTCATGAGCTTTTCCTCATTTTTGACTGGTTTCCAAATTGATTCAAAAAAGATAATTTTTAAAAAGAAAAGGTTTCACAGTAAGTCACGATTTTCTTTTCAATATTAGTCTGATAGTTTTTCTTTATCCTCTTCCCTTCCCCTTTTCCCAACTATGTTGATATACCGTATATCCAATATCATTTTGTTTTGTTTTGTGGGGACGTTTTCTAAGCTTCCCTATGCAGGGTGGCCTCTTTCATTTTTCACTGATACTATCTGAGACACAAAAGGGAGTATGATTTTGTGAAATTTATCGGAAGTAAGCTATTTTAATTGCGACGACCTGAACAGAAGTTTTGGGGGGAATAGACATTGAGGAAATCATGCATATATATAGGAAGACTGAACACATACTTTTTATTGTGTTTCAGGTCTGGTTCCAAAATAGACGTGCAAAATGGCGGCGGCAGGAGAAGATGGAGGCTACGCGCCTGGGCCTGAATGAGTACCATGGAGTTGGCACTCTCGGGAGGTTACCGGGTTCCAGCCTGGCACTCCCAATGGATCCCTGGCTTGCGCCGCCTCTGCTCACCGCCCTTCCTGGTTTTCTTTCCCACCCACAGACTGGGTAAGTATATTTCCTTCTTTGGGGTTATTTAGAAACGGCAGTTACTTTTCGGGGGGGGGGGGGGGGGGGGGGGGGGGGGCCTTTTTAACAATTAAAATTTCAGTCCCAAACTTACGTGGCCCCGGCTACCTACAGCTCTACTTCACCTGACGACCTGTTTAGGATCAAGATTCCCTGCTGGTAGTGTTAGTGCTATCACTTTTGCTGTTCTTACACAACCTATTGTCTGTTCCACAGTTACCCAAGCTACCTCACTCCTCCTGTTGTGTCAGAGTCTAAGATGACGACAGTGAGTTCTATGTCACCCTCATCAGTTCCTTCCGACGCACGGTCATCTTCCATTGCGGCTCTGCGTCTCAAAGCCAAAGAACATGTCGAGTCCATCACGAAAGAGCTGCAGATAGTCTGAGTAGCTCCTCGAAACCACCGCAGGTAGACTTAACAGCTCTCCGGACTTCAAGTTTCTCCGTTTCCCCGTTTTCTCGGACCTACTGTCGCAAAAAAAAAATAGTTATTCGATGCCACAAATTGTGACAAAATTGAGAAAGACCACTTTGTGACTGTTAGGCTCTACGGTCTAAGAACAGTAAGAACAATAATTCTTCTAGAGTATGTGTAGGTAGGCTTCAGCATTCAGCACTGTCTCGCTCTTTCTCAGATAGGTTCTAACTGGTAGAACTACTTACCACTCTACAGGGAGTTGTTTTGGTTATAGGTATAGGTGAATGCCAAATACTTTTAGTTCTTTCCAGCGATCCTTCTTGTCACGTATATTATTTGTTGATACCTTACCTACCCTCACCCCGTTGGTTTTTTATGTCATCCTGTGTGCAATCTTTCTGTACATAATTCCTAATATTATTGTATTAAATTATTTCTAAAAATTGACTGATTCGTTCTATGTCCTTTTACTATTACGGTATACTGCAGACTTATAGATAGTGCATTCATCCTACCCCACACGATTGATGTTTACAATTAGATACTACCACCATAATATGAAAATATGAAGTGACTATATGATACTGATAATAACCCGTCTCAATTTTCCACAACACAGACTAGATAGAGTATGAGTCCCAAGCCAGACTTGATTCATTTGTTCAGTGTAAAGCAAGCAGCTAGGTAAAGTGACTATCAAGGGGAGCATATATGTGGTGACCCCCCAAGAACTCTGACCCCATCAGCCGCAGACTCCTACTAATGAGAGTCTCCTAATTAGCCCCCCTTTACCCCTCAAAGCCCCCTTCTGACGTCACTTGCATATTTCATCCATTTGGATTGTCAAAGCTTTGACGGTCATCTCGTCTGTTTGTATTTCTATACTTGGATTCAAAGTGTGGTCTTATCCGTCTTATAGGGTTCAAATCAAACTATTCTCCGTCTCTGTTTCAATTTAATGGTTTCTCTGTTTTCAACTATCTACATACTGCTCTCTCTATCCAAACTCTAGGTTCCTATCATAGTTAGGGAGGGAATACTCTTGTCGGCATTATTGGTGATAAAATAAGAAAATAAATAATGAAACGAAAAGTTAGCGTAGTAGAACAAATACAGGACTAGGACTCCAGTTTAAGAACAAGAAGAAGAACAAGAAACCTCAATTCTTCTGTTCTGCGTCGCGAAACACTCCCCATCGACCAAAAAAGTTTCTACCCTCTTCTTCCCCTTCTTCAACCTTGATCCGCTCCTGCACAAAGCCGAAGCTTTCAGAAATTAGTTGGAGATAAACAGGAATTAGCATTTAATTGCCTGATCGAATATACGAATTAAAGGAAGGTTGTCTCCAAGACTGAGCCCGCGCTGCTTGCTTTTCATCTTAAATTGTTTGTCTCCAAGCTACTTGAAATCCTCCGTGACAAAGGCTGGAGCTAAGGTTCACAACCTTCAAAACCCTTTGGGTGTTCCAGGAAGGTTTCTCCGGAAATTTTTTAAATGCATGGTGGGTAAGTAATCTGTCGGGAAAGGTTGTTCGCAGGATATATTATCTACTCGTATACTTTCAAATAAGATGGTTACTTAAAAAAAAAAAAAAAAAAAAAAAAAAAAAGTCAAGTTTTCCAATGAAAACTGAAGACGGTGGGGGACCCATTTGAAAAAAAACGTTGAGGAATCAGAATAATGAAGTGAAAATCGAAGATTCTATATTTAGCAATAATAAACTTGAATATTTGTACGTATGCAAATCAAACTGTCATATTTTAGTTTGAAACATGGTTTTTTCAAAAGAAAACTGCCATGACTAACCCTCGGAATCTTTTCTTTTAATGATATTAAAAATCCAATACATTTATCTTTGGCTTAGCTTCATGTTTTAGGGCCATTTAGGTGCCGATATTGATTTTCATCTTCAGGGGTGACAATCCAATTTATTGTTATTTCTTAGTGACGAAACTATTGCATATCATCGTGGATCTCAAATAAAAGAACGAGTCAGCAAGTGAAACAATTTTTTCTAATTAATTCTTCTCTGCTGACTATATGTTTATTCATTCTTAGCGGAACGATGTGTTTGGTGTATTCTGGTAGTTAACTATAGGGTAGTTTGAGGGTAGCGCCGTGGCGTGCAGTTGACGCTATCCGACGACACGACCCGCTAGGCATGTGAACCAATTATTTCATTAAGCACGCAAACGTTAACCAGGGCCGGAAACAGGCTGTTTCAACGCCAAAACATAATAAAAGAGGTAAGTACTGATCATAAAAGGGGAATGTTCAAGTTTCAGCCTCTTTTTGAGGTAGGTACTGTCAAGCTGGGGGTTGAGACTTCAACTTATCTGCGAAAACGTTCTGGAATATGTTTGCTCCAGTGTTAGTGTTATATTGTTCATAGTGTAGTTGCGCTTGTGTGAGGACTTGGGATAATAATGGGAAGTATTTCAATGACATCAAAAACAAAATTTCATTGTTTTTCATGAGAGCGGACGCATTTATTCTGCGACTTCAGCACGCGGATACAACTCCTTCCTAGCTCATGAAGCCACAGTGAAATTGTACTTACTAGAATTAAGGTGCGGTACAGTGGCCCAATATGGGTCAAAAGTATCCGTCTGGCCAGCAGAATCCTCAGTGAAGAGGAATAATTCCTCAGCAACCCATTCACAATTTTTTTCGTGTAGGCTGGAAACAAAACCTGTGTCTTGTTCTGGATAGAGGCGCCCGAGGGGGTGACCACTCCAAAGATTCCTTGAGATTCCCTGAGATTCCATAAAGATTTCCAAAGATTTCCAACGATATTCATAGAAATATGAACCCTGAAGGGGTAACCACTCCAAAACAAAATCCAAGATTCCCTGAGATTTGATAAAGATTTCCAATGATTCCCAACGAGATTCCCCACGAGTGGTTAACTCCTTGGAGGCGCCTTAAAACCAACAATAGCGACGGCACTGAGCTCGTAACTTGCAGTTGTGAAACAATTATTCGAAAATTAAACGAGTCACGTACGAGCTGACAGTATAACTTTACCCCCTTTGCCGTAACTGACACCAGCAATCCCTTCGCTTATTAGTTCTTCAACCCTATATGTTTAACTTAAGTGCTCTAAACTATAATTCTCCGACATGGCTACAAACGAATAAATTTGGAAATTATAATACATGTATGTACCTATACATAGTAACGATCGTTACCGCGAACCCTAGTTAAGGTCAGGGTTGGTAAATTGTACCTCGTATAATGTACTTCAACTGTTCCGTTCAGGAAAATCCTCACTTATGAAAATAACAAACAATTTAATAAACATAAACTTCCCTCCAAAGTAGACTCGTACCAGTCGCTACCACGGCGCGTCGAAACAATGAAAATGAATATAAACAACAACACGGAAGCACCCCGACCTATCCCTTGAAACTACCCACCCCGACATCTTACTCAGCACTAGGGGTACCTTTGGTTGCGTGTTCTTTTTTATTTATTCGCCGCACTGAGGCACACCCCTTTGCGCTTCCTGTTCCAAATTGGAACGCCATAACGTTATCCGTCGGGGTTTATTTATGTTAACGCGATGGGAAAGGTAAAACCGAAGTGGGGTGGGTAGAAAACTCATAAATGATGTCAGCGATTCTTTCTCAAAATTTAATTTTTTGGTTGCTTTTTAGTATAGTGAAATTCATACCAGAATTGTCCAGCTTAATCTCAAGAGAATTATTATTGATTCTGGTATCCTGGTATCCAAAGTAACCAGGCAATAGTGAAGCCATTTCTCCCTACGAACCTGAACCTACCTCTGCGACGCAGAATACTGAAGCGCCTGCATATTCCTGTTTATACCACATGATTGCATTCATCAGTCACAGGCAGGTTTGCTGGAGCACAACGGTCTCCCTCCCAGTTCCCAGTTCCCTAGCAAATCAGAAAGATAACTACTCTTGTTTTAGGGAAAAACTACCAAATAAAAGAAGGTACCTACCACCATTACTTTCATCCTCAATCCTACCTAGCCACAAAAACAATTAAATCCCCATTCTAAGTTTTTATGCTAAACTGTCATCATCGCTGATATTAAAATAATACACTGATGTTTAAGTTAATAGAAATGGAGAATATTTTATTTAGAAAATGGAAGTGGATAGACGGAGGTAATTGAAAACCCAGAAAATATTTCGTTTCCTGTGAGAATTTTTACAGCTGATTGTTTATGATTTTGGAATTTACATTTCGGTTCCATTTTCATTTCCTTTCTTCCTTCTGTTTTGGCTTCATGATTCGTAGAGGTGACCATCCTGTTATGTTGCATAGATATGGCAATAAAGTGGTAGGTAGGTAGGTAAGTAGTCTATGGTATATGGTTCTATAAGGCTTAGGTATCTATGGTATCTTCCCCAGCCACAAAAGACCGTGGAGTAGTCCCACAACGGCCAGTGATCAAAGAGAATACATTGAAAGTAGGTATAGGTACCTAACTTGGTCGAGAAGCCACTTGTTTCATCTGTTGTGTTTGACATTGACGCAAGACTTCCCTTCTTTATTCCGTTTTCCGAGTAAAAGAGGTTTATTTTCTCATCATTTTGCAGTTCTTTGGCAACTTATTAAAGAAAGGTCTTCGCAAATATTTGACCACATTTTAATTAGGTTTGGGTGTATCGCAGAGAGTGAATAAAAGAGTGGTGTGGAGGATTCTGCAGGGGGTGGGGAGGTTAGGGGGGGGGGGGGGGGCAATCAAGTCCGCTCGGGCCTGTCAGGAAATGGTTTTTTCTCCTCCATACCAAACCCACTGTAATTAAAATTCTAATTTAAAAATCAATTTCGCTCCAAATCGCTCAAGCTTTGTTCTTTGATGTGCTAATTTCTGGATAACATAGAGAAAACATAATTCCTACTCCGCGTGATGAGAAAAAATATCAGTTTCACTCTGGTTTCCCCTCTATTTTGTTTTTTTCCGGGGGTATTCAGTTTCAATTTCCAGGATCAAACATTTTTTTGTCCATCTTGCGTGCGGGTAATTTTGGTTTGGGTAGCGGCCATTTGTGGTTTTCAGTTTAATTACGTGCTTGCTGGGGAAAAACCAGATTACCCGCCGTTCTATCTATTATGCATAGATGTGTATTCCCTCTGCTACTCAAATGGACGATTAATGGCACTCGTCCTTCATTTATATTTAGATTATTCTGTGCTTTTTATCTAATGGTGTGGTTGTGTGTTACCTAAGTGATGGATCCGTCTAGTTCGCACGTCAACAAACAAAGTCACTTTATACGGATGTTTTGAGTGAGCTGTAATAAATATTGATGCTTCTTCATTTGTAATAGCTAATGCATAGAGTAGGAGCTTATACAGTACATTACAGCAGTACAGTACAGTACAGTAGGTACATACAGTTCATTACAGTACAGTACATTACAGTTCATTACAGTACAGTACAGTTCATTACAGTAGAGTACATAAAAGTTCATTACAGTTCAGTACACTACAGTACATTTCAGTACCTGCATTACAGTAGATTATAGTACAAGGCTTATAACTATACCAACTCAAAAACAGTAGTCTCTCCATAGGCCATGTAAATTTGTAAGCTATAAAGAGAGTTCGCTACAGAGAGGGTGTCTGTTAAGGGACCGTATAGCGTTCGGTCGTTATAAAGAGTGAGTTATTTTTTATTTTAATTCCTCAACGTCTCTGTAAAGGTTAACTGCTGTGCTTAGGCAATCCGGCCGATAGGATATCTGCAAAAATAAAACAGCCTACACTGGGTAGGTCTAAATATTATGCCACAGGTACAGGCACTACAAAACATGTATTTACAAAAGCCTTTGCAAAAAATAAGTTTTACTTTCCAATCAATTGTGTGAAAATAGCTAGTTAGGTTAATTAGTCACTGGAGTTGGAAAATTTGGAGTTTTGGTGTTGTGGAAAAAATATTTGGTGCATTACCTACTGATATAGATAGAACTTGAACATGCACAACGCGAATGGACGGTGGTCATTTCTGCATTAGATATTCATAGAATGGTTTGTTCTCCATTTGTAAATTAAGCATTCAAGCATTAAAGTGCTATCAATCAACAGATAATGACCCATTCCCGTTCAGTATTTAATCGGAACCACCCCGTTCCTTGTTATTAAATACTCATTTTAACAGCAAACTACACGAAAAAGAAAAACACGCTTTTTTATTTTTTAACGACCTTTCAAGCAAACATATTACCTAGTGAGGCAGAAAAGAAAGTGGGAGAACATATTTGGGGCATAAGGGAGGAAGAAATAAGTGAAAATCGAAAAGTGATGAAAATTAAATAAAATGTGTCAAAAAGTGATGAAACTTTGGAATTCAAGTTTTTTAGCCAAGTTCCTGCAAGGATAAATTTTTTCTGGACGTTCAGAACAGCATAGGTACTAACTGTACTGTAGGTACCTCTCTACCCCACGGACTATACATAGCTCTATAACCGAGGGGGTAACCACTCCAGAGATTCCTTGAGATTCTCTGAGATTCCATAGATTCCCAACGATATTCATAGAAAGATGAACCCCGAAGGGGTAACCAATCCAAAACATTCCAAGATTCCCTGAGATTTCATAAAGATTTCCAATGATTCCCAATGAGATTCCCAACGAGTGGTTAACCCCTGGTCTATCACAATCCCGCACCAGTGATATACCTAATGGAGATGAGCGGTACTCCATAACAAATAGGTATTTAATCATTTTTTGACTATGTATTGTAGGTACTTGGGGTCTCATATTGACGTTTGATCACGTGGACCAAAATCAGAGTAAGTACATGAGGGGTTTAAAGCGAGGTCAAGAGTTACCTTTACTTATGTTTTAGTATTCCTAATTTATTAACTTGAAAGATTTTTTACAGTAACCACGTTCATGCAACTTGTCCAAGAGGCCCTTGACAAAATTTGTCGGTAATAAAATATACTATAGGGACTAGGGAGGTAGCCAACGGAATAACTGTAGGTATACCTCTACTATATCTTATAAGTACCTAAATCTATGAAAATACCTATTGTGAGGAATACAAATCTAGATCTACTTATTACAACCCCTCTTGCATTTGATAAGTAGGGTGGCTGACACAGCAGTGGTAAGGCCCTCTCTTGGCAACAGAACAGCAGTTTAACCACCCCACGCTAGAGGTCTCCTCCTGTTCGCCCCTCTCTCACCATCCCTCATTTACCTTGGCGGATAGAGAAATATGCCTGAGGGTTCTATATAGTTTTGATATAGAGGTACAAAGTAGCTTCCCTACCTGAATGGTCTAGCTAGATGGCGTTGTCTTCAAATATGAGTTTTTCTGATCGTTTCAAGTGAAACATACATAATATAGTGGCTGTGACTGTTCGAAACCTGCTTAAAACTGTAGGTCCCTGTTGTGATCGAACTAATGTCACGATTTATGGAAAGTTTCACTAAATAGTAAAAGTCTGTCACTGTAAAGAATATTCGGTATTAATGTGCCTATCGGTAGGCACAAAATATTTGAGCGTACCAATATGTACTACAACATCTAAAAAATCCCTTTCGGCAGCCCCGAAAGGCGTATGTAAATTTCGAAGATTATTTCCATCCACTAAAAGCAGTCTAAAATCATTCAGAAAGACGGTTAAGAAGATTTTCAGTTGACCCAAATGCATTCTCTACAATAACAACGGAGGAATTGAGTTTTGAAATTTCACCCCCCCTCCCCCTTAACGAGAAAATGAAAGTGATTTTACAAAAAACATTTTCAGACAAAAGTTGTAGATATTATTAATAGAAACTCATAGCAAAAAGAATAAACTCAATATCTCACTAAATAAGTGAGTTATGACGTTTTGAAAATTCAACCCCCCACCCCCTTCCTAAACGGTGCGTCGGACGAAAAACTTTTTCAGCCAAAAGTTGAAGGTAATATTACAAAATGAAATAACTCAATAACACCCCTAGGACAAAAGTTATAATTTTTTTTGTGTGCAAAACCCTGTTTTTACACCCTTATTCAACCATTAAGGTTGGGATAAAAAAACGTTACAAAGAAAAGTTGTAGGTAGTACTGTTAGACGGCCCTCAGAGAAAACCACGTTTCATTAGCTGCAATATTAAGGGAGTTATGGCCAAAAAACCAGATTTCGAAAAAGTCCCCCCATTTTCCCCCCCTTCGTCCGATTTCCCCCATTAACGAACTCGACCGAGATTTTAGACCCTTATATTTTATTAAATAGTCAAAACCAATTATTTTTAAAAAATACGGCTCCTAGCGTGTTCACAAGGAAGTGAAAATGATATATATATATATATATAAACTTTTTAACTGACGGTGGTTTTGGGATCCAGGGGTCATAAAAAGAAGAACTGTGAAGAAATTTTTCAAAAGTGAGACTACTGGTACGACTACAATAGGTAGATTTTTCTTCGAAATCTACCTAAAATATATAATACCACTCGACAACCTCTCTCCTTGACCAAAATCGCAAATTAATCAGTAATAGTAAAAACTGTTAATACCTAATTATGTAGGCATTATCTGAAAGTGATTAGTGATTTGAACAGGGGATAACAATTGGATGTGGAGTGAAAGAGAATAAGAGGCGAGGCCCGTGATCGAGCTCTGAGCTCGTGAGCCATTGTTCCCAACCCCCATTATTTTGTGTTACTATGTTTCATGCTTTTTGATCCCTTCGTGCAGAAAAGGTTTTTCTGCAATATTAAACTTATTCACTAATTGAATGTTAACGCCTTATTAAGCCTATGATGCTCTATGCCTCTATGCTATACCTACCTGATGATACATTTCCGCACCCATAAGATTAACATTGCGAGCGGCAATTCATTTTCAAGGTTTTACCCTTGGTTCGAAAGACAAAAAATTTTGCCTGTACCTAGCCCTAACAACGTTGTAGGTCGTCATCGAAGCAGATTACCCAATTTCTCACTGGTTTCTTTTATTGCAACTGTTTTGCATCTCATACCTCAAATTTTTAAGGGGAAAAGTGCTGTATCTCGAAAACCAGTAAAAAATTGGGAAATCTGCTTCGATGACGACCTACAACATTGTTAGGGCTAGGTATAGGCAAAATTTTGTGTCTTTCCAACCAAGGGTAAACCTTGAAAATGAATCGCCGCTCGTAAGGTTAATCTTATGGGCGGCAAAAAATGCATCGTCAGGTTAAGAGGACCCTTAATAATGTTCTAGAGGCAGATAAGATAAGATAAGATAAGATAAGAGAAATATAATTGTCCAAATGCAACATTTGATAACAACGCGTCAGTCAATTAATTGTACATAAAGTAACACACAAAACAAACCAATAAGTTATAAGGTAAAAATATAATCAGCAACAGTCAATCGGGGCAGATTCCACAATTTTCCCGTAGTTTTCGAGCTTTCCCACTTTTCCCTTAAAAAGTTAGATACTTAAGTAACTGATGAATTTCACCACCAAGAATTGGAGAATCTATCTAGATACGTCCCTGGAACACTACTAAAGCTAATGTACGTCTAGATAAAATTTAGAGTTTCTTTACCTTCCAATGAAAATGAATAATAATAATCATTATCGGTATAAAGGAGGACCTTAAGTTAATACCTTAATATTAATGGAAAGTACCGACCGTTTTGCAATCGCGAGGACTTCAGCTGGCGCATCAACCCCTATTTGTCACAACTACCTAAGCGAGTTGTCGAAAAAAAAATGTGGCTTAGCCCCTTTTCATAGGCCATTGAGACTGACGATTAGATCGCAGATGTCAGATGACAGAGTTTATTATGTTGTTAAAAAAACTTAGAGATTAAAATCTCACAAACCATTAGTGATTATTTTGCAAAGATCAAAATCTTCGCAAATTACACTGTTGAAAAGGACAATATAAAATAGCGGCGAGGATATAGGTTAAAGTAAGGCCTTACTATAATACTTACTTACTAATACTTACTTAATATGAATTTTATACTCGCAATATCCTAATTACTTCGTATCTACCGGTCTTCTATGCCAAGAATTCACGAAGAGCGATGAGGGAAAAATCGATTTAGTACCGGATAGGTACCGCCCAGAAATGGTTTTCCGAGGTCCTATAGAGGGGTTACCAAGGAGCAAGAAACGAAACAGAACGGGAGCTGACTAAGGCTGCAGTACTCTCCAAAGAGCTTGGAGAATACAAAAATGAGGTTTAAGGCTCATTTGCTAAAGATGACATTGAAACTAAAGACAGGAGGCAGCTGAAATGCCGCAAACCCTTGTGATACGCTCAGGTAGCTCAGGTAGCTAGGTATGTGTCACCCGTGACACCCGGGCCAAATCACGCGAGTTGAAGCATAAAAGCGGATTGCCTATAGGTAACCTAGCTATGCATGTCTTAAATTAACAGCCATTTACTCGAATATTACCACTCTGTGGAAAAAAGCCGCAGTTCCACTAATTCCATCACCTTTTTTGTCCGCCTTCTCGGATTCTTTTCTTTAAGGTTTTGCGGCATGATTGCGGTGATAAGTTCGTCTAATGGACGGGCATGGGCTCATTCGGTAGGGTGAACAGAAGACCCGTTCCTTTTTGGCAGTGTTACCCGCTCTACCCACTTTTGTCTCTTTTCGCGGAAATTCTGAACCCTATTTTGTGCACATCATTGGGATGATCCGACCAGTGCCAGTGGTCGGATAGTTAATATTGGTGTCGGTCAATATGTCAAATTACTTGCTTAAATTGAGTTCAAACATTCGACGGTTCGGAAAATCGGAAGAGAAATAAGGGAGGCAATGTTATTGTTATTGGTCAATTTGTAGTGCACATTTTGTATTATTTCTGTTATTTTTCTTGCATACAGCTACCACCTATTTTATTCATAAGTAACCAAGTAAGATATATATCACTATATTAGAAATGTTGCAGTTTACCCGTATTTATAGCCAGATCAGCCTCAAATTTATAATTTTATGGCACTGATGCCATTTTGCTCCTTGCCTTGGAGATTACTAATTTGCAAATGTCTTTCAACCAATTTGAGCAGCTTGCTTTATCGGTAGCCGTAATAACGTGGTAACTTGTAACCGTTATGGTATAGGTACGTAATATGCTTCGAAATCTACCTATAAAAATAGATCAAAGGAAATATAAAAGAAAGAAGGATGAACTTTGTCGAGAACCCTCGTATCTCGACTCTCATACCTATATGAGGCAGAGCATATGGAACCAAAAGAAACAGAGCGCACACCTGGCGAGAGCAGGGGGCCCCGTAATTCTGGGGCTTATGTCGGGGCTCGGGGGCTTGGCCCCCCGCGGGGCAGTTCTCAGCAACACCCCTAGCCGCAAAGACCGCATATAGCTCAAGTGTCACCCGCCCGTCGCCCTATTGTACAACACTATATTTATTTCACCGAACATCGCTCCTGAAAGCGCGAAATTGATCTGTCGGTGGAAAACAGGCTTATAGTGGGGAACGGTCAATATCTTGCTTTGAAATTCGAATCGAAGGTTTGTTACAATTCACAGCTTTGACGAGAGCTGCCGAATTTTGGTGGGGTGAAGCGCAGTGATGTGTACTCTCCTGTGTACTTCTTTATTCACAAATTGTATGGCCCGACACTGAGATCTTGTTGTCCAATTTCAATCCCTTCCATATCCATATATTTGAGCCATTTTACGGGAAGGTAATTTAAATTTTACTACCTTGGAGACCTCCTCGTCTCATTCGCAGACGTAGATATCCGTATACCTATCAGATACGTGTATAAAGACAGATAATTTACACCATTACAAAAGTACCTACCACAGTGAAACTTTAAATAATAGCATGCAGCATGCACTTATTCACTATTGTATAGCGATACAAGCTTTTTCCACCCTGTGGTCCCGAGAAGCCAAGGATTTCCATATTCCATATTCTGCGAATTTTACTGAAGGTTACCTTGGGTACTTTCAGACCCAAATTTGAGAAGTTTTTCTACTGATATTATGCACCTATTCTACTTACTTATTACATAATTTTACACTAAAAAAATACCCCAATATTATTTAACACCGGGTGGTACAATAGGATGTTGCTCCCCGACATTATTCACAGTGCTCAGTGATTCGGTGATGTATAGTGAAATGAATCACGGATCAGCAAAGCACTGCGCATGGGAAAGATGAGGATATGAAAGTCGTACGTGATGAATTGAACCATCCCTAATTAGTGAAATAATTCACTGAGCTGGGTCACTGACTCAGTTCAGATGAAATCCAACTCCAACTGTTCCAGCCAGCCCCATTTACTGCACGCAGTCTACTAACCCATTCAAACCAATTAACTGGTCCAGAAGATCTTAATAGACCTTATTCGCTTAACCGGTCATTTGGATCTGAATCCTACTTGATTACGTGTCATTGTCAATCGTAATCCTATATGCATATGCTGTTCTCAGGAAGGTAGGTATAGTTCAAACTCAGAACATAAGGAGGTGGGCAAGCCCAGTGGTTAGGCCTCAGCTGGCAGCATTACCAAATACCAGCTCTCTTAGTTTTGGGAAGGTTGAGGTGACGTACCAATAGTAAAGACGTACGTACCTTCTATGATCAGCTGTTTTTTTCAGCCAGAAGTGATCCAGATTACTTTATTAAACCTCAGCTTTCGTTGAAGGAGTGAGTAAATACTAAAAGAGGGATTGGCGTGCCCATATTGGATCCTTGTAGGGTTAATCGCCCCCTCCCCCTCTCCTTCTCCCCCATATGGCGGACTTTTCTCAGTTCTTTCATGCTCCTTAGCGCCTTCTGTAGAGTGGATGTTAATAAGAGTGCCAAGGGCCATCGAAAGGGTTAATAATAAATATGGGACTTTTTTCTGAACATTTTCAATAATTTGTTGTAGGGCCCATCAAGGCAGAAGGAATTTCGAAAAACCCGGGAATGAAAAACCTCGAAGCCAGAATAGTAGCTAATAAACGATGGAAATGACCAATCTGAGAGTTTCCGTCTCCCTGAAGATGCATAATATGCAATATATGAGGATATTACATCCGGAACTCTCGATCAAGTAAAAATTGCGGTTGACTGGAGAGGCGCAGCCCTTGAGAAGATGGCTGTATTGCTGACTTGCAATGGCCTGGGGGCCCGGGGCGTTCATTTGCGATACGTTGATATGAGCCCCGTTACAATTTCTATTGATCTTCCGTTCAAGAGTAATTTCGGAATCCAATAATTGGAATGTAAGTTGTGACTGTTGCCGCCTGCGGCGCTGCTGCGCTGAGTGCGACCCACAGAAGATATAGTTTATGCCGGAACCTCTGCAAACATGTGATTCATTTTCATCAAAGTCAGCCCTCGCGACATCCAGGACAGCATCCAGGGAGAAGTCAGTTTATTGGCTGTCTGATTGCTCTTCTGCTCCGCTGGCTGAATCAACACACCTGTTTTGGCTCAGTCCTTGCTACGTATTGTCGGTTCTCTCCAAAGTCAATATACCCCTGGTCAAGAATATTTACTGCCGTCTAGATGACGCGTGCAGACGGTTCGAAATTTCTCTCAACCTCTGTTTCAGTGTCTCTTGCAAATATTGCTTGCTACCGCGGCGAAGCCACCCACAAGTCTCGGTTGATATTAATTTTCACATTGCAAACATCTCATGGCAGGTAAGTATGACAGTTTCTCGAACTGTGGAGACGAGGATGCAGCGGGAATAGTCACAAAAATAGTTTTCCTATCACCTATTCGTACCTACTACCGTAGAGCCTAAATTAAAAAAACTGAGGAGTGCCTCTCAGTGGCCGAGTGGTCAAGGGGTCCGCTTTGTTTCCTGTGAGGTCCGGGTTCGAATCCCGGCGGAACGGAAAAATTTTCCGCTTCCGACATGGATGTATTGGCTTCGGCCCACTACTAAACTGGCTTCGGCCCACTCATATTCGGCTTGGGCCACTTCGTCTTCGGATTCGGCCAAAAACATCTAACAAACCAACTCATCGGCGCATATGTTCCCTGAACGTCGCGCGTTAAAAAAAAAAAAAAAGCTGTGGAGAGTTATGCAGCGAGAAGGCTACCACAGCCCATCTATCCTGAAACGAACGGTTCTATAAATCGCATATTTTTCCTATTTAAGGGGCTACCCATTACCCTTCTCGCCATAACTACAATATAATGTTCCTTGGCTATCGAGAAGGTTATCACAACCCCTTCAAAAGAAAGAGAGATGTGTCACAAGTAACAACACAAATCAGCTATCACGATCATTCCCCAAACGAGGCTATTTTGCACTGACAAATGAGGGGTGCAGGTATTAGGCAGCTATTTAGGGTGGATTTTCCGCATGAGCTTGGCATGCGTTCTGCGTACGTATAGGGGGTGTGCGAACCCCTTCTCATAAATGCTTTCCTATATAATCGCTATTTGATTAACTCAATTTTTACCTAATTGGAAACCTTCCGCACTCACGTCTTTTTCGCGCTGTTGGCTACATTTAGTACAATATCAATAGCATTTACGAGTTGTTTTCGTTCCTTAGGTACGCCAGGATTCGATCAGGAATGCGGAGGAAGCGTCAGCTAGGACAGATGAAAAGACTCAGATGACACAAGAAGTCGATAAAACAGAGAGAAGAAACGCCTTGAGCAAAATACAATATTACCTACTACAAAACCAGCACAAGCGAGTATACCTACAAAAACTTCGGAAAATTTCGAAGGGTTAACCACTTGTTGGGAGTCTCGTTGGGAATCTTTGGAAATCTTTATGAAATCTCAGGGAATCTTGGAATTTTTTTGGAGTGGTTACCCCTTCGGGGGTCATATTTCTAAGAATATCGTTGGGAATCTTTGGAAATCTTTATGAAATCTCAGGGAATCTTGGAATTTTTTGGAGTGGTTACCCCTTTGGGGGTCATATTTCTAAGAATATCGTTGGGAATCTTTGGAAATCTTTCTGGAATCTCAAGGAATCTCCGGAGTGGTTACCCCCTCGGAAAATTTCTTCATGGACCCTACATTTCCACATAAGCAGCTAAAGTAGAATGCATTTCCAAAGCACTAACGGTTCTAAGCTCTTCATACAAAGGTAAATCCATTAACCAGATGGCGACAATAAAATGAAACTGCATTTCGTAATGATCCACCTTTCATCCAGGCTTTTCTTCATTTAATAAAACGTGCAAGGTTTTTCTCAAAGGCAGTCTGAGTGAATGAGAGTGCTTTCGTTTTAACTGTTTCGCCTTTGCCATTAGACAGCAATTATCCTCCACAGCTTTCAATTGAGCTCTCGCATTCATTTCTTTGCTATTATGGAACGTACATTACAGCCTCTCTGACTCCGATGCATTTAAAACTAATGTAGTCAGCAGTCAGCACCATTCCACTGGTATAGAGCCCACACCGGTAGGTAAGGTATACCTATACCTAAAATTGTATGCATTTCACACGTTTTGAAACAAGCAAACCAGTAGTAGGTAGTTGTAAAGCAGCGAGGTGGTAACCACTTCTGAGGTTCCTTGAGATTACATAAAGATTTCCAAAGATTCCCAACGATATTCATAAAAAGATAAACCCCGAAGGGGTAACCATGCACTCAAAAAATTCCAAGATTCCCTAAGACTTCATACCTAATGATTTCCAGTGATTCCCAACGAGATTCCGAACGAGATTCCTGGAGTGGTTAACCCCTCGTAAAGTAGGTCATCTGTCATCTGTCATCTGATAAAAGTAAGACATTTCCAAAAGACATCTTGGAAAATTTTTGTAATTTTGATTCCTTGGCCTAGCTCGTTTGCAAGAAGTATCAATAAGGAAGAGCCAATCACGATAATGAATCTCTCAGTCATTGTTCGTTTAAAGCCCACTTAACGCACGTGCTTAAAAATTAAGATGGCTTGTGTGAGAATAAGGTGCACTAAGCTTAGAGCTCTCTCATCAATGGGCTTGTCAACACTGGTGGTGCTCAGCAACGCTGAGGCTTTGAAGCTCGAGCTCCCTGCTAGGGACACTTATTCCACGCCATTGTCTTTTGTTTCGGGCCCTCCACGAAATTATCCCTAAACGTTTCAAATTTTTGTTCTGAAACACAATAGGACCTATCGGTATCTTCTTAAAATCAAAACCTATAGTTTAAAGTATTCTGAATAAAAAAAAATTAGTAGGGAAGCAGTTGTCTTTGTCCTACCCTATTGTGACGACTATTAATCTGAGAAACTGAGAAAGGAAGCGCTCGCAAACTCTTCTGTCATAAAAGATCCATGAAGAAAACTTCAGGTATCCCGTAGTTCTAGATCCCATGGCATAGGACTGCCAAGAATCAACTGCCTCACCTACCTACCTTCATGGGAAAAAACACCACATGTATAGTTACATTATGTAATTTCTGTTTATTTTGACAAGGGCAGAGTACAAGGTACATATTGTTATTCTGAGTCAAATCTACAGATTGCACATATTTTTATACAAGCCTTTACAAATCAGGTAGATGAAGCGGTCTCTACAAATGAACAAAAATAAATTTCCTTCAGATTATCCGGTTTTCAAGAAAATAGAAATAAAATAAATAAAATATAAATAAAGCGGTTGCAGACCTTCTATGCGTTATTGTCAAACAGGTACACTAAACGTCCCTCGTCAGCACCTAACTGGAGGCAAAAGGGATGGGTGTGAGCAGGCCCCGCTGGTCAACATGCTCTTTAGCGCGCAGGCGTAGGGCTTCAATGCTATGTCGCTTGTTTTCAGAGGCGGACAGACTACTACTTGGTGAGGGAGGCAGAGGGGGGCTCAGTGAATTATCTGACGCTCCCACGTCGATGTCTGCTTCTGGAGACCGAGGAGAACCTTCGCCACTGCTGAAATCAAGGTCAAATTTTAAAAAATGCAAGGAAACAAATAGCAGCACAAGTGCTTACTTGATTGGTACGCTAAAGAAGGCAACAATTAACGCTCTGCGAATGCAGTCAATGATTTCCGGTTTTAGCCGATCAATGGTCATAAAAAGCTTGAGATCAGTAAAGACTGTGTCACGTACGTCATCAGAGACATGCAACAGGACAAATGGGTCATACCTTCGGCTTCTAGACGACAGCAGCTGTGGCGAGTGTGGTGGCATGGGAAAAGCAGGTACGGGAAAGCCTGCAGGAAGACCCAGCCCACCGTTGGCATTGGCGAGCATATACTGTGACAAGAAGTGGAAGGCTGGGGGGGGAACTTTCCCGTTGGGCCATGGGAGACCAAACATGGCGGGGTTGAGGCTCAAGCCAGGCCAGAAGGGGTCAGCAGGCATGGGAGGCAGGCCAAGGGGACCCAGCGACCCCAGAGGGCCGTGCATGGAGAAATCTTGAAGCGCCGAATGGTCTCCGTGGATGAATCCAGCTGACTCACGTCCCATGGCCTTTTCACGCTTCCGCCACTTTGCCCGCCTGTTTTGGAACCAAACCTGGAACAACGAAAATTGTCGAAATTTAACGAACAGTTTTATACTTCGTTGCCACCCAGATTTCAAATGGTAAACGAGAAGTACATTGGAAATTTTTCCGAGGTACCGAGGAGACTGAAGCTGTTACAGTATACGTCAAAATGCAACGCTCTTTTTGGCTGATCCTTACTCCTCCCGTTCTGTTAGATTCTGAGAGGGGTATTCGAAATGAAAGTCACGTCAAGAAATTCAACAAAAAATAAATGAAAGTTTTCCCAACAACTCAATAAAGGAAATAAAGTGATCTAATAAAAAGTTCATCAAAGCAAATCGGTGGACCAAAGAAAGAGAGAGTGACATAGCTGGAGGGCCTAATAAGGGGCTCAGCTCGCACGGAGGGTGAGTCCAGCTCAATTGACAGCCAATATCACGCACAAAAAGGCCGACTATGTATTTTCTCGGGCGCGGCGTTCGCTATGAAGGTCCAACGTCCGATTAGGCCTATTGTCAATGGCGCGGACAATGAATGCAATTCCGTCCCCCCCCCCCCCTATTTGCCCCAATGCGCAATCGGTTACCCACCAAGACTACCCCTCACCCCTCTCCTCATTAAACGCCCCCCCCCCCCCCCCAGTAAAAAAAGCCCTCATCGAAACGGATCAGTCATTATCAGTACCATTATATAGCCTCTCTTGGGTCATAGTTTGCATTTGAATTAGATAAAAGTGACAGTCAATAATTTTATTGGATTTTTGGAGACTCAGAGTAATCGCTAGGTCCCAGTGGGGGAGTTCCGAATGACTTTATTCCCCACTGGTGAGATGAGAGACAACTTTTTACAAGCAACATTAGGTAATAAGGTAGGTAAGTGTTTTTACGAAACATTTTCGGAATAGACAGTTCTGCTACTGACAAAAATAAGTACTTATAATTATATTGTACTATTCCATAACAGACGCCCTACAATCTTTCCGATACTTCATAATTTTCTTTGTAGATACTATAGGTATATTCCAAACTGCTTCTCATTATTTTTACGATAGCAAAGTCATTCAGAAATATAATAGGAAGAATTCCTGGAACTACTACAATACAGCCAATAAAAAAAAACTTTGGAGAGTATTTTTCGAAAATTTGCGTCAGCCAAAGCATCCAAATCAATTACGTGGTATATAAAAGGTGGTCTTTATTGAGCGAGGTAAGAAGCGGGAGGGGAAGGGGGTACAAAATCCTAGTGAGGGCCAATTACCCAGTTGGGAAAAAATCAGAGGGGGAGACATGGGAATGGGGGGGGAGGTCAAATCAGATAATGAAGCTCGTTACGCTAAGAAAGTCTGAAGATGCCCTTTGTTACGTCTATTATCCACGCTAACTCCCGGATTTCCCTATATCTTATCCTTTATCAAGACCCACTACATCAGTAAGGATGGAGAGAAGACAAGACGTATAGGTGGATACCTACATTGGAAAATTCCTTCAAATAGTTCGAGAATTCTAATATTAGGTACGTATTACGGTTTTCAATCGATTATCTTGGAGTAAGTCCCATGGGTATTTACCTATATGTTACGTGTATTTTTTCCTCATTTTCAGAGACACCATTATTCAGGCAGAATTAGTGATGCACGAAAATTTCTTTTCTTGCTTTTGTTCTTGCACTTCTTGCATGCAAGAACAAGAACAAGAGCAAGAACAAGAGTTGATTTTGGCTGCAAGAACAAGAACAAGAAGTGACTTGCAAGAACAAGAACTCTTGCAAGACTTCTCGCAAGAGTCTTGCATAAACCCAGGCAGATTTTTTCCAAAGCTTCATTCATGGATTGCAGTCCATATTTTGTGCGAAAAACTCTGCAGACTATGCGACGATAGATTGCACTTGAAATGGCCGCTCGGTAGGCAAAAAACCACATTTTAATAGCATAAAATTCCATGTAGGCATGTACATGCAAGAAATTGCAAGACTCTCGCAGCAAGAACAAGAACAAGAAATGATTTCTACTGAAAGAACAAGAACAAGAACAATATAGGATTTTCACTGCAAGAACAAGAGCAAGAGTCGCTTTGCGAGAACAAGAACAAGAACAAGAAATGCCGTTTCTTGTTCTTGTTCTTGCATCGTGCATCACTAGGCAGAATGGTCCGTATATAGTTACTATGGATTGGGTCAATCTGAGGCACTAACTTTTATCGTTAGTTGGTAAATTTTCTATATTTGAGTGCACAAAAATTGAAGCTCGCCTCTGAATCGGGTGTAGCTAAGCGTTTAAAATAGAAGCCTCCACCCCCACCCTCCACCCTAGCTCTCAGCAGGAACGGAAACGATTCGCCTGACACAATGACGGCAATTAGCCAGATAATCAAGCACAACTATCGCTAATTGATGGAAACCCCTCCGCCCTCCGCCCGCGCGCTCTCAAAAAATTACTCCAAAAATTACCCGACACTGTCGAGGAGAAAATTGCTCAATTTAAAATTCATAAAATTTAATTATTCGCCGACACAAAATGTTGAAGCACACTCGACGTGATTTCCACATTTAAAGCGCGTTTCAATTTCAAAAGCAGGATGCACGCTCAAAAGCATTCCCTTGTTTTATGAAAAAGCGCACCGTCTGTCATTTAATTTCAAAATTCTTTAGATTGAGTCCCTAGGAAACTCTAAAGAGTTCCACGACCTCACGCTGTACTAAATTTCTGTTGGCCTTCTCAGTCTTCTCCCTATACTTACCGTAAATGACAACACAAAATATTAATTTCTCATTTACTAAAATTATACTGATCCCTGGTCATAACTTCAATACCTTCTTCACAACAATTATTTTTTTTGTATTTCCAGCAAGTAACATAATAAGTTGACAGTGTGCCAAATCGAATCCCCAAGCCCCAAACGAGTATTTGGCCAAGTTCCTTCTACAACTTCAGCTAGAGGTGCATTGGCTTCTAGAACAAACCTACCTATGAAAGACATTTAGGATAACGAATTTTTTAAAAAGCCCCAGGCTGTAAGTGATTATCACTTTACCTGTACTCGAGCTTCACTAAGGTCCAGCCGCATAGCCAGCTCTTCACGGGTGAAAACATCCGGGTACTGCGTCTTCTCGAAAGCTCTCTCCAGCTGATGAAGTTGGTATGTTGTGAAGGTCGTTCTACTTCTTCGAATCTTTCGAGGCTTCATGTCGAGGTCTTCGGCAGTCTGCCCATCTTCTGCATCTGCGGACATGTCCAGGTCTCCAGAGGTTGTGGATCCGCTGTCCCCCCGGCAGTCTCCTTCTGAAAATCCAACAAAGAAATAGGAAACAAGAAGAGAGAAAGGGGGAGAATGAAATCACAAAAATTTCACTTATGGACTCAACTTCAGGTTTTTATAAGGAGGTTGATGCGCCTAGAGCCTAAGACTATCCTCAAGGTCCGTCTGCCGTAGGAGGTGAAGAATCCCAAGGGGAATCATGTTGGACATGGCCACCTCTGTAGGCGCAGGTATCCATGCACACTGCTCTTTTTAACTTAAGGTTAACTGACTCAACCATTGGACAAATTCAATTAATATCTGGGAAAAAGTTCTTGCGTCAAATACGGCGCTTCGTGTAGGTAGACACGTCCTCGGAAAAAAAGACACAATTCTCAGGTCAGGAGCAATAGAAATATTTCCCTGACTATGGGAAGTACTTAGGTATCTATAATACAAATTTAATACTCTCAAATGATTCTTATACCTTTCTCCAAAGCGGAAAAAGATGACTGGCTGGGAACACTCAGAGAAAACTAATAAAGCAAGCTGAAGTTGTTGTCAAACAAGAAGGGATGATGAAAAGAAAGCAGTGTGCATTTCTCTTAAGGAGATTACCAGTAAAAAGGACGTGACCACTTCCTAATCTCTTATTAATTGCCTCCAATTCCAAGGGGCTTTAGCTTTAGGTAAGCCCTACAAGGTAGAACATACGATAACTCAAAGAGAAACTACACGTTACGTTTATTATACATATAATAGCTTTGATCCGTCGCTATCCTATAATACGTTTACTGAATAGCTGTAGGTAATCTACTTCGAAATATATTCTAAACTGCAGGACCTCTTTGGCTGCCTTCATATTTAGCATTTACCATAATAAATATTAAGTACCTACTTCCTCGAAAGGCAACCTGCTCAGCTCAAAGGGATTGAGATAGGCATAGCGGTCAGTAAATAAAAATATTACTTTTTCACTTCAGTAAATCGTATACGATCATAAGTATAGGTGCAACGAATTAATGGCTATTTGAAGGGAGGCAGTTTCTAGAAAATTTTCCCCCTCCTGGAACCAGTTCCCCTTCGTGTTACCGTGGACAATTCAGAAGATGGTATATAAGCTGACTATAACATTGCGCTTCATTTTGATGCCGAAGTGTCTGGAGTGGTGGTATAACCAACTGATGGCCATTGTGGCCGTTAATTCGTTCGTTCCACCTATACAATACTGTATACAAGTACGAATAATAAGGTATTGAAGTCTTTTTTGAGTTCCAAACAGTACCAGAGAGTAGTGTAGCTCCCTGTCTATGTTTTGACTGGAGTTTAATTCGTACCTATCTACCAATTTATATGAACTATCAGTACATAAATTAGTATCTTCAGAAGCACCATAACTGAATTGAGCTTGTTAGTCAAATAGTCAAATTATAATTAGCTTAAATAAAAATAAGGGCATAGATTTGGAGAGTTATATTGTTGTTGTATTCCTACATCACTTCATTTTCCCTATTTTAATAAGGATTTTCATTACGTTTCCCTATAATTTTCATTGTTTTTTAAATACGTGTTTTCCCCTCCTCACTTATCACAAGGAAATATGTATATATGAGGTCCTGCCACGGCACATTCAGGTGGCAGGTGGTTCAACACTAATCAAATTGAGGCACTTTTTCCTGTAGAAAATAATGACCATTTCCCCTGAAGTTACTTTAAGCAGTTTCAGCTGTAGTCTTTCACACGTCAGCTTTCAAGGCATACCTTAAAAAATAATGGTGCGGCAAAGAGGACAGAGGATTTTCATATTTTTAAGAAAACGTCTGGAGATAATTTCGGGAAAAGTCACGAGAAAATCACATGAAATAGGTTAGGGTAGGTTCTTCCTTAAGAAAATTAATGCAGCTTCCACTTAATGAGTACAAGTAAGTAAGAGTAAGTTTCAGAAACACATTTTTTTAAATGGCCCAGAATTAGTAGAAAAAAATATAGTTTTTTTCCTTGCCAGTTTGGTAGGAGCATAAGGTCTCGGTCTCAGACCGAGTCATTTCTTGTCAAACATTTCATAATTGCCTACTGCGAGGGGGTAACCACTCCAGAGATTCCTTGAGATTCCCTGAGTTTCCATAAAGATTTGCAAAGATTCCCAACGATATTCATAGAAAGATGAACCCCGAAGGGGTAACCACTCCAAAAAATTCCAAGATTCCCTGAGATTTCATTAAGATTTCCAGTGATTCCGAACGAGATTCCCAACGAGTGGTTAACCCCTACCTTATACAATTGTAAAAACATATATTAAACATGTACGGGAACGGGAAAGGCCTAGTTTCCTAGAAAGAAACAAAACTTACCATCTTTGGAATCCCTGTCGGTAGAAGAAGCATTGCCGAGAATGCGGTCAATGGAATAGACCGTCCTCGGTTTGGCGGCGGTTTCGGGCGGTGTGGGGTGTAAGCGCACCACCGAGCACTGGTCCATCGCTGTCGAGTAAGCAGAAAAACACCCTTGCCTCTCCCCTAATGGCGCGAGACTGAGCCGCAATTACAAAATAAACCGGCGAATTTAGCACATTACATCCCTCCACCCCGGAGGGCACCCCTCGCGCCAACCCCCTCTACCATCACAATAACCGCTCAGCCAATCCGACTGGGGCGGCTCATCCAACCACCAATCAGATGGCTCGCACACATACGCTCTACTTAACGTCATTTTACCGACCCTAGTCAATAACAATTAGGCTATTTTTGTGTTGTTTGTGTACTCCATACCTTCCACGGCATCATTGTTAAATAGGGGTTGATGGGACAATAGCCCGAATACAGCCCGAACAGTAACAATAACTACTTCGATCTCGCATGTAAGTAGGTACTAACTGCATTTTATCCTATTTTGGGGATTTTCTTTTCAATTATATTAAAAATTAATTTCAGCCTATACTGGGATCGAATTTCACCTAGCAAAAGTTGAAAATTTGCTCTGGGATTTTCCTTAGTGATTCAATTATTGTGTTTCAGAGATTAAAGTTGCATTTACAACAATATTATACAACTGAGAAAATGTGATAAACCTGTTGAAAGTTTTTTAGGTATTATTTCTTATTTTTTTCAAACCGGAAAAATCGTTCGATACTTAATAGGTACCTATTCGTTTTCCAGGAAATGCTAAACACAGTGTGTGCTTTATTTCATAGTTTTCGGTTCTAGGTACTTGCCGTATTTCCTAAATCCACTTTTTTTATTTCTATGATAATGACGGAAACAGAGGCCCTTCACAACAATATATACTTGCCTAAAATTTGACTAAAGAGCTAGTTCCGACCCTGTATTTAATTAACTGTAATATTGTGGGCCGGGTGTGTTATCAGGATCTGTGATAGCTCAGGTGTCTCTTTCGCAGTGTCATTATCACCCTTTTATATTTTATTATTTTAAGATGCAATTAACTCGTTTATGAGTGAATCATATTAAGATTGATCGGGTAATCAAAATATCCGTTATCTATGAAATTGCCCGAGTGATTTAACTTTGGCACTTTCATATTAAACGATACCCGGATCAGCACTGCATGGGAACTTAGGGATTTTGCGCACTTGTTCGAGCTAAGCGACGTACTCGTAATATAAAGCAAGGTTGTCGACACAATTCCATTTGTTGACGTTTTTACTGTCCATATTCTGAGGGAACAGTTGTATTTATTTATTAGTTTTCCATTATATGTATTTTATGACCGAGCGCTTTTTGTCAGCAAAAACTTCGACAAAAATTACTCAATCGTGAAGTCATGGCACTAGGGAAACTAGTTCCTAACATTAGACGCACTTAGCTATAGGTAAGTATTTCAAATCAAATACACATCCAAACCGATTATTGTGGTCTCTAAAGTACATAATACAATCCACCTATCTTTCGACAGGTGCCGAAGATCGAGGTAAATCTTGCAGAAAATTTCTAGTATATGAATTGATGTTTTTGGGGGGGCAGGTTAAAAGAGACACTTGAGGGCCCAGGGTGAGGTTGAGGTTGACGGCCCCCAGTTCGGTGCTTAACAGACAAGACGTAATAATTTTGACTGACAGCTCACTTAAAACTGCATTTTTTTTCGTCTCAGGACCGGAAAAACATTTCAAGATTGATTTTTTGCTCCAAACTTCAGTTTCGGATAAGTTTCATTTCGGAGCGGTTCAACCAACTTTTTCACCAACCTATTTAAGGCTGTGATTTACCTGATGATGCATTTCTGCCACCGTTACAGTAACATTGCGACCGATGAAGGTGTTTTTTAGTTTTTTTTCCCTTGAAAAGACAACAGGTTTCCCCTAGGCATAACCTCAGTAATGTTCTAGAGATCTCAAAAACCATGTATGGAAAAATAGGAGAATCTGTACCGGGATACCCCAGAATATGTCTACATCGCGCCGAAATCTGAGGGGGTAACCACTCCAGAGATTCCTTGAGATTCCACTGAGATTCCATAAATATTTCCAAAGATTCCCAACGATATTCATAGAAAGATGCACCCCGAAAGGGTAACCACTCCAAAAAAAATTCCAAGATTCCCTGAGATTTCATAAAGATTTCCAGTGATTCCTAACGAGATTCCCAACGAGATTCCCTCGCCGAAATCCATAGTCTTTTCAAACAAGGGGAACTACCCGTTTCAGGGCAGCTTTGACTGGAAGGTAAGAACAACTTGTAAATGTACATGTTCAATTGTCTGCCTTACGGCAATTGTGTTGGTAATTGTTATTATTGCCACAACTCTAAGTAAGTTCTCAAGCATGATACCCGGCTGCTTCGCAACGCGTCTTATTCTTCCCACGGTGGTTGCATATCTGTTAAATTCGTACCTACCTATAATATAAGTTTATCAGGCCCATTAGGTTTTCCCAGTCAGAATTAGTTTCAGGCTAAACTAATTAATTTGTAATATCTGTAGGATGCACTCGAGGAGCCATGTTCAATTTAATACGGTATTTTTATATTAAACACGCGTATATCGTATATGACATCGCACTTTCCCTGTACATGAATGGCGCCTCTAAATTAGACATATAGATATGAGCAATGAATGGAGAGGTGTACGTGCTTCGCATATCCGATTCTTCTGTATATGTGAAACGGCGTTAAAATTTTGGGTTCCTTTGTAGCGTTGCATGACGCTGAACGGCCTCGGACTTTTAAGCCCTGCCGCTGTCCAAACCTGACCGAGCAAGTGGTCACATTTTCTTACTGGCATGCGCGTTGCCCATCGCTAGCTTCAAAACTTTGATTAGGGACCATATAGAAGGCGTCAAATTATTACTAATTTTTGGTCAATGAAACTGCAGACATACTGAAAAAATTTTTTTACCCATGTATATGATGAAAAAAAAAAACAGTACCTAGACGTACCTAATAGGGGGAATCGAGGGGGAACCACTCCAGAGATTCCTTGACATTCCACTGAGATTCCATAAAGATTTCCAAAGTTTCCCAACGATATTCATAGAAAGATGAACTCCGAAGGGGTGACCACTCCAAAAAATTCCAAGATTCCCTGGGATTTCATAAAGATTTCCAATGATTCCCTACGAGTGGTTAACCCCTCGGGGGGAATGAACCTCCAAAGTTTTACCCGATACAGGTCAACGTCCTCCCTGATACGAATTTTTGGCAATTGTCACCTACTTGTTCAGTTTGTTAAATTACCGGAAAGAGACGAGAGCCTGTGGGTGGTACAGCCGGACAGGCACACAACGCCTCAGGCGACCAAGGCTCAACGTAAAGGCGCCTATTTCTTGTAAAACCTCCTCAACGCCTGTACAGATAACAATTATCAAACCTCTGTCCCTAATTACCCTTACACCTCGTACTATTGTCAAATTCGTGCTCATGTTCCACTCTATAGACGTTGTCATTGTCTCTCAGACGAGTGTACATGCATGGGAAATTCTCTTATAGGTTTACCTTTTGCAAGACCAATCAGCACGAAATTAAGAAATAGAAAAATATGGAATTTAGAAGTTTAAAACAGAGAGAAATTAATCATAATTCTAACCTTTTTTTGTTGGCAAAACCAAATTTAAACAAACCCATATAATGGGCCAGAATTCTGAAGTTCAACTTTAATAAGATGTCCAGGAATTGATAACAAATTTGGCGTGTTAATCGTCAACAGGCCAATGTAAACAAAAATTAATCTCTCACTTCCCATTTAATTCAGACTCATGTTTAACCTACATGCATGTTGATAGTAAATATAGAAAATAATTAAATGACATTTAGACACCTACTCATCTCGAAAATTACGAGAAAATTAATCTGTTATGGAATTTGCTATCTGACACTAATACTGACTGAATTAGGATTTAACAGGGTCGAAAAGAGAGGCAGCAAAAACTGAACATTTGTTCTTTGACAACATTTTACATTTTCGGACAATTCTTCTGGTGACAAAAATCACTCGATCGTAAAATCACAACATAGCCTCATGAGTAATGACATTAAAAAGACATATTATTATTATATTTCAGAATATTTCAATATAGTATATATTTTAATATAGTTTTCTCACAAAGTTTGAAATCGGAACGTAAAAAAATAGCGAATGTAATATTCAGCCTTAAGGTTGACTACACGTACTTGGTTCGCAATGCTACGTACTTCAAGCCCTACGCCGAAGTTACAGGGTGAGTGAAAAGTGTTTATAGGGGGATGTAAACCTGAGACTCTTTGTCGTGAGGTAGTGTTGTATTTTTGCATGAAATGGAGTAATAAGCCCGCAGGAGCAATTTTAAACAGTCAATTACCAGTCCACATATTTTTTTGACAGATCGCGAAAACACAACACTAGGTACCTCACGCGGAATATTTTTTTGTAACGTTTCGGACTAAAAAATGTATGATTTTATCGTCACATTTAGTAGAAAAGCTTGATAAATGTTTGCACTATTTACCGTAGCCATGTTACATTTTGACAATTTTTATTTCACTTACGGAAGTGGGTAATTTCAACAGCATTCCTCTACTTTTTCTCCTGCAAAAGCTAAACATAGTGTCCTACTTTCACTCATTCGTTTCACGTTCAAATCGCACACTATGTTTAGCTTTTAGAGTAGACACAACCATTGCGATATTGCAGTTACCAGTCTCCGGCAGTACTAATATGTAAACATTAGTTTTGTCGAATATTTACTTTCGCACAGTGGTTTTGGTGGAGTTCGTCGAGAATGTATATACAGCCTTAATAATATCAATTTGGTCGACTGAACTGGCAGAATAAAGATTTTTTCTAGCAGTTCCACAATACCTACAAACAGATTTGAATTATCACTCGTGACTTCTTACAATTTAGTGATAACCCGTCACTTAAAACTGATGGACGAATTCAAATGTTTTTACTTCTGTATTAGTTACTTTGATAGGTCCTTTGAAAGGTCCAAAATGTATGGTTGAATAGTTAGGTGTATGTAGTTATACACGACAAACCTCTAACGTTTCTTACGAATCTTTTGAACGTCGGCTTTAAATTTACAAAGGCTTATTCAAAACCACTTGACAAAAATAACAAAATAGGTTGTGTGTTTAGGATAAAGGGATGGGTAATTTTGAGATTTTTCGCAGAACATTTTGGGGTAACACCTCACCCCATTTACTGCCTGAGACTCAATTGAATAATCGGGGAAGGGGCTTTAGAAAAAAAGCCGGTATTGAAAGCGGTAATGGATTTGGGTTGAGTGCGATGACCGAAATGAGATCGCAGTGACATCCCTGACAAAGCTGGCGAGTGCCCTATAGATACATCTACCCCTCTGCCAAACCTTGCCAGTATGCTTCCATCAGTTCTATGTACAGAATACGAGAAAAGCAAAAATGATTAAAAAAAAGTGTCGGTAGAGGCTTAGACCATAGTTCCTATGAATATGATTTAAGGCAGAAGTTGGTCGAGTTTTGATTTCTGAGAAATACTACCTATCTATTCTAGCTTATTCATTCCAGTAATTGTTTTTGAAATAACGTTTCTCAACCTACTAAAAAAAATTCACTGATGTATTTTACATATCTCCCACTATACTGCACTATTGTACACTACACTCCGAGGGGTTAACCACTCATTGGGAATCTCGTTGGGTATCTTTGAAAATCTTATGAAATCTCAGGAAATCTTGGAATTTTTTTGGAGTGGTTACCCTTTCGGCATTCATCTTTCTATGCATATAGTTGGGAATCTTTGGAAATCTTTATTTAATCTCAGAGAATCTCAAGAAATATCGATTACACTAGGTACATTACACTAGAGGTCCTATACCATCCCCAAAGAATTATTGTCACCATTTGAATACGTCTCAAGACTGCGAAAATATTTCCTGCATGAGATGAGCAATAACAATAACAAATTTAAACTTGATAAATAGGTACCTACCTCAGTTAAACTATTCGTATTATAACAGGTACGTCGACAAAGGCATTGTTTTAATAAGCTAGATAGAAACTCATTAAAGTTGGAAATAAGCGCAAATTCAGGGAGGAATGAAAATGAACTAATCATCACACTGAAAATGAAGTAAACGAAGACTTGATGGAATTTTCATAAACGCAAAGTTCCTAAGAGAAAGTTCTATAAACGGATAAAGACGAGATATAAGTAATTAAAAAGAAGATTCTCTAAAATCATTTTAATTAAGGAGCACTTTCCATGAAATTAAGTTAGCTTTTCTTAAATGTAAAATAAGGTAAAACAATTTGAATAAGAAAAGAACCAATTTCGTTCTCCCTCCTCTAAAAAACAAATAACTTTTTTCTTTTTGGTCTAAAAGAGGATATTTTTCATAATATTAATGAGGGTCTCATATTACCTAAAAGGTATGGGTGGTTTTTCCACGTCCCTGGATTTTAACTCCCATAGACGGATTATTCGATTTCACCATCGTTATTTTACAATACAAGTACCTACATACGTTTCATTAGGTGCACAAATGGGTGTGATAGTTTTTATGTACGTACCTACCTAACCACTAGACTAGAGCACTGATTAAGGGTCCGCTATACCTGACGATGCATTTTTGCCGCCCATAAGATTAGCATTGCGAGCGGCGATTCATTTTCAAGGTTTACCCTTGGTTGGAAAGACACAAAATTTTGCCTATACCTAACCCTAACAATGTTCTAGGTCGTGTTCGAAGCAGATTTCCCATTTTTTTTACTGGTTTTCGAGATACAGCACTTTTCTTGAGGTATGCGATGCTAGCATTTGCAAAACAGTTGCAATAAAAGAAACCAGTGAGAAATTGGAAAATCTGCTTCGAACACTCCCTAGAACATTGTTAGGGCTAGGTACAGGCAAAATTTTGTGTCTTTCCAACCAAGGGTAAACCTTGAAAATGAATCGCCGCTCGCAATGTTAATCTTATGTGCGGCAAAATATGCATCGTCAGGTATAGCGTCTTCTTAAGCCCTTTTTGTTGTGAAACAGGAACCTAGTACCACTTTTTTCTTTCTTGATAGCCAATAATGGCGTGAAAGTAGTGTTAATCGAACAAAATTTCGGAACTGAGATGCCCGGGACCCGGGATATACCCTTTAGACGAAAAAAGTATTAAATTTCTGAAAAAAGTTTCCGTCAGTCAGATTTTTTCCCCTGTGTCCGCCCCCACCTCTTCAGGTACAGGTATCAACGTATCGGACGAAAAAATGACTCAATTGTAAATCCCTGACTTAGTCAACTAGTTAATGGCGCTAAATGGAAACATTATATTCCAGAACCAAATAAGGCTACTGGATAAATTTGTAGTATCAGATAACAGATTCATATTTTCATTCCATTTCGAACTATAAAATTTCCTTCTTCCTCAATTTCGCTTGGTTTTTGCGGCTGCCCAGGGCACGACCGACCCGAACCCACAGAAACCCACTTTGTTTATATAGAAGTAGCGAAGGGAAAAACATACAAACGGAATCCAATAAAAGTCTTCTTAACTAAAACCCTGTAGTATATTTGGAAAATACGAGGAGGAGTGAAACAATATAACAGTTTGTTTACTTTTCGAGTTCGCTTCGGATCACTTCCCGCATTTTGGATCCGCTGATTCGCAAAACCCTACCCCCCTCCCCCTTTCCCCCACTCTCATCTTATATTGTACCTAGTCTTCCATTCGGTCGGTTGCGAGTTTCCTTCAATGTTTATTTAACGTAAACTTTTTGATAACCTTTCATCTGAACGGGGAGGAAATTGCAAATAAAAGTAATATGGCTTTCTAAGCTATATTAAACTGCACTGAAAATGTTATACCTGTTTAGGTACCACGGTCATGAATTTCATTCTTCGACTTTGCTCGTGACAACTGAAATTAAAATTAGCGTTGGCAGGCATCGATGTGATGGAGCCTCTACCAATTTTCTTCGATAATTTTCTTACCCTAATACAATAGTAGGTAAACTAAAGATGCCTATGAATCCTGCACATATTTTCAGGTATCAATAACTGAAATAGCATCTGCGCGTGTTATAACTCACACGGCTGTGTCTTCTAAATATACAAGCATATAGCTACCTACCTACCTCAAAATCATTTAGTTTATTGATGTGAATGAAATTATTAGGTTTATCACAAGAATGGAGAAAGGAATAAAAACAAGTTTTTCAAAACAGGCCAGAATACAAGCTTGTTTTAGCCATGATATTGCTCTTCTGTGGGTTATGCGACATTTTGTTTTCTATAGGGGTATAGGTATCCGCAGCAGCAGGTATCAGCACCCCACTTTGAGCTTCTGATGGATAGAAATGGTGGGGAAACTCCCCGGCAGAAAAGCACTTTCACCCTCTACTGTCCTTTTTAATATTACAAAATTTATTCCGGATCTCTCGTTTCATACGTTTTCAAATTGAAAATGAATTTTTGAGCGTAAAATGTGGATTTAATTTACTAGGGATTAGCCATTGTGCTGATACGAATATTATGCGGTGGAATGACGAGATATTTGAATTTTCTACCAATAATCTCGAGAGGCACCTTTGGCATATCGCTTCAAAGTCCTCATTATTAAATTCAAATCTCTCCACTGGGGAAGTTGCTCTGCAGAATCCTCCTTTCGGTCTTTCACTCATTCAGCTTACACTACCATACTTTCACAAATTCAGGTTAGGTACTGTGCTTTCGTATAACCAGGAAAAAAGTGAGTACGAAAACTGAAAAGAACTTAAAATTAAAATTAAATTAAATTTTTGCGAATAAATTGTAACTTCACCCGTTCTCACTAGCCTTTACACAGCATTTTAATTTTATCCAACCATTAAAGTACCATATAGCCGCAATACTCGCAGGTTCTTACTTTTATTTTTACTTCCGAAAAAGAAAATTTATGTTCAAAATGTTTGATTATTTAAAAAGTGTTGGATTTTCAACATGATTTCGAGCACAAGACGCCTAGGTCTACTTAGGTGTCACAGTTAAATCCCTGCCTCTTAGTTTCAAGTCCTAAAAGTGCCGTAAAGACGATATCAGAGAATGAAAGGCTAACTGGAGATAATGAGTCAGTCTTTAATGAGAATATTGAGGAAAATGAAGGGGAGCAGACTAGCAGATCACTCATTCAGTCATGACACGGGCAGAAAAGGTAGAGTGGCATAAGTGAGACAATCAGAATTAGGGTAAAAGGCGACGTCAATTATTTGAAGCAAAGAACAAAACGACGAAGGGGGAAAAGTGCTTTGTACTAACCAGTCAATGTGCAATAATTCCGTTAATTTCTAGCGTAATAATAATCTGCGACATCTCGCAATTGCCTTTAATCACCCATGTATTCAGTCTCAAACAATGGCTGCCAACAGCATCCTCCCTCAATGTCCCATTGTTTCCCACAACTGTCTGCCTTTGACGACTTGTGCCAAGATGGCTTCATCTCGAAATTCACATTTCGAAAATCTCATATATGCGCTGAGTAGTAAGCTTAATTAAGTGGGGTGGATGGTCCACAGAGTGATTAAATCGCCTGGAAACTCATTAAAATCATGCATGGATAATAAGAGGAGGCAGCAGCGCTTAAAAGACAAAGACTCTTCGAAATTTGTCCGTGATGTTTGGAATGTTAAGAGGCGTCATCGTTAAAAATACGTGTTGAAAAAAGGAAAAAGAAGTATTCTAAAAAAATGTGAAGAACGGGAAGCCCCCTTCCTTCACTACGCCCTTGGATTGGAATACCACAGTTGAAATAGAAACACCATATATAGTAGCCCCTTGGGCAGGGCCCAGCCCCCACAGCCCGCAGCAGGAGAGGGGGTTGAAAACAGCCAATAAAGGAAGAAATTAGAGAGAGGAGCAACGGGGATCCCCTGCTGCTGCTGCTGCTCTGCTAGTCTGTTGTGTTTACTCTCCTCTTTCACTCCAATAAAAGACCAAGAAGTTAATAAAAACCATTTGATAGAGCACAAACTAAATTCGGATGAAAAATACATGAAATCAAGTTGAGCTCTGATTAAAAGCAACTTCTGAACATTGATGCCCCAGCGCGGATTTCACGATTTATTTCTCCTCTCTCTGCGGTTTTCTAAGGACCTTTCTGTGCAGTGAAAAAATTCTATCATGAGATCCAGGTTCTGTAAACCGCAAGTCGCAAGTCCCACAAGTCGATTTTTGGTAGGGAAAGGACCACCTAACGACAGCCAAATGAAAACACAACAGCACCTCACGCGGAATATTTTTTTGTAACGGTTCGGACTACAAAATGTATGATTTTATCGTCACATTTAGTAGAAAAGCTTGATAAATGTTTGTACTATTTACCGTAGCCATGTTACATTTTGACAATTTTTATTTCACTTACGGAAGTGGGTAATTTCAACAGCATGTCTCTACTTTTTCTCCTGTAAAAGCTAAACATAGTGTCCTACTTTCACTCGTTCGTTCCGCGTTCAAATAGCACACTATGTTTAGCTTTTAGAGTAGACACAACCAATACGATATCGCAATTACCAGTCTCCGGCAGTACTAATATGTTAACATTAGTTTTGTCGAATATTTACTTTCGCACAGTGGTTTTGGTGGAGTTCGTCGAGAATGTATATACAGCCTTAACAGAGGAATGCCTTTTAACACGAGTGGAGCACCTAAGTTAACACCAAGGGGTGCGGAAAATAACGATGTATTTTAGTGATTTAGAGCGCTTTTTTGGTGTAAAGTAAGGTGTTGAGAGAACGGGAATACCACGGCATAATATGCGAATATCTGTAAGATTTCCTACAGCTTTACACGAGTTTCAAAACCAAACGCGAACATCAATATCTGAGTTGCCTTTATTTGAACTGATCTTGCTATTCTCCAATATTTCTTTATTATAGTCCACGACCAAGTCATGAAATCCGCATTTGAGGTAATAACATTAATTTCTATCAACGGAGAAAGCGACAGTTAGCTTATGGAAACGAGGGACAATTTAGGGCGGTGAACGACATAGGTTAGGAAGCTTTCATTCGAGGGTGCTTAGCTGTAGAGTAAACATTACGGGATTCAATAAGTTTCGGAGGAGACTGGTCTCCCCCTCCTCATCCCTCATGCCTCCTCCTGCCTCATCCTCTGCGGGGTGTGCCGGTCCGTGGTGATAGCCGAAAGCTATACGGATCATCACACACCTGAATATCTATTTATAAGTTGAGGAGGAGACTGGTGGTCCCCCCACTCCCCCTACTTAACCCACATGCCTCTTCCTGCCTCATCCTCTGCGGGGTGTGCCAGTCCGTGGTCACGGCACCTGAATATCTATTTAATGTATGCACAAAAATATTTTCCATACGATTTGAGAAACATCTGCTCCTCCGAGGACTGCTCCCCACTTGTGTATCAACGTCTGGTGTGTTGTTAAAAAAAGGTAGTACCTCCAAAGTGAATTCTATCGCCTTGCGGAAATAGGTACGAGTTACCTACCCTATGGACCTTCGCTTCTAATATGATTCCTGCAAGAGCGTGTAAATCTCTCAAGCTGCAGTAATATGCAAAGCGATCAAACAAGAGCCAGAGCTCAAATACAGCGACTCCTAGCTAGAGCGAACCAGTAATTAATTTTCAACCCACCCCGTCTCTTCCAAAACCAAAATTAGCTGAACCTATAGAGAAGTTGGCAATATTAAGTAACAAGCAGCATTAGGAGATGGCGAAGCAGCCAGGCAAGGGGAAGGCAGGGCAGGGGGGGGGGGATTCCTTCATTTCCTGAGACATTAACCGTGCCTTTTCTCCCCCCACCCAGCACAACCACTTACCCATGCTTTTGTTGGCTACTTCGCCTTGAAAGCCCTTCGATCACCCCCCCCCCCCCCCCCCAACTTTCATGTTAACTTTCAATCGGCGACAATTTGGTAGATCGTTGGCCACTGCCTTCAAGAAGGTGTCAAAACATTTTAAAATAATAATAAGCAAGATTCTTCAATAAACAAAATGTATGTTTTTTTTGTACTTTGGACACTTATAAATGCATTTAGGTATACCTGAACAGAGAGGCCTTCGATAACTGTCGATAGTATCACCAAATATTCCCTTGCAATGACAGCCCCCATTTCACAAAAACAAGAATAGGAAGTTCAAAAAGATCCACCTGAAAAAAAAGGAGGAAGTAAAGTGGGCTGATAAGATAACGGATTTTTTTTTTCAATAAAAAGATAAAATTCATCAGATTTTACGAACCCAGTCAAAAATAACGGCCAGGTAAGACGAGATCAGGGAGAATGCCTGGATTTGATCGGGGAACACATCCATATCAGTCATCTTGTTGTTGCTTCAGTCAAAGTCTACGGAACAAATAAAGAACTCAACAAAGTTCTGTTACCTTCACTTTCTTTCCTGCATGGACCTACCACCTACCTCTACTGTAGGCATTAGCAATGATTGAGTTACAGTCACGCAGTGAGAAGACTACTAACGGTAAACACTTTCTGTCACGCAGTACAGAAGAAAGGTTTCCTATCTTTCGTATAAATACTGTAAAAATGTATTACAGAAATACTGAAATCTCACCAGAGCTGAGGGAAGTGGAACAGCGTACTTTAACGATTCACTGGTAACTGAAGATCCGAATCTTAGGAGCTGGCAGGTGAACAGGGTCAAATGCTAATTGAGGGGCATGAACGTTGCGTAAAGCTGCAATGTCGGCAAAACAGCACCGTTAAGTAGGAATGTGGGTCATGCCGTCACCGCTGCAGGGCTGCAGTACCAAGGGCAAACACACAAGGCTGCCGAAATTTGCGCACTTAGGCTGGACCTAAAATACGGTCCAAAAGCAGGGGTCCAATTGCAGGGGACGATCCTGAAATTCTGTAGAGCTGGTTGGTCGACGGTTTCAATTTGGAAATACCTGACCCTTCAGCGGCCGCTCCTCCTTTTTCCTCGGTTCCTCTCCCATTAGACTGTTTAGTTTTCATAGGAATAGAAATAAGAAATGATTTTAGTTAGCTGCTGACTAAACTGTTTAATAAGTATGCACTCGTTTTTGACCAAGTGCGATTCCTATTGAAATACTGTGAAGGAGGAACCACTAAGTGGTTTAGGAGACAATGCATGCACTGCCGATACACTCCGAAGTTTCCAAAGTCAAAACCTAAACAAATTTTTCTGAAACGACTGATTCTGACCAGCAGTCGTCTGTGTACCTGAATATGACATCATCGTGGGTAAGCAGATTAATAAAAGTAATAAATATATAGATTGCCGGTGAGGGCTTGAGGGAGCTAGGCAATTACTGGGAGCCGTGGGGGGCCGCCTGCGGTTGAGTCTCGTAACATAGTAACGCAGTAACGAGCTGAGCCCCTTTCCTCCCAATGGGGGGCAACCCCCCCCCCCCCCCCTCACCAATTGTGCATTATCAATCGTCTCCCCTCCCCCTGGTTAAATTGTTTTATTACGCCCCCCGCTCTTTGATATTCTCGAAGGCGCCCTTTTCGCTTTTCATCATCTGGTCTTGAGAGCTTGATGATACAAACAGGATCAAATGAAGAATAATTGCTTGGGTTATGAATCCAAGGCACGATAAGTGGTGTCAGGCACTAAGTAGGGACTATTATACAGAGAGAGAGACTCAAAATAATGTTCGTACCTACTTACGAGAATTGGAGAAAATGGAAGCATTGGTATCGTGGCAGAGCTGTGAATTAGGAGAGAGGTATGGATCGAAAACATGATCGTTTAATCCGTTTCAAAAATGGTCGGAGATTGCGTTGAGAGCAGCTGTCCTCGTAGCAGAAAGTCTCTTTTAAGGATCAAAATTTAGTTTCCAATGAGCCCTCGCACCCAACTCACAGCACCGGAAATATACAAATTTCATGGAAATGGAAGTAGCGGTCAATGAAGAATATCGACACAAATAGGCGGTTACCCCTTCAATTTTGTGCGTACACCTGGTAACAAATTGTCGCATGCCGGCAAAATACATGCACACAATTTTGCAGGAGATTCTACTTATACCCTTTCAACAAGAATGTAAAATACCTCTACAGTTGAGCAGTTTGCCGCCATTGCAGGCGTAAGCGAGGGTAGGAGGGCGTATTAATTGAGACAGGGGAGGGGGAGGGGGATGACCTGAGGGTGACATCTCCCTCCGAGCTCTTTGTTTCCCATCATTGTCTCGTCAATTCTCTATCAACTTTTCCCTTTGCTGTGTATAACCCTCCTCTCTCCTCTCTCCTGCATCGCATCCCTCCGCAAAGACCCTATTATAATCTGAAAGGGCACCACCGACAGTCCCCAAGTTTTAAACTCTAGTTCCACCTATTTTTGGTGGGGCAAGGTCAACAAAACGTAAAATAAAAAAAAAATAAAAAAAAAATTATAAAATAAATACCCAATCGTTTCATCAGAGAAAAATTTCAGGAAAGAATCAGTGCAAAACTCCTACTCTAATTTCTCCAGGTAGGGGAGTAAGTAATTCAGTAAGTGGCTACTAAGATCTTATTAAGTTTTGTGTAATTTGAAGACTTCAGTCATACAGGTAACAACCGCGAAAATGGACAGGACGTGCTTCAATCGCTCAATCCAAAGTGGATACATCAAAAAGGTTAGATTTTATAAGTAGGGTCTTAACTCAAGCTGACCAATCAGAGTAATGGCCAGCGTGATTTGACGTCACAAGGAAACCCTACATAACAATTGAACGAGAAATCTTAGATATTACATATAAAGATAATCTTGCCTTATATCCGCCGTTTCTGTGTGCTGATGTAGAGAACATTGTTTCCCCGGATGAAAGCGTCGCCATATTTGTTTTTGAGCTGCCCATTGGAGTACTCCTCGGTCTGCTCCAGAGCGATGTTCATGTACCCGTCCAGGCATGCCAAGACACCTGTTCAACAAATCAAAGAGAGACTGTTATGTTAGGTTGTACGGAGAGCTGTGGAATAACAATGTAACATGTACATAACATGTAACAAAGACTTCAGTACTATTCAATTAAAAAAAAAAATCTCATGCCTAGTTTATTAAAAAGTATTATATTTCTGAGCTGAAATATCAACGTTTTCACCCTTACTCACACTATCGACTACAGTACATTTGGACATTGGGAAAAGTCATAATTTAATTTCATCAAAGACAAATGGCTCTCGAAGAGACCAGAATAGGCACTCAATCTAATACGATAAATAGGTACGATTGTAGGTATCTCCTTGACAATACATCCCCAATGGATCGTGGATAGGTTGTTAATTTACGCGAACCTCACCTCGATAATCGACACCACTGTTTAGTTTAACGACGACAGGCCGTCCATGAATTTGTTGGATGAACTGCGACAGGGCTTCCTTCCGGCTCATTGTGGACCTGAAAATAAGGGAAGTAGCTAGATATCGTCCATAACCTTATGTAAGAGGTGGCTATTTAAATTCTTCAGTCGTTTTGAAACAAATGGAAAATAATACTTCTGACTTTTGCGTCCACTGGTAAGCTCGAGGGCCAATTCAAACAATGGTTGGCATTCTTTACAAACAACATACCACTTTCCTGAAATACCGATCTCTAGTTTATCAAAATAGGTTGCTGACATTCCTGGACAATAGACCTACTTTGCCAACTCTGCGATTGGTCGATGGAGAATATTTTAGACTTCGCCAGAAGTCTAAATTGTATGAAGGAGAAGTAACAATTAAATAAGATTACAATCATTTTTATAAAAAAAATGTATTTCCTTTACAGACATACTGAATGAATGAAACTACTGTAGAAGTTCACGTGCATAATCGGGTTCCCGCGCTGTTGACGTTTTCTGAACTAAGTCACAAAAAACTGAGCGGATCAAGAGCTCGCTTCACCAGCAGTGGCGACCTCATCTCTTCCTGTGTAATCTAACTCCATTGGCGACGCCTCACAAGGAGCACTCGACTGAGGCTGAGTGGCTAGTTTCTGTAATTTCTTTTCCATTGCCAGCTTCCGGTTCCTTTCAATGCGAGCCAGCTGCTCGTCAGTCAACGTCAGCCTCGGCGTGGCTTGCGTGTGCGCTATCTGCTGAGACAGTAACTCATCGAAAGAATCGACAGCAGGTGCCGCAGCCGAAGGTTCAGCGACAGGTTCAGACCACTCCTCGTCATCGTCGAGTTGATGAACCACGTCGTTGTCTAACATCCCATTCCTGATTTTCCTCAGGTACACCTGGACTTCTCGTTTCTTCCCAAGAGTTTCCAGACGTTTCAGACTGTCTTCGAAATGGAACTTAGGGAAAAGGCGATACGTCCATTGCTCAAGTTTATCGAGTAATTCTCCCATGTCTTCCTTCTCGTAACCATTTCCGCGGAATTTATGGTTCTTGAAGAGCTCATTCAAAGCTAACAACCCCTTTGGACCCTGAATGGCGTCAAAGTTTAGCTTTGGCTGGGGGTTGAGAACGGGTTTCTTCACTTTTACAGGCTTTGGAGGTGGCGGGGCACTTCCTTCTTCACCACTTTCTAAAAGAAAAAAGAGCACTTTAGTTGTAGTTGTAGAACTGAAAATTTCTCAGTTCAGAAGCTATTCAGAACGGATGAGTTAAAGGGTACCCTCGTTTTAAAGAAAACGCTGTGTGCGCATCACTCAGTTTAAAACCTAAGGCTAAAAATAAATTTTAGAAGTGTAGGCCAGAAAGAATTGATGGCACATTCATATAGATGTGTATGCAGGTTTGTTGATTCTTACCATTATTGTGGGTGTTATCTTCTATTGCTTCGTCTTCCTCAGCAGAGACGTCACCAAATCCATGATCATTTTCCATAAGTCTATCCAAGTCATTGTCGGAATCGTCCCCGTAGTTTTCCATTAGGTATTTAATGCACTAAAATTTAAGACCCCGAATAGACAGACAACGTTGATTTGGCTCTGCGTCTAACCCCAACACCGGGCTTACCACCGACCTTTGCCGGAACGTACCCAACCCACAATCCCAACATGCGCGACAAGGTTAGCAGAATACCGACTAGCCAGGAAAAGTAAGTCCTCTTACGTGTATGAGGGAAGAAGCATCATCAAACAGACACATAAACAGTCTTACACTTAATTAGGTTTAATACTTACAGGGTAGAAGAATTTACAAAATTGGCAATGTAAGCGCCAAACAGCACACACAACAATGATGGCGGTTTGGGATTGTTTGAAAATGATATAAGGTTTTTCTACATGAAAAAAGTTAATATTTTCTTACAACAAGTATTTCTAATACTCGTGTAAAATTCAAAATCGTGGCAGTAGAAAGAAAAATTCTAATACCACGTTATTTTTTATTTATGTTTTGAAGTGAATATTTCTCTCGAATAGAAATTTTAGTTTGACAGTTAGTCATAAAATGCCAGAACAGCCACAAGCGCTAAGCAACACTCAGGTGGAGCCTCCAAAACCTGATATTACACTAACTGATCGCCTCAATAAACAGTTGTTAGAGGCGTACATGAAGACATTGCCATCTATGGATTCCAACGGAAGACATGACGGCTGCGACGATGCTGGGGAGCAAGATTGGGACGATTGAATTTGGGGTTTCTGCTATAAATTTCAAATAAACCAAAGCTTGCTTAAGTTATCTCTAAATCTTTTATTTGTGAACAACGGTAAACATGTTAACAACATGAGTCCCTTATCATTTAGTTTGATAAGAGATTCAGACAGCATTAGGGCCACTCCTCTCCAGTATACAGTTAGGTGCAGTTCGTTGCGATTTGGTAAGTCTTTCACACTAATTTTTTACAAGGTAAGGTACCATACCTAGGTAGGTATTTCATGAGAGATGACGTAACCGCATCTACATTTACACTGTCCAAATTATAAACATTAACTTTGTAGTGTCGGCAATGTCGGAGACCACAAACTCTCCCCTTCAAGGAGACATCAAGCCGTGTATCACGCAAGATGAAGCGGTTCGCCTTGCCTGCGAGGTGTACGGTCTTCAGGTGTCCAGGGTGAAGGAGCTCAACTCGTACGATGACCGAAACTACCACCTCACTGTGGAGAGTTCGTCCAACCCGAATATACAGCCCAAATCTCCCCATGGCTATGTACTAAAGATCATCAACTCTTTGGACTCAAAAAACTTACCCTTTTTTGAGGCGCAAGATCAGATACTTTTACTTCTTAGTAAGTAATCTGCAGCTTCTAGGTCCTTGTGTAAGTCGAAGTAACTCGCAGATGTCGACTCGACCGTTTATCATGATTATTTGTGGGGTGTCAAAATGAACTGGGCCTGCGATGTGATATTGCCACACCGCCAGATGTTCTCCTTATAGTAATGGGTGTCAGATACCTAAATATTTTCTGTAAATTATATGTTGAACCAAACACCTTGCTGACGATAAAGTAACGCAGTACGTAGTAGCTTCCATATTTCCTTTGTTTTCTGCCTCTACATTTGTATACTGGCTTTTTCAGGAGAGAAAGGTATACCTGCACCCGTTCCTCTCAAAAGTGTAGCCGGTGAATACTCTTCAGAACAAGTCCTGCCTTACCACAATAAAAGAAGAAACCACCTTTTGAGGCTTTTTGAATTTCAACCAGGAGAAATACTGAAAAACGTTCCTGGGAGTAAGCGGCTCTATTACCAGGTCGGGGTTTGGTCCGCGCGACTAGATAATGCCTTGAAGGTTCGTACATTACTATGTCGTGTTATGTTATGTAGGTAGAACACATGTCTCCTCTTTAGCCACTCTGTACCTGCACTATGGGGTGATATGGTAGAAAAATTCATCAGAGAGCTGGGAAGAACCTCCTACTTGTCATAGATACTTGTTATTTAGGATCGTTTAACAATGGGAACAAAACCACTTTTTCAGCTAAGTAAAAGACCCTGGCTACAGTTCTTTGGTAGTGTAATGCTTGTCAGTACTTTTAAATTCATTTTTTTCAGTCATTCTCCTACCCTGGTTTTGACTCCCATACGATCATGTGGCACACTAAATGTGCTTCGAATGTTAAATTATATCTTGGCTACGTCAGTGATGCTACAAAGCGAAATATGGTCGCTGATATTATAGGCCAGTTCTCAAGCAAAATTGTCTCAAATATGGACAAACTCGAAAAAGGAGTCATCCACGGCGACATGAACGAGCAAAATATCCTGGTTAGTGCTTCTCAAGATGGAGATTGGTACATAACTGCGATTTTGGACTTCGGAGACGTCAACTTCGCTTGTTATTTGTTCGAAATAGCTGCTGCCATGTGCTACGTTATGCTGGAGGCTGTCCGCAATGGCTTAGATCCCATTGAGTGTGGTGGTGAAACTTTGGTGGGGTATCAGTCCATTCGGCCACTCACGAAACTAGAGCATTCTTTGCTGAGGGTAAGTACCGCAGGTGAACTTGAGTTTAAAGGCTAGAAAATTAATTATTTTTATCGAAAAAAAAGTACTGGATTTCTGTGCATGCATACCTATTTTGCAGTATTTTCATAAAATTGACATGTTTAAAAAAAATTGGCAGTGAACTTTCTGCTAGCGAAAATCGTCAACCCCTCAACAAGCTTGTTACAATAACTTTCAAAGAACGAGGTCTACGACCCTAATGATTATGCTTTTGTTTTACTTCGTTTTGATTCAAATAAAATGTAGTTTCTTATTTTCCTCAGTTGGCAGTCTGTTCACGCCTTTGCCAGAGCCTTGTTCTCGGGCTTTACTCGCAAAGCCTTCAGCCCGACAACGCCTACATCGGTGATACACAGACACACGGATGGTCCGTCCTGAGTCAGCTCTGGAGTGTTCCAGATGATCAGATTGCCGCGATGTGGCCTTTGGTTAACGAAATCAATTAAGAAATCCTATTTGTGGCTCGGTTTACTACAGATTGACGGCCGTTTGCTATAATAGTCGCTCATTGTTATTATCTAAACTATGAAATTTATTTTGTAATAAATTTAAATTCTTATGGTATTGCAGTTTTCATTACATTCTTTGTGCTCTACGGAAGATCATCTAATTGAAGCCGAGGCATTTGTAGCATGAATTTTATTTCATAAAAATTACAAAAGTAAAAAAATAATAATAACTACTTACTTACCCACATGGTACAACTCACACGCACACGACTAGGCATAAAATTTTTAAAGAAAGACTATTTACCAGACTAAAAATTATGAATGAAAACTGCACGTACAGACACGCCTTCCTTCCCTAACTAACTGTCGAAACACCGACTGACTTTCTGTCCTAAAGCTTATGAAATTAGGTAGTTACTAATTTCATTTCGGTTCAATATAATATTGAAAATTACCTATCCACCCTACCCTTTAGCGAGACCTCCAGATATAAGCTGCAAATGCGAATACTCCCATAAGGAGGAATCCAACGCTGGCCAATTTGTACGCCTGACTCACGGACTTCTGCATCACCTTCACCTAAAATGAATTATTACGTCAGTTATTTTCTTCATTTGCTACAAAGATATCCTTTCCATTTCTCATGCCAAATTACCCTACCTGCGCCACTCAACAGGGGTGAGTGATCAGGTGAATAATTTTTAGCAATGCCTTACTTCCTACTCCATTTTGATTGGTCTAAGTCTACAATGTCTACATGATCAACCGGTGCCTTCAGAAACGTTACAATTGCCATTATAAATTCAAATTTCAAGAAAAGGAAATATAATACTTGTCATTACCCATCCTCCATGCTCCACGACCCAGCGAAGCATCTTTTCTCCGGAGAAGAAGCGGAAGCTCCACTCTACGATGTTATGCAGCTGATGAGGAAGCTTCTCACGGAACGCGCGCGCAGCCAAGTCAGCGCAGAAGTAAAAAAGAACAACTACGCGCTCCCATGTAACTCCTCCTTCCTATTTGGAACACGATAAGTTTGAAGTTAGCCTCGATTCTAAGTAGACATGTAACGCTGTGTTTCAATCTGTCTTTATAAAAGCCTGACGGGCGTTTCATATTTTGAAAGCCTCAGCCATAAGCCTTTGCACTAGAGTCCAGGAACTCGGTAAATACCTAATCAGGTAGTAAGGTATGGTCTGGAAACCGAGGATATCGCATAATCACTGCGATTGTCATCTCATAACTAATAATAATATAGATTTTTGTTTCTTTTTCGTCTCATACACGGATATACCTGGAAGAGCCCATATAACAGTTCTGAGAATGCATTGAAGTCCAACTCTTCCAGCGGTACTCTTGCCGCTTGGTCCTCGACCCACTGCCGCATTGGGGATCGTGCGAATTCGTCAGATAACAATCGCAGCTGACTTCCAGCTCTGATTAGGTCATTTGAAGTCGGTTCAGATCTGAAAAAGAATATTAAATGTACCTATAGCTATCGAGAGAACTAGGTAGGTACCTAATAGGTAGGTAAATAGGTACTACAATACATTAACATAAGAAATGAGCTGACGCTTACAAACGCTGATACGGTGAGTAATCTGGTAATGCAGTTGGGAACAGATGGGAAGGTTCAGGCAGATTGCGTCTCCGAAATTCGTCGGACAAAAATCTTTGGTATAGGTAAGCTCCTTCATCAGCGTTTGAGCTTCTTTCTGGTGGCGGACTAGGACCACTTCTTCTTAGTTCAAATCCAGGTCCAAGGCGCTGACGGAGAGCGGCATCAGCATGTGAGTACCCTGCCGCCCCCAAGGACGAGCCACTAGCTTCATTATTTTGGGTAACGTCAGCGTCAGCATCTTCTGACGAACTCGGAGTTGGGGGAACAGGTCGAACCATATTGCAAGTAGGCTAGGAAATGGGAACTGCAGAAAACTTAAAAATCGTTAGCTGCGATGACTTAACTGATGTTAATTTAGGGTTTTAATTCGTATAATGAAATTTTTCATTCAACAATCTACAAAAATACTTTTTTTTTTATGTTTGATTTGAATTTTGTGATGTCAACAATAACGTGGCAGCAGAAAAATCAATTTATTTTTCATTGTTCAAGGTTGGTTCACCTGCAAGATTGTGTATGTGTATAGAAACAAGGTTAGGTTAAGTTGACAAACCAAGGCGTGTTGGTTTTTACTTTACCTGTATACGGAGTATACGTAAGGTAAAGTATTGTATTCGTGCGGGCCAATTTTCGGCAAACCTCAACTTTGAACCGTCATTGCTCCCAAACCACAAAAGCGACTGAAACTTTCATAAACCTTTTGGAAACGTCCATTCCTTCGGAATATGAAAACCATCTCACTTTTTTCCTCCAACGAAAAGTTTGCCCACAGGAATTTTTAGAAGAGGTCAGGTACTCCGTGTCAGTACGTATGTATGTATGTATGTGTGTGTGTATGTATGTATGTGTGTAGCTAGCTAGCTAGCTAGCTAGCTCTGTATGTGGCATTGACCTGGACGGCACACTTTTCAACCGATTTTCTTCAAAATCGGTAGTGACCTTTCTAAAATTGGAAGAAATAAAAATCCAGAAGCCCAGTTTCCCCCCTTTAAAATTAAGGGGGGTTACCCCCCTAAAACACCCCCAAAAAGTAGAAAAAAAATATTTGCTCAAAATCGGCTCTAACGATTTCGATCAAATTTTAGACAATTATAGAACAAATAATTACGAATCCAATGATACCACCCACTACCCCCGCATAACTCCCTGGCCGCTAAAAAAGGGGGGGAAGTCCCCCCTGGACCTGTAAAAGGGCGAAATCAGTGGATTCAGTTTTTTGTGGTATATGAGTAGTTCTGGATATGACACGTGACAACGGCCATACTCGTCACAAATGGTATATGGCTTATTTCGAGCCTCCCCCCCCCCCCCCAGGGAGGGGGGCAATTTTGAGTGACTTTTAAAGTGCGGCTTATGGGGTCTCAAACTGTTCGGGGGAACGTTGTGAAGCAATTTCTTGTATCAAAAAGTTTTTCTGAACGTATCCAAGCACCCCACCCCCTAAAGGGGGTAGATTTGAGTGGTTTCCGAAATATGGGTTGTGTGGGCTCAAAATGATCGGGACATCGTTCTGAGGCAATATATTTGGTCAAAATGTTTTTTCGCCACCCCCCCCCCCCTTATGGGGGGAGTTTTGGTTACTTTCCAAAGTACGTTGTATGGGGTATCAAAATGCTCGGGGAAACGTTCTGAGGCAATTTATTTTGTCAAAAAGTTTTTCCGAGCTTCCCCAACCACCTCACCTCGTTTTAGGGGGTAGTTTTGGGTGGTTGCCAAAGTACGTCGTGTGGGGTCTCTAAGTACTCGGGGGAACATTCTGGGGCCATTCCTTTCGTCAAAAGGTTTTTCCGTCTCCAATCATTTAACCAAGGGTTTATTTCTAGGAATCACGCAAATAAGCAGGTAAAGTTTTGTCCGACCGTGTCGTACCGCTTGTTTATTACCTAATACGATGGAGTATATGAAGTTTGAAGAAGAACCGACCGTCGGGAAGATGTAAGTAACAAGTCTTCAGATTTTCTGATTGTGACATTGAGTATGCCATGCCATGGAATATCTGAACCGGTAGTAGGAGGTATGGAGTTAGGGCTGGATTGGGACAGTGGCAGCGATGAAGATTAATTCGATTCAACCCTCGTGTATATGACACTAGGGTGGATCTTGTATTGTCCAAGGGCTGCAGCGCTACTGAGTGAGAGTAAAGTAGTTTGCACCTGCTTCTGATTAGGCTCTTCTTAGGTACCTACTAAATGTTTTTCCTTCTGTTTTAGACTATGCTGCGAATGCGGCGTCCCCATATCACCAAACCCTTCAAATATGTGCGTTGCCTGCTTGAGGACACATGTGGATATCACGACCGATATTCCTAAACAGGTCACCGTCTACTTCTGTAAAAGCTGCGAAAGGTTAGTATCATTCTGCATGCTAAAGAGAAAGTCCAATGCTGTTATTAGGTAGGTAGGGTAATGTAAAATTAGCGGATTGTCCTTACTCTCAGTATTATCTGTCAAACTGCTTCTAAAACAGTTTCTGTTAAGGTTCTAAACCTTACGAGGAAATTTATTTTAACAGGTATCTTCAGCCTCCCACTGAATGGGTACACTGTCCGCTTGAGTCGAGAGAGTTGCTGTCATTTTGCTTGAAGAAACTTAAAGGGCTATCCAAGTTAAAATTGATTGATGCTGGCTTTATTTGGACTGAGCCACATTCTAAAAGAATCAAGGTAAGTACCTGCATACTAGTATAATAAATATATTATTTCTAGTGGTTCCTAAGATAGTTGTGTTCTAGAGGTAGTGTCATTGCGAGTGACATAGGTCGCAATGGTGTTCCGATGACGGGGGAAAATCCTAGTTTATAGAGTGACTCTGAACCTGCTCAAGTCGGTCTCCCTTCGAAGAAGTAACCATGGTTGCAGGTATGCAAGATGTTATTTCTTTTAGTTTTCATAGTGTATAGGTACTGTATTCCTTCTTTTAACAGGTAAAGCTGACAGTCCATGGTGACGTCATCGGTGGGACGACTTTGGAGCAAGTGTTTGTAGTGGAATACACTGTCGCGCACCAGATGTGCCCCGACTGCCATCGCACGGAGGCTCAGGAGTATTGGAAATGTCTTGTTCAGGTAAAGTCTAGTACAAAAAAAAAAACAGTTTTGCTAACATGTTGGTGTGATAAATTCATCAGTATAATATGTGCTAAGTATTGTACTTGTTTTCTCAGGTGCGACAACGTTGTGATCATAAAAAGACATTCTACTACTTGGAGCAACTCATTCTGAAGCACAAGGCCCATGAAAACACTTTAGGAATCAAGCCACATCATGGTTCGTAACAAAAACATTTTTGAAGTATTTCCTAAGTTATGAATGAAAAGAGTAAAGCTCAGCTCAGTATTCTCCGCAGAATGCCCTTTAAATTAATTAATTTTCTATGATATTAGAGTTAGTATCTGTTAAAATATTTTTTTTTCAGAGGGACTTGATTTCTTCTTCGCCACGGAAGGTCACGCGTCAAAAATGGTAGACTTCATTTTGTCTGTTCTTCCGGTGAAAACGTGTCATAGCAAGAAGATGATTTCCCAAGACATACATTCTAATACGTACAACTGTAAATTCACGTGGAGGTGCGTATATGTTCCTGCTTTGATAGAAAGAGGGCGCGGAACAATCTTACGCCCCCAACCGGCAATCCAAACCGTTGTCAGTTGTTGGCTTGGCAGCCTTGAAAATGTTTATAAATATTGGGTTGTACAACATGCTACATTTTTTTAAGAGTGGCTATTCAGTATAAATCGTTTTCATTTTTGGGTGAGACCTTTCCGAGGAAACTATTGCATATTTCTCAGAAAGATCATTAATAAGTGTGTACAAACAGCAAATGACTTTTTTCAGTGTGGAGATAGTTCCGTTATCGAAAGACTGCGTGGTGTGTCTGCCGAAAAAACTAACCAACCAGTTGGGAGGCATCAACCCTCTGTGTGTTGTTGCCCGTGTGTCTTCTAGCATTCATCTCATCCATCCTGCCACTGCCCAGGGTAAGCTGTCTGCTGTGTGCTAATTACTAGTTAAGCCTGACACAGTGCCTGTATTCTGAGGAAACTGTCGGATATTGATTTATTCTGAAATATAATATGTCTTTTTGTGCCAGAAACTTAGTTAACTAACTGGTGATCTTTGTCAAAAATAACTAAGAACAAAGAAATATCCAACAGTTTCCGTGTAAACATTAAAAACCATTCTTGTTGCCACTTGTGTTTTCAGCCTTCATATTGATTCGATAAATTAGTATTCTATTGATTTGATGGCAGTGGAGTGGCTCATTCACCGGGTTGAGACAGAGATGATGATATTGAAACCCTGCAAGCCCGCGATCACGTAGTTAACAAACGGCCGCTGGGGGGTGATGCTCTGGCTCCCCCGCACTGGCTGTGGAGAGGAAGGAGGGGGAGGGTTCTCCATGTAACAAAATGCTGCCAGCTCCACCAAAAATGCCGTTATACTCATCGTCATCTGAAAGCAGAAGGGGCATTAGGAGTCTCTGCTACCTGGTGTGTTAATTTTGTGGAGTGAAAGAAGGTCCGTCAGACTTGACAGAAGTGGCACCAGAGTGGTTTTTTCTGACAGCATTCTCGAGGAAGCTATTCTATGAGCAAGACCTAATCTCAATAGAAATTTAAGTATTGGGTAATAACCTGGATACAAGTGCTACAGCACCCGGTAGGTGCGCACTTTTTGAGCTTGAGGAATAGGAGAGCCAGTGCACACATCCCAGCGCCTATAGCATGACCCCAAGGGGCCAGAGCGGTCTCGTAGAATGTCAGCACTTCTTCCTGTACCCCCATACGAACGGCGAAACCTGAAAATTATAACAGTTGATCTTATCAATATATTTAGTCCAAAATATTATCTTAGGACCCCTAAAAAGAGTAATACGTATGGCTTACGTCGGAACAATGGAACTCCTGTTACAAGGACGAAGTGGTAGAAAATGGTAATGAGGTATAGGAGGCTGTAGAGCCAGGGGATTTTGGGAACAAGGATGAAACATGGGTTGATGGTAAGCATGTAGATGAGCAAAACGACCCCTCCTGCCATTTTCCAACTCCCCGGGTGCCGCAGATTATAACCAGTCAGCTTAGAGCTTATGTCACCGAACTGGAAAAGAGAAAGATAAAAGTTGAACATAAATACCTGTCATACGTAGATCTCCATTACTTAGTGGGTGTATCCGAAAAGAAGTTTCTGAAGTTGGTACGAGGCGACTACGAGGTTTTGTTCAAAAAAATCCCTACTTACTTCTCTGCACTGCTTTCCGTAACTTTTTGACTTACTCCAAATGGTCGGCTGTTGTCCTCACCGAAGCTTTGTCTTAAACAAGCCACCTTGTCCTTGCAGTCCCGTATAGTCTCCTTGATAGTTTGCAGCTCTGAATCTCGCCTGCGACTCAGCTCGCGCAGCTCGTTAATTTTGCTCTCCATCTGAGCGTGTTTTTCCCGCAGTTCGGATATTCGCGGGTCACTCTCCCGTTGGCCGAGAGAAGCGCCTTCGTATTGCCCATTATTTCTTCCATTACCGCTTCCTTCCGTTTTACCTTCATCTATTGGACCAATTTTCAAATTTAGTGAGCGTCATTATGGTTTGCTATTAGAGTTGGTATGCTTACGGATAGTCGGCGATTGTTGTTAAATAGAAAATTAATGGACTTACCTTTTGATCCCTTTGGTGAAAATAACCCCCACATATTTTCATACAGTAATTTTATTAAAAAGTAATTATTTGTTGTTATTGAATTAAGGTCATGTGCTTGTTTTGGTTGTGTGACGAAAGTTGTAGTGTGGAATAGTCCCAAGCGCTTACTTTTAGAAGTGCACCTTGGTACTAACCCAGCACCTTTAAATAAATATTTAAATATTTTTTTGTTCATTTCAGTGGCAGAAGTGAGCAGTTCATTGTTTTGGCGACAGTCATTCAAGGCGCTTTGCGGGCCGAAACAGCTCGTCGAGTTTACTGTGATGGACTTGGAGCTGCTCAACACCCAAGAGCAGACTAAGTTCAGAGGACAAGGAGCCATTTCACAGAAGGTACGATATATCTCTCTCAACGAATTCCTGTTCGTAGTTTTTTCCTGACCAGGAACATTATATGAACGAACAGCAGTCCAGGGGAATATGGGTTTCACCTTACAAATACTACACGAGACCTTGTTCCAATTTCCGTTGTATTTTTTCAGCACTTGCTTGCTGACGTATGGGTAGTCAAGACCTGCGAATTGGGTATCAACGACAACCCTATCCACACTCGGACTCATTTGGGAGCCATCCTCAAACCTGGTGATTCGGTCATGGGGTAAGTAATTGCATTGCCAAAGTATCACCCACTTCGGACTCTGCTGAATACTGAATAATACTGAATATATTTGGATATATCTATAGGATATATCTACTACCTAATATCTTTATTTAGTGTCACATTTTTAATTGATTCCTGATTCGTTATGTTCAGGTACCTGCTGGCGGATTTCAACGTTAACGATGACAACTTTGATCGTCTGAATCAGGACCGAGTCCCCGATGTGATTCTTGTTAAAAAGTTCTATGCCGATCGCAGTGCTAGACGTCGGGCTCGTAACTGGAAGCTCCGCCATCTTAATGAAGAATTTACCGGCTATGACAAGGGGACCGAGTAAGTTCATGTCGATAGCAGTTCATTGCGGACGAACGAAAAAACTACCACGGGATGGCTATACCCCTGACATTCTGAGGCGGGTGCACTCTCAATCTGCCTTGCCTTTCGAATTAAAATAATTGCAAAGGCCTCTTAGCATTGGCACTTGCTAGTATTCCACATATGTGTTGTGAGTTTATTTGTCATTTCTCACTCCACTGCTTTGACCTGTGGTGCACAAACCCTACAAGTACAGAGACATTTGTCAGAAGAAGAGTCCATACTGAGTTTTTTTTTTGCAGAGAATTCGAGGAGTTCTTGGAGGACCTGGAAGAGGATCCACTGTACCGACAAAACGTCAACATTTTCAAGGATGAAGGTGCGATCCCTCTGACAGAGGAAGAGGATGATGACGGTCTGCCGCGCATCACTCTCGCCGAGATGTTGGAAGATCTTCAGATAGATGAGGTAGAAGAGATTATGGAGCCGGAGAGTCCATAGAGTTTTCACACAGAGGGAGGTATTTCTGGACAAGGGAAATAATAAATGAACGTTGTTCTTCACTCTAATTAATAATTATTTTGTGACACGGTCCAGCGTCGGTTTGATATGTAAAATGAAGTGTTCACATTCTGAATTAATCCATGCTTCTTGCTCTCTGTCTCGAGAAGGTTCCCATAACCTAAACGGCTTGGCCAACGGCTGGAGCTTATATATGGAGGCTCCTTTGCTTTTCTCGTTCATCGTCGTCTGAGTTTCATGGCACTGAGAATGTAATTCCTTGGAGAGACAGTGGGGTCAAAAGCTGCTTGAAGTTGACAAGGGATACCTGGAATTAAAAAAAAAGAAGAAACATTAAAAAACTCTTGATTGTCATATTTAGTTCGGAAAGAAAACTGTCATTTGAGAAAAGAAAGGTAACGAACGAAGAGCTGCTTAGGCCTTCCGGCCCTTACCATTTTCTATGAGGTATAGGAGGCGATCAAGCAGGATAACAGTCTCTATAGCAGGACCCAACATGAGCCACAAAGAGTGAAAGAAAACAGCATTCTTCCACTTGGCCAGGTCAGCCAGTGTTTGTGGGCTGCTCAGATCCTCTTGCGAAACCGTCAGTCCCAGTCTCTTGAGTGCCTTTTCGCAGTACCTGAAATTAGTTATTTCCTAGATGGTAAATGGAAGAAGTAGGGCCATGGCTAATTCTCTAGTCGACGCTGATAGCCTCACTCAGTTTATGTTTACCTTAAGCCGCTTATGATTTTAACTTTAAAAATTGATAAAGAATGGTGAAGATATGCCTACTCTGAAAAGGTGAGATCGGGGTAGTGGCGAACGTTATTGAGACCGCTTTGGGCATGTTGAGGCCACCGCGCTAGGATGATGCGTTCCAGGGCGGCTCGAAAGCAGTGAATTTTGAGGTATTCATAATCTCCCGTGCGCAGTCTAGCGCTGTATGCTTCGATGGCGTGGCACCCCAGAGCTGCTGCTTCCATGCTCATTTCGCTGTCTTCCTGTGCCACTGCACGACTTAGAGGGAATCCTATGTTCTCCGTACCCAGACCCCTGTAACGTCCATTTATGTTTACCATATCTAGTATAGGAATTAAAATGTAATCGATTGCTCGGTGGCTCAACTATGTGACTTGCCTTTCGTACAAAACTGTAGAACTTACGCAAATGTCATTTTGTGGTAGCAGCAACCTACGACGTTGATAAATTTCGCCCGTGGACATGTGATGAATATTTTTAGGAGAATGGCAGCTAAATCCCCACATGGATGTAAGCCTACTATCCCAAAGTCGTCATCCTCACCGCCTGAACTTTCGACGATCATCTACAAAAACTCAGATTATTATCGCTTCACGGCATTGTTGTCCAGTAACAAAAGAGGTGACGTTTGTAATACTGGTTATATAGGTACAAACCTGCATGAATATTTCAGGGGTGCTGTTGAAGTCAATCGTTTTCTCTTTGTGATGCGGCCGATACTGTCGAATATCTTCAATTTCTTTTGCCGTGAGATGCTTACCCGCCGTCACTTCCAGCTCCTTGTCCAGCCTTCTGTGTGGCAAGAAAATATGGAATATTTGGCTACTTTGTAGGTAGGTACTTATCAAGATGAGCAAAAAGACCAGTGTAAAATTTAGAAAATCAAGACAGCCTCATCCTAACTTATCACGACATATAGGTAGATACCCATAATTAAATCTTACTCGGCGCGGGCCGTAAGTTGCGCTTGATTTTCCACCCCAATGACTTTCAGGTTATATCCATAGGCCAAAGTTCTACACAGGTGTCCAAGTCCAGAGCCAATATCAATAACCCATTTCACTCCTAGCGCCGAGGCCAATCGAGCTGTCTCCAATGTCATTTTCTCAATTTCGTAACGTTTTTTAGGTTTCACATGTTTTAGAAACAAATTCTTCAATCGATGGTGGTGAAAGCAAGCACTCTGCTTTGGTGTTGCTTCTACAATTTTATATTCAAGACATGAGTAGGGTCTGCTTCCGCGATCACGAGGTAAGCAAGTTGCCTGAATGATTCGTCGAAGTGCCAGAAGTGAAAGTGGCCAAACGTAACTGTTAGGCAGTGTATTGTGCCAATCGAGGAATGCACCGAGTTCCTCAACACTGATATCAGAAAGAATACTGATCCATGACGGAGGTAGTTTTTCATAGTGACTGCGTGTGAATAAATCCTAAAAATTTCCAAACAAATTTAAACTTTTCATGGCGGGAAACTTGTGTTGTTGTCTAAAACCACGTTATCCTTACTTATGGAACAAAAGGAAATTTTGCTAAAACCAAGGAGAAATTAGCGGAGAAACTTTTCAGAATATGAAATTATAATTTTATTTACCCGCATATATGCGTCTGTGAGCCATTTATACTTTTGAAACAGTTTTAATAAAATTTTAAACTTAGTGTAGACTTCCTCGTGCGCAGGAGCCGCCATCTTGAATACCTGACATCGCCTTGAAATCGAACTGACACAAAATAATGTCAAAAAATTGCTTTAGCTAATTGACAATAAAAATGTGAGTATTTTAATGAAATTAGTGATTCAATTGTACTCTTATTCTTTTAAGTTGTAATTTTGATAGTTTTCAACCGCTGCCTAGCCCAAATTTATCTTCTTGAAGCTTATATCTAAAGGTAAACATCTACCTAGGGATATAGGGTGGGAAATTTTAGTGTTGTCCCGTTTGAATACGAAAAGGTGACATTTAGCAGTCAGAGCACTTGACAGCCAAGCTCTCCAATTTGACGTCACCGAGATCCCCTCACAGATAGAGAGAGCAAGGACCTACCTTCCTTAAGTGCCTCCTTATTTGTTCCTTTTTTTTTAGGAAATGACGAAAATGAGATGAAGTCCACTGGAAAATGATAAATAAGGGAAAGAAGATGTCCCTCCACTCGGATTGCTCGAGTGCTCTGCAGCTGCTTGAACACATTCAGCAGAGCATCCACAAAACTGAGGATGTCAAACTACAGACACAGACTGCTGATGACCTCAGTATGCTTATTTCAGTCTTCAGCAATCCCATTTTACGCAGCATCGTCTGCGTTGAGGTAAGTTAGATATTTCTAGCTTAATCGTATGAGAAGGCTTGTTCAGGCTACTGACATAGTGCACAAACTGCTGTCCTATTCGTGCAGCATTGTCTTTGTTAAAGGGAGATTATTTCTTGAGCACCATTAAATTAGTGCCTCCATCCAAGTTCCACTCAAAACCGGACTGGGCTGGAAACGTGTGATACCCACACCCATGGATAGTTTATCTCCAAGTATGCACCGTAATATAAACTGAAATGAATACAGGATTCGCTGCGAGAGCTTGACCAGCAGCTGCAGGAGCACCCATCCATTCTGCCGGTCGATCTTCATGTGACTCCGTCTGGGGAAATCTCCCTAAGCGTTCCCCCAGCAGACGACATCTTTGACCCCCATTTCACCACTACACAAGAATTTGAGGACCAACGAGTGCCTGTAGCTAAGTTGTCACATGGCTCATCAACCGATACCTCCGTATCTCCACAGGTAACCGAGACTAGCCATTATTAGTAGCCGATTTGAGTAGCAGTTTTTGCTACAGGTACTGATGAACACCGACACACTAACAAAGGAACAATTCGGAATAAACTTCATATTACTCCCTCCCCAACGTAAAAATTACTAATCAGTTTACCATCATCATAAGTAACAAACGCTAATAGTTCTGATTCTCTGACGCTTAAATTTTCTACTTAGGTACTCTACTCGCGAGGAAACGTCCGTATTTTTCGTTTTAATTTTTCCAATCTTCCCGTCGCCAAAGGGTTTTTTATGATTTCGTTGCTTGGTTTTGTGTTCATTTGACTGAGGGAGTTTGTTTAATTTGCTAGCTCGGGAGTTCGAATCGGACTCAGCCCCCAATCACAACTCAGGCTTACGCGATAGAATTCCAGAAAGCGATTGAAGAGGCATCTCGCGGGCGGGAAGTTATTTACGTGCAGGTAACTGACTCCTTTGCTTGCTTCCCATTTAACGTACCTAGATGGTCTGTGGATTCAAGAGTTTACCTTCTTTGGAGATGACTAAGAAGCATGCAATGACTAGGACCAATCTTCTTCAAGAGGTCAGACACTTTGATTGGTCAGCGTCATCGCGTGTCCTTACCTCATCTCCAAGCGAAGACACCTCTGAAAGATACGGACTGGGCTAAGCTGGTAATGTCGCCGCCATCTTATTTGCGGACATGGAACATAGTCATGGTCGCTGAATAGGGGAGGTGAAATAACTAGTTCGCTCTGGTTGGTACGTTATCCCCAACACTGTTGCCTCCGGCTTCTAACCACCCCTCTTTTTAAAAGTGTGTGCTTTTGTATTTGTACTGTCTTGCATTTCACACCTGGGCACCTTACGGATTTCTGTGTGTGTTCTGCAGTAAGGTATACTGCAGACGTGTTTTTTCCAAATATTCCTGACTTTGAAAGTCGCCTTTCCAAAGACACCTTGCTGGCAAATTTGCTATTGTATGGTAATCAAGCAGATAATACATTTAGCTCATTTTTAGAGAGAGTGTAGAAATGTCAGTAAAACGCTTAAATATCACGCTAGACACGGTCAATGATGTTCTACACATTGTATTTGAAGCTGCTTTTGGGGCATATTAAACCTGATATTTTGGAATTTATCCAAATATTTCGATACACTAAGCTACAGTATTTTCCCCCAAAAAAAGTTGATTGGTTCTTCGCAGCATACTGCAGGTTACTTCATCCTGCTTATTAGTTTCCTATAAAGCATTTCCATCAAATGGACGTCAATACGGAAATATGATGGACGAAATACAGTCGAGACAGGTCGGTTATCCTGTATCCTACTGCAGCAGTGTTCGTATGTATAACGTTCATAATGTTGTATGTTATTTGTTTTAGCTATTCAAGCCAGATGGTGGGAGTCTGGGATTCAGTCTAGTGGGCCTCCATAGCCAGGAGAAAGGTGACGTGGGCATCTATGTCAGTGAGATACAACCTGCTGGGATAGCTGGCCGGTAAGTAATTATCAGAAACAAGGAAATATGAAACATAAGGAGTAGGAGGATATTTTTCCACCTGAATTAACATTTGTGATGAGTTGATCAAATTCGTGAATTTATGAATCTAGTGGGTTTCCGACGTGATCTCGAGCCAGTTCAATAGAGGTAAACGAATGGCAGGTTTGAAGGCTCAGAAGCCAAGGGTCACAATTCAACTAGTATTTGTTCTTCTTCGTTGTCTAACCATGCGTTAACTTATAACATAAGATTACGAATGGATAACACCGTTGGGAAATCAGAAATCGCGTGGCATGAATATATTTTATCTAATAAAGAATGGCTTTTGAGGGTAAAGAAAATAGGAATTGTGTACAGGAAAATTATCCGACAGTTCCCTAAAACATGTGTCGTTAAGAAACACAAAGTTCATTGAGGAACATTGAAGACTGTTGGAGAGTTAGTGATAGGATTCCGTGTGCTTAAGCTACAAGTATCATTTACTCCGTCCTTGTTTTTACTTTGAAAGCAGAGTAAAAAACATCGAAGACATCGACTGATCCAGCGGCCATTAGTCAGCTCGGTTAATGGGCTGCTGTCAAAATTAGCTGAAAAAAGGAGCACGGTCTCGCTCCTGATGGGGTTAATGATTCGTTGTCGCTGACCCCATTGGAGTGTTTCCGACGTTCTCAATTGATTCCTTCCTTACCAGTTTCGATGGTTAAATGAAAAATAATTTTGAACTGCCAGTGATTGACAATCTAACCAAAGTTATTGGTCTCTCATTCTCGTGTTGATTCATTGATGGACTGTTGGTTTGAAGGAAACGGCTGAGGATTTTCTAATGTGATTTCGATCACATTAATTTTGCAGCGGGAGAAGTCGAGTTGTTTGAACTGCTAGGAGTGGAGATGAGAGGTAAATGGAGAGATAGAGGGAGCAGGTGACAGGGTTAGGAGTATTGGTTGTGCTGGCACTGCGGGCGGCGCTGGCGCTGGGGGGCCGTCCTGCGCCTTGTGCGCCTCCGCCCGCCGCCTCCCCAGTCGTCCCGCCATCTTGCCGCGGAACGGTCGAGAACGGCGGTCGCGTTCGCGAGTGTGGGGTGTTCGGGTAGTGCGGTGGCGCCCTCAGTGCTCTTGGTGCAGTGTCGCGTGCGTTTGGGGTCAGTGCGTGGACGTGGTGAGATATGGCCCTCCGGCCGGGGCCCTAACCCGAGGCTGCCCTTGACAGACGACACCTCTGGGTTTGGATAGATCAGGTGGGGTTCCTTGCTCCACAGGTTGCGGGCCTTGTTACCCCTTCCCCTTCTCGTCCCCTCTATAAACCTTGTCAAACAGAGAGCAACACGGTTTTGCGCTCCGGCTTTGACTTGTGTCAAGGTTAGCGAGAGTATCACTGGCCGCATGGTGGCCGATCGATTTCCCTCTCCGCGCTTGCTTCCACCCGCATGTCGAGTCGAATTGTCAAACTTGATTAATGCATTTGATGGGGCTGGTGATATCGTGCGAACTGAATTGGCGCTCCAGCTTCAGCAAGTTGGAATTTTTCACGTTGGCGATAAATCGACTCGCAAAGAAAAAAGTCCCTGAGTATCATTAGAAATAAGAACCCGAGTTGAATCCAGAAAAAAGCAGAGAAATATGATGGGACACAAGGGCTGTTTATTCCTTGGAGACCGGCAGCGCATAAGTCTGTTTTATCTCCTTATTTTCTTTTAGTTTTTTTTTTTGTGTTTGCGGCGGCGGTAGAATACTTCTCGAGAGCACGGCTCGTTGACCCGGAGGATAGTATTTATTTCGGGCTCACGTGCTATCGATTAAAATTTGTGTATGCAGGGCCATCTGGTTATCCATCAGTCGGTGACCTACTTTAACCAAAGACCCATAGTCCATAGCCGTGCTGACAGTTCCTAATCCAACTCAACAGTTCTGAGGCCATTGTGCCTCTTGGCCCAAATGGCCCGAAGGCACAAATATTAAGCAAGTATAAGGACGTCCACGCTATACCAACGTAGGAAATTGCTGATCGCGGTATGTCGGGATAGACCAGTGTCCCGTGTCCCAGCTTGACTGTGGAATGAAGTTTAATAATGTTTCAAAGGGGGTGCGCACCTGGTGTTGCCAGAACAAATGAGTCAGGGTTCGACTAAAATGTTATCTAGCTTTTGTCCATCGTTGATCTCAACTCCGAAACTGCGATTGCCTGTTAGGCTAATAGGTTCCGCGCCCTTCGGACTCTAGTATTCACTGGTGTGGCGTTGATAGAAATTGTTAGAATGCTTGAGCTATAAACCATGAATATTTTGTCGTTTCTCAGACTGAGACTCCCCCATCCCCCGGCCTCCTCCACATGATTAGTCTTCACAAAGTTAAGTCAACTTTATTTGATCGAATTTTCAGAAAGTTAATTTAATCGAGGAAATTCTGAACTCCACCTCAGCTCCTTAGCGCACGTTTCTTCGGTGTGTAAGGAAATAAAAAGGTGAGGTTTCTGCTGGAAAGCCGATACCTTAATCTACCTACTACCTCCTCTTGACTCTGGAATGGCGAAGAAGCTTGGGAATAAAAAACACTGAGATATATCTTTTTTCGTCTAACTGTACTTGGTTTCAAAGATTCAAGGTTTCCATTATGACACTTAAAAGCAGGTTTCGTTTTGCTGAGATGCGTTTCGTTATTTCCCATACTGCTGGGCTCTGGGACTGGTGTGACCATAGGCTAAACAATGAGCAAACATTTTCTTTCACAAATTAAAAGCATCTACCTAATTCCAGTGTAACGTCCTACCTACTTAGAGTGGTTACTCAGTCAGTTATGGTTGGAGTATCGATCTGACTCAGGTGGCATGATTCGTTGTGATGTTTGTGGCTTGAGCCCTGAAATGATGGGGGGGAGATAGGGGGTGGGGGTGGGGGGGGGGGGCTAGTTAATATGCACACGGCCGAATCACGAGTGGTATTTTCATTTCGATCACCCAGTTTCTCGTTTATTAGCCCTCTTGTATGTTACATTCAGGAAGGTTTGAGCTGAACTCTTTTCGGGCACTCAGTTTATAAAACTCGGTCTTACCTAGAAAAGAAAGTCTATTTTCTTGGGAATTTAACACGCGGTAAACATGGTAGAAAATAGTCGATTTTCGCTTAACCGAGTATGGTGGGACGCAGCCTAACTGTGTATTTATTTTATTTATTTAGATGGAGTAGATTAAGTACTGAGTCGCCTAAATTCAAGCTCTCACCAGGCTGCCTGAGGGCGGTTGTTAAACCCACGAGCCGAGGCGAGGAACATAATAAAATGCAGAAAAGCGGGAATCTGGACGGTTGAGCTGTTCGGGTCGCTCTATACAATAAAAGACCTTTCGCTAACTAAAATGATGCTCCCGCGGATTTGAAGGCGGGCAGAGGCTCAGAGAGGAGTTGGGAGATCCACTTTCAACCCTCTCCTCCTCCGACCTCCTGCCCTCTCTCCAAACTAAATACGTTATTAATATCGCCGTCTACTTCTCTGATTATATCGTATTATGGTCCTCGGTTTGTATGATTAGATTTCCTTTTGTTTGGATCAGTCTTCTGTGTTCTTTGTACAAATTTCTTATTGATTCATGAACAGTCTCGGGTCTCGCGGCAAGTTCCTTGTGCGCTAGAAAACCTCTTTTGAAAGACCTGGCACTCATCCAGAAAGGTGAAAAATAATTTTGACAGTTTTCCAGGGGCTTCTTCCGTGTCTCTTTTTCCCCTCTTTTAAAATAATTTATTACAGTATTACATATATAATATCTCAGCCTCTCTTCGCGGGAGACTGTCTAAAATAAGTCAGAATTTGGGATACCGGTTGGGGGGTCTGACGTGAAATGGCGTTCGTAAATTGGAAACCTCCCCCATGGTAGCGTATAATGCATGGGGGGTGGAGCTCGCAGCCTCCCTCTCCGCCACAGCATGGTTATTAATGCACAAGTTCATCAACCCAAAGGAATTATCTCGCAGTGGGGAGGCTTCTCTGTGTCTCATCGACCACCACGACGTCTTCTTCTCCATGGTCAACCTGTGGAAGGGTCACGCCCTGCTCACTCCCCGTTTCAGTTTTAATAAATCGGTGTAAAATATTTAATTCAGTCTCTTAACACTGTGACTTGTTCCTGGTGATCAGAAGGGCAAAGAAGTACCAGTAACCAATTTACCAAAGTTGGCCAGTCAAAGAAAATGTCCATGTTATGTTTGTACATTTCTGTAATTATAGCATGTATCTAGGGACCATTTTCACCGAGAAAAATCAACGCTGATTTCAAATAAAAATCAAATTTTACCCTAGCCACACCAATAGCGAGGCTCGAGTTTGTTGATTACCATAGCAACTGATTCAAATCAGCTTGATTTTTATTTGAATTTTCTTGGTGAAAATGGCCCTAGGTGAGGGATCCATCCCCATATCATAGGGCAGGTTGAATATCTAACCCAGGTGTATGTGGGGCAGAATAATTCTATTTCCCACAAAGAACCTCGAGTGCCCTTTGTCGAAAAATTACAGTTTTTCAATAAGGCATCAAAAATCGCTCACTTCTGGGAGAGACCTGATCCACGCCATCTCATGAAATTTCAAATCAGTTTTTTTGCTTTCTCGCTAGCAAGTATGACGTGCATGAAAGTATTGTTTTCGTGCACAATTGTTTACCTTGAAAACCTCGTTTTAAAATTACCCATACTCTCGTATTATAGGTACACAATCTAATCCAAATTCCATTTTGGATATAATGTGGAAGGGTTTAGTTTGCAAGTTTAATCGGGCCATTTGAGTGAGTTGTGGATGTGGGGTATTCGAATTGTGCTGACACCCCCTCCCCTAGCACTTGACCCATTTCTCCGCCCTTCCAACACTCCGTTACCAAATTAATTGGTCCCCCTGGGCTGCCTCGGCACCAGGCTCGTTGCGGCACCTTAATTCCTTCTGTGTTTTAACGAAATCCAAACAGATCATCCTATAGTGCCATTGGTACGTGTTAAGATGGAACCAGCAGTCGCGTAGTGACGTTCCTTGCTAAGCCCCCGATTACACCCAACAATTTCCAATCCTAATATGATCATAAAAAAATATGATCAAGAAAAATTGTAAGGTGTAAAGTGAATTGAGTCATTTATGATACAATTTGTATCGGTCGATACAATTGTATCATATCATAACTGCTGCCACTACCTTCCTCTATGTGCTGTGATGTGTTTGTTGTCCGTTGAAAATGGCGCCTGAGGTAAAGTGGTTTATCTTCTTTGCAAGAACTGCGGCGAGAATCACGGTGGTAGTTGCTGCCGCTGCTATTAATAATTTTTTCTGATTTTCATCCATTTTAGTACATCTGAGACCCTTATATTTTGTAAACCGAAATTACTTAACCTAAAACGGTTACCATGTCAAGTTGGCATCACTGCTAAATATGATCATAATTTTATTGTTATGTTATATAATTTATAATACTAAAAAAATTAGGATCATATAATAATATGACCATATATTTTTTGTAAGGTGTAATCGGGCCCTAATGCCTATTGACTTAATCTTTTGTTGGCTACACCACCTAAATCAAGTTCAGGTATCGGTTGACCTATCTAGTTGGAAGCGATTTCTGTCGTTTTATTTTCTAAGAATATTTTCTATAAAAATATTCTCCCTTCGGGTATTGAAATCCTAACAAAAAACAAGAGGATTTTTCGCTTGTCTTCATCTCTACGGTTGGGCATTTTATTTGGGTTTTCACCCTTTTCCGGTCAGTTGCATGCCCTGTTGCGGATTTTCTTTCAAATTTGTTATAGCTTTGGAAATAGTTATAGTGGCCCTCGTTCCTTGAACACGGTTAAAACTAGAATTATAACAGTACGCCCTCGTTGCTGATTTTTTATTACATCCTTCTATGTGTGGTATAAATTTTATTACTACCTTCCGCTCATTTTGTTTATTTATCTCAATCTTCAACTTCTCACCACGCTAAATTTAGGTTCGTTATGCGAAAATATCTAAATGCTTACCAGCAATGTTTTTCAGTGAACGAGAAGTATTTGTTCCTAGTTCTTTCGGCAGCATTCAGAATTCCGGATTCGTCTTCTTGTTGGCTTGTCCCCCCACCCATATCCCCCGAAATGAAAATTCCGCTGTCCGCCTCTGACTTAATGACTTCCCATTTCGTCTGTAATGGGTTGGTTCACTGACTCGTGACGGAAGGGAGGGACGAGAGCCTTCCACGCGCGCTTACCCCATGTCACGCCAGCAGCTGGCAGTACAATATCAACCCCCGCCACCGGATCAATAAGAGAAGGGGCTGCCAGTGACCCCCTGACTACATGGGGGGGCACTCGCTTCTTATATAGGGAAAAGTTGTCAATTGCCGATAGCTCTTTGGACCGTTTACGTATAGTTTTGATTAGATGTCGCCCAGAATTGGTAGAAGTTTGGTGAAGTGCCCTTGGGACTCATAGGGAATTGGTTTTTGCTCCGAGGGGTTGAGGCCAAGCTACAGCTACGCTTATATTGCGGAGTCTACCTTGATTTAACCCCAAATTGACTTTCGCAGTCGAGACCTCGCTCAATAAGATTCGAGAACTAACTGTATTTTCCTCCCCTTCTCTTACCAACCTTCATTGACGGATTGAAAAACATTTGAAGGGGTGCTGGAAAGGTATTAAAAAAAAGAAGGAAAAAACAAACAGTTGGGAAACACTTTTTTACAAAATTTATTTCTGAAACATAGATTGGTCATTCAGCGAGTCTTTCACTTTCAAGAACAATGAAAGCTGTCGAATCCTTATTTCAAGAGCTAATTTGTGATGCTAATTCCAGTAGAAAGTATTTTTTGATTGCTCCCTGAAAAAAGGCTCAAATGTACCTAGCCTGAATTTGATAGGCCAGTTTTTGTGACACAGATTTTTGCGTAGGGCATATCATAATATCATCACGGACTGGACCAGCTGCAGCTCCTTGGATTCAGGCCAATTTCCAAAGCCGTGTTCTATGTCGACCTGCCACTCACTATTAGTCACTATGCCAAGAATCTGCACCTAATATCAAATATACATCTGGAAAGATTTGTTCTATTCTAAAAGCCCTAATTTTTAAAGTTGAATTATTCCCGCGGGAGATTTATTTTACATTTGATGTTGAAACTATAGTCATGGACTAAGTTTTATCTTGGTGGCACTCTCAAAGTTACTTCAGCTTGAATGGAGGGAATGGGTCTGAGGTTTATTTTCAATTTACAAAAGCAAGGTTACAATGCGGGTTAACCCTGATTCGTGTAAAATTGCTTAGTCAATCACGATATTTTCTTAAGGTTGAACCGTAAGAAGGTTTATTTTATTTTTGACCAAACCTCAATGAAATTTCGACTTAAACAAGATGTTTGCTTTCCGACTATATCCTCGGTTTGTTTTTAGGCTGGGGAGCTGGGAGCATACAAAATCCTAAAGGATACGTACAATATCCTCAGTGCTCGTGAAATTGTTTAGTTCAGTTCTTCGACTGAATAGTTCCGCTTAGCCGGAGTTTGCGTATAATTTAATAAAGGCAAGTGATTCTGTGTAGACACAATCGGTTTTTTGCAAAAGAAAATAGCCCCCGGAGACAATGAATGGAAGTGATTCATCACCTGAGACGTAGCGACAATACAGGGTGCGGGTGCGGGGACCGACCGGAGACAAGTTCCGTGGTGATCCATCGCTCCCGGCGACAATATTGCGAGATCCGTCTACCAGCAGCAGCTTGCCAACAATACTTCAAGGTTCGCATCGGTGAAGTATGTCGATGATACTGGGGAATCCCCACCACAGACGAGATTTTCCGAAAGGCTTTGGAAGAGAAGCAGTGTGGGTATCACAGCCGCTTCCTTAGTGCTGAATCGTCCGCTGCGGTTCACAATTCCGGCTGAGAGAATAGCTTAGCACATAACTATGTGGGGTTTAGAGCTTTGAGGTTACCTTTCTCGAAACTGCCGCAAGTGGTGTAAGTTGAAGTGGAGTAAATCAGGTTTTCGTCGGTATATTTTTGGTTTGGGAAAGGTTCCTTTTTCAAATAATGATATGATACAGCAAATTTCCTTCTCGTTGATTCCATCGACATTTCCTCCATTCCGGGTTCTCAGCTTCCTCCCTCTTATTTGAAAGTTCTTTGAAGCGCACATAACTTTCTCCGAGATGACTTTCTTTTTCCTTTACAGCTGAAATAACGACGGTTGCTGGACTGGGATTTGGTTGTTTCTGGTTGGATGATTTTTTTATATGAAGTGTTTTATTTTCTGGACTGTTTGCTGAGTTCCCTCTCCTTATTTGGGATCGCGAATGAAGCCCTTTGATTCATTTGTTTCGGCGTTTCTTATTTAGTTCATTTTGAATGTAGATTGGGTCTAATACTAGAAGCGGACTTGTCCTTTTTGTGGGACTGGGAGTATGGACTGTCAACTGAATAGTTGGTGTTGGGATCCAACTGTCGAACATTATTTGGCAAATGCAACACAGCTGTTCAGTTAGTACACTCTTTCGACCGTTTTTTGTTGTATCGATAAGATACTTTCGTTTTCGACGAGGGGTTAACCACTCATTGGGAATCTCGTTGGGAATCATTGGACATCTTTATGAAATCTCTGGGAATCTTGGATTTTTTTTTGAATGGTTACCCCTTCGGGGTTCATCTTTCTATGAATATCGTTGGGAATCTTTGGAAATCTCTATGGAATCTCAAGGAATCTCTGGAGTGGTTACGATTAAACAGTAATTTGTCAAAAACCACTTTGTATCTGATTTTTTCTACTTAAGTCCCACAAAATTAACCCTCAGCTGCCAATCAAGTGAGCGTCTTGTTAGAGCAGGATAGCTGTGTTAATCGGCAGTTGACGTATATTGAGTTTTAATGTTTATTTTCCAAGTATAGCGTTTAATAACAGTCGACGCTCCCCAGTGACTTCCGTACCTAGGGCGCCGCGCCAGCACGGAAATGAGTGTTGCTATCGCCGAGCTCATGATGGTGGAGGGGTCACCCTCAACCCAGTGTCGAATGTCAGATCGCGACATAATATGCCTCTGCCTGCTGTTACTATTGATTTCAAAGCTTATGCGGGCGACCACTATACAATATTACTCGCTTTCATCTGTCCCATCAGCTTACTCAGCTTTCAAGAGTATCGTTTGTGGACACGTATCAAGGGAAAATTACAAATTTTTTCCGTGTTGTAGTATTTAATGATGCCTGAAGTTTTTTCTTGTTTCCTAAACTTCTAACCTTAGACCACAGCGGGAGCTGTGGAAGGCACTCCCGATGATAAAATCGTGAAGAGAAGGGAGACTTCTGAGTTGGGAAAATACGCAGATGTCTCGCAGCTAGAAGAACACAAAGTTTAGTGCCGGGACGAGACACAAAAAAAAATGTTTTGTCACTGCGGGGACAAGAGCTCCCAGATTTTAAAATCTCGGTACCGGCACTTTTTATGTTGGAGGAATGGTTATTCTCACTGTAGTCAATTAACTTGTTCGGCATTGGGCTACCCGTTATGGTGAATTCTGTAGGAATTATTCATGGATCGTGGCTGGAAGATCTCATGAAATTTTTCAGCAGTCTCCGAGCCGTGTAAATTTCGTTTCCTTTTCAAACTGCATGCTTTACTATTCATTTACAATTCACTTAGCGCGCTGGGTGCTTGGAAACTAATGTAAAAGTTGCGAAACTTCTAATGGAGTTGCTGACATCTTGAAATATTTAAAAGATGCTGGTTTAACGCTTCAGAGATGATGCAATGCAGTTATTATGGTGATATGCTGGTACTACCATAAGTAAGTCGAAGGGTGCATCCCACCATGCCCAGTTAAACTTTAACTAGAGATTTACCATGTTAAATTTAACTAAAAAGTTAAATGGTTCTGAAGAAACTGAGTATGTTTAAGTCTGTGTCTGCTGCTTTACTTCAATCATAAGTTATGAATTTTGTTGATAAACGGTGAGTCATATCTGACAATCAAGTGATAATTTGTCTTTTCTTGGGGGGTCTATAAATCTCTTGATGGTGAAAGTGCCGTAGTAGATATGATACCGAGGGGTTACGTTAACCACTCGTTGGGAATCTCGTTGGGAATCATTGGAAATCTTTATGAAATCTCAGGGAATCTTGGAATTTTTTTGTAGTGGTTACCCCTTCGGGGTTCATCTTTCTATGAATATCGTTGGGAATCTTTGGAAATCTTCATGGAATCTCAAGGAATCTCTGGAGTGGTTACCCCCTCATATGATACGAATCCAACAGTTTCTTCGGCAACGTGTCATGAAGAAACATAAACGAAAAGAAGAAGCTTTAACCAGTGAAAAGCTATAGAGTTGTCGTAATTCAATAAAAAAACAATATCGTTTTGGATTCATGCGGTTTCCGCTCCATCTGTTTGAATGTGCAATAAATCAAATCAATTGGTATTTGCCGGAGATTACTATGCAAGTCGTATGTTGGAGAATCTTCCTTCCATCGGAAGCTGTTTGTTTCTCCAAAATCCGATATTGGAGTTATCGGAAAATAAAGGAGAGATTTTCATTTGAAAGGTGTCTGTTACCAGACATCTCTCTACTCGTATACCTTTTATGCTGCTGTGCTGAGTTCGGGATACATTATTATACTTATACGTTTCTACACTAAGTTCTTCTTGGATGTGTTTAGTGCCTAGTGTATTGTAGTGAAAGCTCGTACCTTATGAGAGTTATGAGGCATTCTCGTACATACGTATATAGCGGAGGGTTGGGGGCAAGCCCAGCAAGTAGATCAGCAACTATCCATTGTGCTCAACTGGCAGTACTACCATATACCAGCTCCCCCGCCGTCGTGTAAACGATGGGGACATACAGTTTTAGGTGGGTTCCCTCGATGTACATTTCACTTGACATGCTGAGCATATCAGACGGGTGAATGCCAATCAGAAAATTTTTGGTAGGATCGGGATCGAACCGGTGTGACCCGGCTCTCACTGCTCCTCAAAAGTCGACCATTTAGTCCATTCGGGTATCGAAGCTATATCTATTCTCGTACATAGTTGTTTTGGGAAATTTGTTTCTTGGAAATTTAATGATATAGATAAAGCGCCACATACTTAGTTTAAGAACACTACAGAACGGACTGGATAAGCCGCTAAACAAAGAACACCCAAAATCCTCGCAAATCCTGATTCTCAGCTCAGCTCAGGAAGAAGCATTACGTTATTTTATTAATAAAACAATAAAAGCATAGTTGTGTAAAAGCTGTGGAGCCTCGGCCCAGCCATGTTTAAACCCGTATCGTGTATGCGAAACTCTTGTTAAATATTAAAAGGAAAGTCTCTCATACGGGTTTTTTCCCTCCCTCACACTCTACAGTAATACTCCCGACTGTGAGTAAACAACAAGGGAGTCATTTGGCAGTGATGACCATTTTTTTTCCAGTGAGGGTCGATGGTCTCCAGAAACCCTCGGCGGATTTATAAAACAACGGGTTACTTCTCTAGCAGGAGTCACAGCTCCACTATTTTTGTAGCCGAGAGAAGGCGATGTTGTTAAAAGCTGCACAACATAAACAGCGTCACTATAACAGTGTGTTTACAGTGAGACGGCCCAAACCCAGCAGCAGATGAACTAATCCCATAGTAGTGACGGACCTCTCTCCCATCATCGTCCTATATAATGGCGGCATGGGCCTCTAAACGGAGAGAGGGGTGGATTAACCTAAGTTAGGAACCATGTTAATTCCTTGTTGCATTTCCCTTTGAGGGAAAATTAACATGAATTCTGTACACTTTGGAACCAATTTAAGATGGGAGAGCCGGGTAGAGGAAGCGTGAAAGAGCCTCTGTAGCCGGGTGGGTTGATGTTTAGAGCCACTGGTTTGATCACCTCACATTGAGGATTTTATGACCGTTGTTCACCTCTCAAAGAATGTGTACTAAGCATAGCCGTATCCACGGGGGGGTTTAGGGGGTTAAACCCCCCCCCCCCCCATGAATGGAAAATTAACATGGTAATGCCAACGTAAAGCAAAAAAAAATATAGGCTAAACCCCCCTCCCCCCCCCTTGACACAACCCCCCCCCCCCCCCCCCCATGACCGCTTTCTGGATACGGGCCTGGTACTAAGGCTTTGGTGATGGTGGTACTACCAGCTGAGAACTCACCACCTCTTCGTTGCTTTTGATGTCAACCCGGGAAATCATCAATGCATACTGTACATACATCTAAAAGTCAGCTGGCAATGGAATTCCACCTATTCCGTGTAGAAGGTACTTCGGAGGCGGGGTAGAACAAAGGCATCGAGGGACATGTTATGCTAATGCAGACATAGCTGGAAAGAGGACGGGGAAAGACTGGGAAATGGGAGCTCAAAGCTACCAGTAGTATAGGCGACCGTGTCAGGGGGGAATATATTATCGCAAACTCTAAAGTAGATAACGTCCATGGGTTCCGCTCTTTCCCTGCTAGTTTTTAGTTTGTCTGCATTTGGTTGGGAGTTCTAAGCCCCTGTCAAGCATGCTCCGCTTGCAGTGCCACAAAGGTAAGCCGAGTTCAAGAGATAGTACACCGAAGACTGAAATCATCGGGTCCTATGTCCCACTGATACTTCCTCACTCAGTAATGGCGGTTAACGAATGAAACATACGCAGCCCGAGTTGGCTAGAGACAGGATTACTTGGATCTCTTCGATTGTTTCTATATCTTTGCACACGTGTACTTATTGGGTACGTAACTACTCCAGACATGAACTCTTTTGATTATTTTAAGACGTTGATTAATTATTTTCAGAGATGGGAATCTCCATGAGGGGGACCAAATCCTTGCAATCGATGGGCAACCCCTGGACTCGAACATCAGTAACCAGCAGGCGATCAGTATCCTGCAACAGGCGCGCGGGCGGGTGGAACTGGTGGTAGCGCGCGGGGAGGAGCCGCCCCCGTCGCCTCCGTCGCCCGGTGCTGCGTCGCCCGTCGCACGCTCTCCTTCCGCCGTCAGCGACGTCTCCAAGGCTGGCTCTGACATGGTGGTAAGTGCTTCTTGAACATGAATTGATATGGAGGATTGACGGAAGGAAGTGACAGCGACCTGCGCCCGGTATGAATCCATGCTAAGCAGTGAGTCGCAGTTGTATTCGCGTACCGCAGTCTCAGGTTGCGGTCGCTAAGATCGGAAGTGATGCAAGTGACGTGAAGTATTAGCACACCATATCATTCCATGCTTTGTAAAAACTCATAATTTACATAATCACGGTTTCGCAGGCGTACACCCACTTTCACATTACATAACCATCGCTTTTGCAGGCGCACTGAACCCCATGAGGGGGTTCCACAAACCATAAGGCTTGATAATCGCTGATCTAGTTATCTACAAGTTCTGAAATGAAATTCGAAAATAAAAGATGACAATTGAAAGATTCAATAATGTGAGGAGCTCCAGACCATACAGTCCTATTTCTCGTTCTGTTTCATGAAACATTGTGGGGATGCATTGTGTCACTGACTACACTGCACTCATTTTATGTTGCATTATTTTGATGGTGAAAGGTACTCATGTTTATCCTTCCGCTATACCTTTGCGTTCTTCCCACTTACGGCAGTTGGGCAGGGCAGTCGTGTGACGCAGAACTCATTCGCCCTCTGAGGAAACAAACTCGGTAAAGTTTGATTCAGTGGGCGGATCCTGAGAGCTTCATTCCAAAAATGTTTTCGGGCCACAAAAAAATAGTGAAAGGATCTCGTTGTAGACGAAAACTTGAGACGGGTAACATTCCCTGGTTAATGACCCAGAAATGGCAACATCTTAAGTAAATTTGTTCTTCTTCAAGTTGTCTGTTATGTTGGAGAAGTTTGTGACGGCCGTGGCCTCTTGAAATTTTCTGAAAGGGAGTCGATCGGTATAAAAATTCTTATCTCTTTTTGTGGCATGGGATGTCCCAAAGGCTCTTCAGTCCTTTTCTTTAACGGAAACGAGGACGCATGAACCAGCATTGATAACAAGAAGGAAAGTTACGCACGAGTGTTCCTCAATCAATAGCTTTAACTCTCCAGAGGTTGCCCATCCCTCGTTGGGCTCTGTTCGCGTAATTGGATGGCTGTTGAAACCCTCCAAACTTTCCTATTTCGTACTGCGGTCAATCCAATTTAATAAAGAAATCTCATCAGAGCTGTCTTTCTTTATTTCTCTTATCAGTTATCACTGATTGATTTTCTATCATCCGTTTTCCCGTTAAATTAATTTCATTACGAACTGATATACTGGTAGGTATAGTGATACTGATGATACTTCAGTTATAATAATACAGATGCAGTATTATTGCACTGGAAATTGAATTTAACAATTCTGATAACAGAATATTGAGCGAAGTTGTTTTTGACTTGGAGGTTGATGACAGTGAAAGGGTCGGTATTGATGGCGTTGGAATGTGATACCCAAAATCAATCTGCCATAAAAAATTTCCTCTCTTTCCCTCCCCAACTGGAGATGTGCAAGTTTTTTTTCTCGTCCAAAAATGTCACTCACTGTCACAGGCATCTCTAGAAATAATTTTCTTGCTCTTCTTCGTTGCCTTTCTTCATTCGAAGGATCTGCTCTCGAATTCTGGCCGCTGTTTAAGGTCATACATATTTAATGGCCTTTTTCCGTGAAATCGACACCACAAGAGAGACGGGATGGGTACGGGGGGCGATTCTTAACGATCAATGCACTTGAATATTTAACCACCGCACCTTCTCCTAACCCAGTTTTACGGCATTATTGGCATTCGCTGTCCAGTTTCTTCTTTTATTATTTTTTCCTTTCCAGTTCTATATTTTATTTATATCGTGAATTTCTGCTGCGAGGGTGGTTTCAAAGCAATTTTTCTTCAGATGTTGTAGTTCTGTGGGTTAGAAAAAGAATGCAGCTAGAATGTAATGTCGACGGCCGAATAGGAGACCAAAATGGCAGATGCCAGCGGAGGGGGTGGGTACCCCCTCTACGTGGCACCAGTACCTATGAGCGCTATGAGGCTGAGCTGCGAGCCACACTAGGCTAAGCTAAGCATCGGCTATAAATAGATTTTGCCTGTATATCGTGTGACGTAGCCTAGTGTGGGTCGCAGCTCAGCCTCATAGGTACTGGTGCCAGGTAGAGGGGGTACCCACCCCTCCGCCGCCATCCGCCATTTTGGTCTCCTTTTCGGCCGTCGACTATACCTAAGTTCTTGAGCTCACCTTTGGTGTCTGGGGTAACACTGCTAGTGTTGCCAGTCTCGCATGAGGCTTAGTCATACAAAGTGCTTCCCAGAAGTTATATATGTTGGCTGCATGGACGCAGCAGCTGGCTTTTTGGCGTGATCAGATGCTCAACTGTATATAATTCTTTGTATACGATTTGTTGACCTTTCCCCCTCCAAACAAAGTTGAGGCTGAGAGGTGTAAACACCTAAATTTCCAGTCAAAATTGAGATTCGAGAAATTCTTCCAAATATTTCCGAATAAGGTTTTTTTTTTTCTTTTTTTAGTTTTGTTAAAATGCTATAAGATTTGATTTCAGTTGGGAAAGCACGAACAGCTGAAATCCGAGGACGGATTAGCGCGATGTAGCGAATTCCCCTGAATGTATTTTCCCCCGTGAGTCTCGTAAGAATGAAAATTAGGTTGATTTTGCCAGAGTTGCACATCCATATTTTATCTGTTTATTATGCATTTCGCAGCAGGTAGAATTAATTATTTAAGGGGAGTGAGGAGTGGGCAATGAAATTATGGAAAATTATTAATGTATTTTAGAGCGATTACATATTCAGCAGCCATGTGTGGCCGAACGCGATAAAGGGGAGAGAAAAGGGACACGGAGTGGTTTGGGTTTCGGGGGCTGCTTTGAGGTTGCTTTGTGGAAAAGGCTTGTTTTTATCTCCAGCAGACGCCTCAAGAGTTCTACCCTCTATTTATTCCGAGATCATTGTGGTTTTTTCCACAGCAAACAACTCTTGCAGTATTTAATTTGCGATAAAATCTTTGCTGAAGCTCCCCTCTCCTCTCTACTAATTCCTGCTCTAATTTTCCCCCGTTTATTGGAAATTTTCTTAGCTTGCTGAAATTCCGCTCCGCTCTCAACGTTCCCTTTCCTTCCTCACCTTCAGTCTCGTCTTCAATTGTCAGTTTTTTTTTTAAGAGAAGAAAAATAGTCTGAATTTCTGGTTTCAACGTGTGTCTGGATCGTAATTGTGCTGGTGGGGAAGAAAAAATAATTATTTTTCTCTCTTGCGGTGACTCTCATTCAAGGATGTAAAAGGGCTTGCGTTGCCAGGATCCACTCTCTCTCCCTCTCCCTTCGTCCTCCTTCTGGCTCTTAACACGTCTTCTTTTCATTTCAGTATGGGCTTTAGTGCCACCCTCGCCCCCCTTCTTACTTTCAATCTCTCGTTTGCTAGAGGTTGATGGGTGTATATACTCACTTACCAGCAAAGCATTTTTGCGTTTATTACCTGATCAGGAGGCTCTTCTGAAATATAAACATGTTTTCTTAACATTGCATTGAATTGTTTCGACGTTACGGAGTACTGATACAGGTCTTGTAATACTCTTATCTACTTTTTCAATTTTTCAAATTCATTACGGCGGAAAGGGGCACCAGTATTGCCGATGGTGGCAAAAATACCTGTTATACCTACTCCCAGTAAGAGGAACGTTCGTACCGTACCCGTTCCTGAACTAAATTGCCCTTATCTGATAGCTAAATTTTTATGTCGGGTCATTATCAAACGCAAACGTTTCGCTGTGTCACATTTGCCGTGAAAGCAATCCTCTTTCCCTGCTGACACGAATGATTTGATACGGGGTGGAGTATGGTTGGGAGAAGGGTGGGGGTCTGTGGAGGGTGGTGAGGGGTAGGAGGGGGGAGGTAGTGCTGACTGTTGATTACATGCTACCCCATGCTACCCTCCATTATACCCCCTCCTTCACTCCATTTCTGCGAAGTCATGTGTTGTGTCATATCCTCTGCTTTCATGCCTGTCTGTTTTTAAATCTTTCTTCTTTTTTGCTTAACTACCATTTCTTTTTGGCCTATGAAATGGATCTTAACGACGCTAATATGGGACTTCAAACGGGGAGAACATATAAAGGGAATGGTAGCGTGATTCATTGTCAGTACGTGATGACCTGAAAATATCTGCTGTACTTATTGTAAGACTTACGGGCCGCCGTGACCTACTTTGCGAAAAATACTTGTAACAAACTATCTCGTTTCTTTCTGGCTTGTTGGAAGCGATAAAAATTTCCTTAAGAAATATTTTACATATGAAAAAAAAAATATATATTTTGAAAGAGATCAGACTGCATTAATTCTTTCCGACGCCCGACGCTTAAAACTTATTCATTAGTTTTTGAATGACGCCGGTCAAAAAATGAACTGAAAAGATTTTGTCTTTGCCGGCGTTCGTCGTCTAGCGCCAGCTGCAACTTTGGAACGAGTCGTTAGGGTTGTAAGTCTTCCAAGTACTCGCCAACTAAGTTTTGACATGCTTTCTTCAAAGCAGTTGAAGAGTTGAAAGTTTTAAGTGACAGGGTTTTTGAGTGTCTGTTAGGTGTCTTAGCGTCAGTCCTGCAAATCCTTAGAACTCTGGAAATTGTCCCAGGGCGTTGTTCTGTTGCTGGCAGTTTGTTTACGGTTCCAAAGGTTTAAAAGTTTGACTTCTTGCCCTGGAGATCTTGTTGGACAGGTTTTTTTTTTAACTAAAAAGTGGAGATACTCATAATATTAACCACGAGGAGAAATAATAAATGATCGCAGCGAGGTATGTGCGACTATGCAGCGAGGTATGTGCGACTATGCAGCGAGGTATGTGCGACTATGCAGCGAGGTATGTGCGACTATGCAGCGAGGTATGTGCGACTATGCAGCGAGGTATGTGCGACTATGCAGCGAGGTATGTGCGACTATGCAGCGAGGTATGTGCGACTATGCAGCGAGGTATGTGCGACTATGCAGCGAGGTATGTGCGACTATGCAGCGAGGTATGTGCGACTATGCAGCGAGGTATGTGCGACTATGCAGCGAGGTATGTGCGACTATGCAGCGAGGTATGTGCGACTATGCAGCGAGGTATGTGCGACTATGCAGCGAGGTATGTGCGACTATGCAGCGAGGTATGTGCGACTATGCAGCGAGGTATGTGCGACTATGCAGCGAGGTATGTGCGACTATGCAGCGAGGTATGTGGTGCGACTATGCATCTAATGGCGCTTATCCCTCTTCCCCACTGTGGCAGAATGCCACGTCACCGTCATTGTAGAAAATTTCTCAAAATAATGTTGTATTTGTTGTTTTCAGCTGAATACCGAGTGGGCGCAAGTGGAGCTAATAGACCTGGTGAACGATGGGTCAGGGCTGGGCTTCGGAATCATCGGTGGCCGCAGCACTGGGGTGGTCGTCAAGACCATCCTTCCCGGAGGCGTGGCGGACCGGGTAAGACAATTTTGACGTTAGGTGAACGCTAGGTTGGGAAGCTGTGAAGTGACCCTGCCCTGGGTCTCCCTAATAGGCCTAATTCAGACCAAATGCTGGATCACCTGTCTTTTGCGCAAAGCAGGCGCTATTCTGAACGGTTTGTTTTAATTTTTCTCTGACAATAATCCAGCGTAGTCATCTATTTTATTATAGTAAATAAAAATCCCGAAAAAAGTTATTTGGTGGTAACGTGCAATAATTGGTTATTTACGTTATTTTAGGACGGGCGGTTGCAGAGCGGGGACCATATCCTGCAGATTGGGGATGTTAACCTGCGGGGGATGGGGTCCGAACAGGTGGCAGCCGTGCTCAGACAGTCAGGCAGCCATGTCCGGCTTGTGGTGGCTCGCCCAGTCGAAACAGCCGACTATCAGGTAACTTTATTCATTACAAACCCTCTGTCGTGTGAAATCGAGTTTATTGCCTGTTTATCAAAAAATGAAGATCAGAAAGTACTTTAGCTAACAGTTCTGAGGTTTTTTTTTTTCAGAGGGGAGCACTAAGAATGTTGAATCATTCTATTGTGCAGTCGCATTTGTGCTTCATATCCCTTCCATTGTTTCACTGTATCATGATAAGCTGGGAGAAAAACGTGACTAGTTGAACACAGGCCTCTGTTGAAAACCGTGTGGTGGTGCCGTAGGGTGAGAGTAGGTTCCAACAATCACAACATGACGTCCGGAAGAGAATGTGACGTACTGGCTCATTAAGAATAACACCGAACTAATTAGCGTGAAAAGGCTCCAGCGGAAAACACAACAGCACTCATTATTTTATTCTCTAATTGATCACGAACAAAGAACCCAGTCATTTGATTCACTCTGCTACCTGACGAGCTTTCCAGTTCGTCCTAGAACTTGCTGATCAATTTTGTTGAGATTCCTTTTCTTTGTATGTGGTACGATGCCAAGAAAAACAAGCCACTTGTTTTTCCAGCGCCAAGAGACAACCATACATCTGAGAAAACGTTTCAGCGACCGTGATTTGACCATGGCTTACAGAACGGGTCGCCGTAACTAATTTAATTACACAAAAAACAAACCCGTTTCAAACGCGAAAAATATGACAGAATCTAATCCTACCGGATTACAAAAAATATTCCGTTGGATTTAAATACGTGAAGTTTTAATCTTCTGTAATGCAGGTGAGCTTTAATGGATGGTTTTGAAACCCCTCGTTGCTTTTCATGCATCTGTACCCATTTGCTCTAATTGCATTTTTTATTGGAGCACATTAGACTACACACTAGGAGTCTAGGAGGATGTTTCAAGTTGTTTCATTTGACGTCATAGTCACAGTGATGCGGTGCGTCCTGCCTCCTTCACTCATGTGGTATCCTCACCTCGTCATCCTAAAATTATTTTCGACGGGGCCTTTTTCAGTTTCTATTCCACTCAGATTTTCTGCGGTTGGGTCTAAGTTATGAATGATACCGTGAGTTGAATTGGAGCTCTTATATTTTCAACTGAGCAGTTGTACCCACCCGTTCCTGATTTCAAACTAACAGTTCCTCTTCATCCGCCGCAAACGTAACTAATTGTTTGGATCTGTTTCAGTCTCTTGGCAGCTCAGCACCTATCGTTCCTACCAAGATTCTGACTGACACGGAGGAGTTGGACCGGCGACTGATGCAAGTGGGCTACACGCAGGGCCCCGTGCTGGACGGCTACTCGGACCGTTTCCATGCCCAGGACCAAGACCTGGATCTCATGGTACGTATGACTAGGAGAAACTGTGAGAAATTAACTTCGTGTGAGACGAATCCTTTTTTTTTAGTGGCCCGTGTAGAGGTTGAGTCGGGGATGAACATGCTTATCATGAGTCTGCACTTTTTGTAGCTGTACAAGTTGCACATACTGAGTTAATAATTTATCGTTTCATGGTCCCTGGATCCCAAAAGTTCAAAGGTTCAGTAAACAAGAGCCTTCACTAGAGTGAACCCGAGATCTTCCCAAATTTCCTTCTCGTACATCAACCAGAAAGCAATAAAATATAACACTGAATGATTTGTCCTTAATCAGCCTGAAGCATGCCTGGTGCTGGACGCGGCAGGGCTACCATCCATAACCATGGACATGCTGCCTCTTCAGCCGGATGCGTTGCCAGAGATGGAGACCTTCTCTGTCGAGCTTAAGAAAGACCTTCATGGCCTCGGAATTACCATCGCAGGATATGTTTGTGAGAAAGGTGAGAACGAAATTTCAAGTATAAGTATTTCAAATATATCGATATCATAGTTGACTAGTATACAATTTATATAACTTTAATAAAACTGCCTTTATGTCGGGCAGTACTGTTATTATGAATCTATATTCTATACAAAAGCTGTAGAGTCTCCTTTTGGTAAAAAAAACCTTCAGTTCAGTTCAGCAATAGTCCAGTTAGTCCAAATAGGTCTTCTTTAAAGAGTTAAAGCGACTGACAATGAAAGACAATGTAATTTTGCTTCTATTCCAGAGGAGCTGTCTGGAATATTCGTGAAGAGCGTGAGCGAGGGGAGCGCAGCGGATCTCTGTGGCCGTATCCAGGTCAATGATCGGATAGTGGAAGTAGACGGCCAGTCCCTGCAAGGCTACACCAACCATCAGGCTGTTGAGGTGCGCCCCTTCAGTACTCATCTCCACTCATGAAGCACTATCAACTTCGATCGAACTGAACTGTAGAACTGTAGAAGCAGTGCTGGTTGTTGTAAATACAACTGAATCAACTAGTTTCAGGCGTTAGAAGGACGTACTTTTAAATTTCAGAACGGCTAAATATCCAGTTTTTTCTTCGTGTTATATTTTCAAATGTTATGATGACCAGTACACCGTAAATTATGATTCTCACTCAGCACAGCCGGAACGCGGCCCCTTTATGGAAGATGCAAGACTGACTTACCCTTAAGAATCGTCCTGAACTTTCCACGCTTTAATAATTTCACCTCATTTCCTTGACTGTTGCGTTAACTTAGTATGTTACATTTTCAGGTGCTGCGGGCGACAGGGAAGATTGTAAAGCTGAGCCTGGAGAGGTACCTGCGAGGGCCCAAGTTTGAGCAGCTGCAGCAGGCTATCGCAGCGTCAGAGCTCAAGCCACCCACACCGAACTCACCGTCAGCAGCCTCGCTACCACGCTTCCCTGTCAGCACAGTACGTAACTGAGAACCCTCACTCAAAACCATCACAATCATAACGAAAAAATTTGCCCTGTCCACACAATGCTATTCAATGCCATTTTTATCTGAGGAAAGATATATTTATTTTGTCTGAAATTTATTATTACGCCTTGGCGTTGGAAAGATCTGAAAAAAAAAAAAAAATCCATCAGTTTAAGTTGGAATTAAACCTTTAAGGCTGAATATACATTCGCTATTTTCGACTACACGTACTTGGTTCGCAATGCTAAGTACTTCAAGCCCTACTCCGAAGTTACAGGGCGAGTGGAAAGTGTTTATAGGGGGATGTAAACCTGAGACTCTTTGTCGTGAGGTAGTGTTGTATTTTTGCATGAAATGGAGTAATAAGCCCACAGGAGCGATTTTAAACAGTCAACTACCAGTCCACATGTTTTTTTGACAGATCGCGAAAACACAACACTACCTCATGCGGAATATTTTTTTGAAAATTTTCGGACTAAAAAATGTATGATTTTATCGTCACATTTAGTAGAAAAGCTTGATAAATGTTTGTACTATTTACCGTAGCCATGTTGCATTTTGGCAATTTTTATTTCACTTACGGAAGTGGGTAATTTCAACAGCATTTCTCTACTTTTCTCCTGTAAAAGCTAAACATAGTGTCCTACTTTTACTCGTTCGTTTCGCGTTCAAATAGCACACTATGTTTAGCTTTTAGAGTAGACACAATCAATACGATGTTGCAATTACCAGTCTCCGGTGGTACTATTATGTAAATATTACTTTTGTCGAATATTTACTTTCGCACAGTGGTTTTGGCGGAGTTCGTCGAGAATGTATGGTGGCCGTTAATAAGTCAATAAACAGCACTGTGTGTACAGGCTTACTTACAAAAACAGAACTGATAAATAAAAAGTTCGTTAATGTTCGTTAACAGTTCAGTTTAAACGGAGAATAGTGACATTCCTTATCCCTAGAACTACGGTCCCCCCCCCCCCCCCCCCAAAAAAAGCATTGTAAGCTAGCCTGTTGGTTTATAGGACGGGGAGTCCACGACAGAAATCGAAGTTGAAGGAGAGTCGCACACCACCATCGACTCAGTGGTGCTGGAGCCTGAAGACGCGGCCAGTCTCTACATCGATGAGGACTACGTGGGATCCCTCAAACCTGCAGTCGAGGCCGCAATACAAGCCAAGTGGGCCAAAGTACTCGGACCTGATACTGAGATCATTGTACGTACCGTATCACTAAATGAAAACTTGTGTGTTACGTTCCCTGTTGAGATAAGTGAGTTAAAGGGAGGTTTACGGGATATTTCTGCTCTTGACGTCTATCGGTAAACTGGATTCGTGAAATCCACGAAGATTTGCTTAACTAAGAATGAGGATGAAGTGGTTTTCGAGTTCCAAAATTTAATTTACCTAAACTATCACCAGCAGCAGAATTATGTTATTGAACAGCTATTTTGATTTTAATGTTGAGACCTGAAATATAATCCCGGCTTGCCATCTGGATGGTCCCCGACTGACTGACTCAGGGAGCTTGCAGAAACGCCCGCCAGATGGACCTCTCATCCTCTCACGCTTCCTCTTGAAACTTTCTTGATCCAATATTATTCCACCTAATTCTATTTCACTGATGGCGTGGAGACTCTTCTTGCTCCGGCTAGTTTAAACTTCTTGACTTATTTTAACTAATTATGGCTGTCCCTTGTCAGTGTTGTCTTCCGGGACTAAAAACTTCAGGTGAAAGCTTTCGCTGGTCAACATTTTGATGACCGACGCATGTGAGAACTTTCGACGGTGACGGTGAAGAAGAGGTGTGAAAAATACCTTTTATGTGGTCCCAAAATTAAGTCCACAATTCGAACTAAATAGCTTATTCAAGAAATGATTGCTGGGAAAACCTAACAGAAAATAATGAAGGTACTTCAGAATAAATGATACCCAATAGTTGCGTGAGAAAAAGCAGAAAGAACTAGGTATTCTAAAGCCTCATATACACCCGTAAGACAAGACTGTCGAAATAAGGTCTCAAGTGAATACCATTTAGATGCGATTGGTATAAGTTGCCATTCTTTCTTATGAGGAAATACATATTATATCGCACATGTATTGCAGGTGGCACAGTTGTGCAAGCTGAGCGAGGGAGGCGGGCTGGGCATCAGCCTGGAAGGTACGGTCGATGTGGAGCACGGGCAGGAAGTGAGGCCGCATCATTACATCCGCTCCATCTTGTCGGAGGGGCCGGTGGGCCGAAATGGTCGCCTGAGATCAGGAGACGAACTCCTCGAGGTGATTTATTTTTCTTAAGGCTGTAGGTTTATCGTGCTGTTGGTCTACCTGTCTTAATGGCATGTTCACTAGGAAATTGTTCGATATTTATTAGCTCTGATAGGTAGAATATCTTTTATCGTCAGAAACTTGTCAGTATCGAGTGATTCTTTAGTTTTTTCGTTAAAAAAAAATCACTCGACTGCTAAGTCGTAACATTAGTATCTGACGTTAAGAAACATTATATTTCAGAGCAGATAAATACCTCCAAATTAAGGTGAATTAGATAAATATTCCAACGATATGTCTAGCTTATGGAAAGAGGTAAACCGTCCTCTAAACATTGCGATTGCACTCGTTTCCTTCCAATATCACTTGTCATAAGCTAAGCATATGATAACATAAATCCGATGGCGCTATAGTGTACACTATAAGTGGTGAAATCCAGCCTTAGTAAAAGATCTTAGTAAATTACAGTCTAAATGTGGTTGAGTCTATTGCCTAATTAATGAACTGGTGAATAGTGAGCATTTGAATGGTGTCTTACAAGTTTACAATTTTGGTTGTCATTTTCCTTCCAGCAATCATCCTAACTTTGCCTTCCTTATTTGCCGATGACGACAAAACTAGCTGAAACCCAATGATAACTGTACTGTTGTCAGGGTAGTGAAGTTTTAAGTTTTCAATCTGAGGCAACAAAGTAACCTTTGACAGATGATGATTTAAACGAGCTCGAGTCGGGTTGAATTCCTATTTGACCTGTGATTCGCCGTTTGCTGATGTCATTTCCTTCATCATCCTCTGCCATTCGAAACTGTGTAACCCATTCAAATCTTTCATACTCTTTCTGAATACTTAGTATTTAGATTTGCTCAGCCCTCTTCTCGCTACCTTCGTTGTGCTGTATGAAACTCAAGTGATTTCCATTTTTATGCCGCCTGATTGTTAAGGCCTTTTGTTGCGAATAGGTTTTCTTTAATCAAAAGCTCCCTGACGAAAATGTTAGGTGAGCTATGGAGCCAAGCTTTCATTTTTCATTTTTGATCAAGCGTTGATTTTCACCTGGATAGAAGCAGTTGTTAGTATAAAAAAATGGTGATTTCTCATTTTCGGCCGAGGCCGTCGATACCATCACAAATTTGGTCAATGTCAGAATTTGTCACTCTCAAAAACCGGCACTTCCTAATTGAACTGGCAATGCAAAAAAACAATAAACTTTATTCAAATTTTAAAAATGTATTGGTGATTCTAGGTGAACGGTCATCGGTTGCTGGGTATGAACCACATTGAAGTGGTGAGCATCCTTAAAGACCTGCCCATGAGCGTGCGCATGGTGTGCGCTCGCCGCGATGGCGACTTCAATCCCCACCGCCTTATTGATACCGCACAGGACAAAACTGCCTTCGCTGCCAGGGTCAGTATTTATTATTTTGACACTTTAGTGATTAGTCTACAAGTGACAACACCATGATTTCGAAATTTAATTGCTGCTTCGTTTTGACGAGTGTTGGTTGTTTCCAAACTGGCTACTTTCCTTTTCCTTCAGAATATCTTGGGCGGCAGCCTGCAGAATCTGATCCCTGCAGGAGACAGGCTTGTCAAGGCCAAGTCAGACGGGTCTCTGGCCTCCACAGCTACTGCTACTGATGCCAGCTTTTCCAAGCTCAAGTCACGCTCACTGGAGCCGCTCACGGGGCTCGCTATGTGGTCCTCCGAGCCGCACATCATCGAACTCATCAAAGGGGAACGCGGACTCGGATTCTCCATACTCGACTACCAGGTAACTTCCCCAGTGCCCTCCCCTGTTTACAGCTACCCTGCCTACCCGTGTCCCCTCCACCCCTTCCGAGAGAAGCTATTTTCCACCGAGTCTGAGTCTTCAAAAGATTCAGTGTTTATTAATCCAACCCCAAAGTCTTCGCTGCACCCCCCTGGCCGCAAGTCGAAAGATCAGCACGTCCGATTCAGTTTCCACAATCTGGGTCGTTACCGTGCTCCCAGCTCCGTATCGAGTGGTACGAGCTCACCCTCGGTCAGTAACAGCGATTCCGCTCACCCTTTTACCTACCATATCTACATTTAGAACGGGCCCGATATTTTGCTGTTCGTTCCTTGTACTTTCTTTTGCTGTCGTGTCCTTTCCGAGTGCAGTGAAAATTGTAATATGTAGTTTTCACTTAAGTGTTATATCCATCTTAGAAGTTTCTATCGGATGGATTCGTCACTTTTAGAAACTTAACAGAAGAGAACGGGAAAGAAAAATTTTAACTGTCCTCTGAAGTTCTGCTAAAACTCAGACTTAAACTACGGTAAAAAATCAAGATCCTTTCATTTCTATAAAAATTTGAAGGGATTCTTACGATGAAAAGAGTTAACCTTTATCAGAGGTGCAATATTTTAAACTCCAGTTATTACCCAGTTTTGACATCTAAAACTTCAACAAGTTTCTTATCGCTCCACAATCTGTTCCAGTCTTTATCACGTACCATTCAATCATTATTAACTTCGAGCCAAAATTCGTTTCGGCTTCGTCTCTGACTTAATTTCTGAGATTATCTCCAACATGTTATCAGTTTGTCAATGTCGGGAGCAATATGGCCATGGCCTTGGGCGTTCTCTGGGAAGCTGTGCATGCAAAGTATTCATATAAATTGACGGTTCTTAGCCAACTTTAAATGAACTTCCCAGATTAGCGGGAAATTATGAAAAGTTTGGGTAACTTCTTTTCGTGACTCCCATCTCCATTTGGATAATGACACTGTAGGTACTATCTTAGCGATGAAATTGATATTGCTGTCTCATCTCATCTTCCGAACTCCAACTCATATTCAATCATCGTAATTGCCCCAACTTTATCGTTTACTTACCACATAGTAATTTTATCCTTATTTTCACTCTCAAGTTTTGATAACATTATGGAAATATTTACTGTTTGCCGACAATTTTCCCTCTTCATCATTCTCCGGGTTGCCCTTCATTTTGTCCATGAACTGGAAATTTTCAGGTTTTCAGCGTTTTTGAGGCACTTTATATTCGTGCCCTATTGTTCTCTTCTAGTTGTTCGTCTCGTCCATAGTAAATAGCATGGCGTCTTCCTTCATTAATTATTCTGGGTAGAAAGGGAATTTGGGGGGGGGAAACAAAGCAATGAGATTACAAAGTCCCAGGCTGAAAATAACGGATTAAGAAACTAATTTCTTTAAAAAATCTTTATCCCCTTTATAATTTTTTACATAACAATAAGTTCCTCTCCCCCTGTCAGCGACAAAGCCGCACCTCTCTTATCTATAAATAACGAAATATCGATCACCTCCTTTCACGCTTATTCCTTTAGTTGCGATGAAGCTTATTATGAAAGTGTCAGGAGCCGCTCTTAGCTTTTTAAATTTTTTTCCCAGAGCCTCGAGAGATTCTAGAGAAATAAATTGGTTTTCCGCTGATAGAGGGGTTATAATTTTTGTTTATACTTCTTATTTAAAACTGCCACTTGCGGACTTAGCTTGAAGCGTTCCATTTTACAAAATTGCGGCGTTTGAAAAAAACGCTCTACAAGCTCCGTGCATTTCTTCCTTGGTAGTAGTAGATACTAAAGGCGCCATGCTATAAAAAATAAATGTTTTTGTGTAAAAGATAATTGAAGTATAGATGTATTACTCTCCTGCGTATTTACTACTTTATAACCCTTCATCGTGACGTCTGCACATGTTGACTATCTAGGTAACGTTAGTTGTTGCTGCAAAATTGTAAACATTTGGATGGGTGATGGTGAGAAGAATGAGAAGACAGGTAAGTTAGTTTTAAGAACTGGATGATCTTGGATTACTATTGTCCTAACGTTCAACAGATAGCGAAATCTTTTGTTTTATGATTATTATGAGAAAACGATTGTTATCTCTGTTGTGAAATGGCTGAAGTGGATTCGATAACTATTAGTATCACTCAGTGGTGCCGATATTTTGACTTCCGCCTATAGCGGCTATCATCATGACATATTTTTGTACTCATTGAGTTATGCATTTTTTCTGGTTACTTCTAAGGCTGACTTAACAACTATACCTACCTACCCTTACTGGTTCCCTCGAAATAGTTATTGATATAGGTGTGTTCCATTGCAACATTGCTTATTTTGGGAACTTCTGTTACCTTGTATTTCCACCGTCGTCGTAGGGTATTATGAATGTCTATACTGAAAAAGAGCGAAAATATTGGAGAAAGTAACGGTAGGTTTTTGATGGACTACGGGGTAATGGATGAGCCGTGATTGATGTGGCTGGCGGGTGACCAATTAATCTTGGTGGGGTGGCGGGGGGGGGGGGAGCTTTTATCATCCCCCTCCACCATTATAATGCTTATACCTCATTTTTTCGTATTTTTAATCCGGGGTATAATGTATTTTTACCACCAGAGGGTGTCGTTATTATAAGGGGTGGTCGGAACCTCTTTCTCGCTGAACTTGGCCTGTGTAACCGTTATTGTTGGTCCCTTGCGGCCCAGCTTCTTCCCTTCCATCCCCGGTCCCCATGAGAAGAAAAGCGTTGAGGGAGTGCTGCAAACTTGGGAATAAATGTAAATGAAGGAGTTTCACGGAATATTTTATTGTTGAAGTGCTGAATTGACGCATAGTGTTGCTCCACGTCCATGCACCTGAAAGGAGATCGATGACGTTGGGAATTGCAGGGCATTGTATCTATCCCCCCACTCCCCCTCCCTCTCCGCCACTTGTAGTAGCTTAAAGTTCCGTGTTCAGGTCTTGCTTAGCGCGATAGTAAATCCAGGAAGATTACATCAAAATTATTTTAGAAATCCACAGAAGTTTTGCCAAAAAAGAGAGAAAAAAACGTTGCGGCGGCGCTTTCGTTCTTGACAGGAGTCCCATCTGATTACGCCTAATGGCTTACATGCAGTCGCTCCCAGATACGTTAACTTTTATCAAGACGATAGTTCCCTGTTTCAGCGTCAGCTTCTCGTAAGAGTTTCGGTTATACGCTTTCGGTTGTACGCTTACTTACTTCATTATACATGAGTAATGATGAAAAAAATATAATCAGGGAAAAAGAAAAGTCCTCAGAATTACGGTTGGGGTGAATGATCTTTCGTTATGAAAGTATATCTATAATAAATAAATCATGACCGTCATAATTGGATGGAATTACCAATTTGCGACGTCGGATCTGTTCAGTCCCATCCCCTTCAATGGATGTAATCAGATTATGTTATGGTATAGCATTAGATATTAAATCGGAACGGAAATAAGTATGTATACGAAAAGTAACGCGGAATTTTTCATTTGTTGAACAAAATTTAGTTAGTGAGGGTCGCTTCCAAATTTGTAGAATGCCGCTCTCACTTTAATGTTGTTGTAAAAATTGTGTTTTCCTTCCGTCTCACCGTCCTTCGCTTCCTTCATTTTTATTCTTCCAGTTCAGAAATTTTTCTGTTGCTCTGTCAAGCAAGTTCGAAAAAATGTTATTCGAACATTTATTTGGAAATAAATAGACCAGTTTCCTAGCTTCTATCGAAAAGATTTAACGAACAATTTTATCTTATCGTATGTTTAGCTTATGACAAGTGAAATCGCACTAAAGTACACTTTAAGAAGTGGTGAAATCCACCCTTACTCGAGGTGTAATGGTATTCTGAGAAGGTACGTGATAACGATTGGAAATGAATGGAAGTTCTGTAAGTGTTGTCTCACTTGCCCACGTAATTTGGAAGTAGCTCGTTGTCTCCAAATGCTCAGAAGTTGTTAAGCTTTTTTTGACGTCGTCGGAGACCCTACTCTATATCATTGTTCTCTCACTGAGATTGATTCAAAATTTACCGAACTGAAACTCTTATTACTTTGCATATCCTTTTCGGTTGGTTCATCATATTGCCCAAGTATCGACAAAAAATGACCCCTTTCTAATGTCTGAAGCTTTAGTCCGAACGATAATTCGTATTTTTGTTCGATTGCCATAAGCTAAGCAGGGGAAGAATTTCTACGTTAGGTCTGTATAATGAAGCACCCTAAAACCCTGGAATATTCATCAGACATTACGACAAGAACAACTGTGTAAAGTAAATTCTGCTCCCATGGGGAATAGCATGGGACCACACAAAGCTTTCTACCAATGGCGTTTGTCAACGGGGGGCAACACTAAACTCGCACGACCCCAAGCCAGTACCAACCTTACGATCAGTGGCGTAGACGGACCTAAACTTCCCTTTTCGGATTGTTTTTTACTGACAAAAATCTCCTTAACACACGCGGAGCCGCTAAAAAAGGGCACCCCCTTGTGTTGCCAAAAATGGTATGTTCCTTCTGAAACAATGGAGGGTAGAAATAATGCGTCAGGTAGCAGAAGACTTGCAGGGGTGATGCGTAACAGATAGCTCTCTCTATGCTGCTTAAAATTCAGTTCTCGTGGGGGCTAGAAGTGGGCGAGCTGAGCGTGCTAGCTATATCACCTTCTCTTTCCCTCGTGTTATCCTCTCATGAAACTACAGAGCTAAAAGCGCGGAAACTGTGGAAACTGCCCATCCCGCAGAATTTCGTCTCTTTCCGCTGACGGAGACTTTCTTCGAACTAACCACATTAATTTTAACTTTTCACGCCTTCCTAAAACTGGAAACGCATTAAAGAGTTTTCCTATGATCGTATATAGGGTTATTTCGTTCTTTTTCTTGAAGCCTTTTTATTGTATTTCTTCTCCTCAGCAGTTTTGTACGGTTGCGCCACCTAATTCACCTTTCCTGTCTGTGTCTTCGATCGAAAGACTGGAACCAACAGCGTGTGAAGTTGCCCTCTGTGGGGATTTTATCCCAAGCCTGAAAGGTTTCTTCGATTTGAGGTCTCTGAAAACATCCTGAGTGAGTCCGTAAATTGAGAAACTTGCGAACCCCAGCCCCAGAGCGGTTTTGATTTTTATTACCCTTTCCACCTCCTCTGCTTTGTCTTTTCCCTCAGTTTATTCTTCAGCAATGTCGAAACTTTCCGACCTACCCCGCATTCTGAAATTCCTTTCCAAGTTGTTGGTACCTATATAAGCGAAAAGTCCTTCGAGTCTGACAATTTTAGTTATTTGTGGTTTAGGTTTACATTTTCGTCCCGGTGAGGCGCAGTCAAGTGTTTCTGTGAGGCTGTATTTCTCGTGCTGAAGCTCTTACGTTAATTAAATCCATTAGATACTCGCTGCAGACGCAGGTGCCACTAGTAGTAATTATAGTAAGGGATGGCTTCCTTCATTTGACTTTAAGACGTCAGGAGACTCAGGGAATGATTCGATTCTTTCCTCTATAAGACACACCAATTCATCTGGCCAAGGGGTTAACCACTCATTGGGAATCTCGTTGGGAATCATTGGAAATCTTTATGAAATCTCAGGGAATCTTGGAATTTTTTGGAGTGGTTACTCCTTCGGGGTTCATCTTTCTATGAATATCGTTAGGAATCTTTGAAAATCTCTATGGAATCTCAGGGAATCTCAAGGAATCTCTGGAGTGGTTACTTACCCCTCGCATCTGGCCTTCTTGAAAGAAAAAGTAAAGTTAGTTGAACACACTTATATCGGTACTTTCAAAAGGAATTTTTTTTGAATCCTAGTGCAGGTGCAGACCTCCAAAATCAGGTACTAGTAAGCCCCGAAAAGCTTATTTAGTGTTCAGACCAGTTATTTTACTTGATTCAATCCTGGAAACAGGAAAGGGATTCTACATGATAGTGAAAACATTTCATTTGAGGAGCCCCTTAAAAATGTACATCACATTAGAGCTTTTTGAAAACATCATAAGTGCTACTCGGTAGGATTTTGGGATTACATTTTGCAGTGTATTTGGAGTGAAATAAATAAGCAGAACTCCGTTACAAACAGGAAATTCGCTGAACTTGTAGTGTGTTGTAAAATGTGGTGGACACGTCTTACACTTCAAAAATCAGGAAACAATCAAAATCAACAGACAGAATCAAAACTCAACCCTGCATGCGGGGGGGATTCGCGGCTGTGGTGAAACTTTTCGTCCGCTTCATGGTAATCGAGTTACCTTCTCAATTCAACTTTCCCTTTATTATTTTCATGTTTCTGTCAGTTTTTACATTCTATTCACCTCGATTGATTTGTATGATTTAAATCACAGTGTGAAGTGTAAAACGATTTTTATTCTCACTTATTTCCTTCAAAATAATCGTTTATTTTCTTGACAGTCAAATTAAATATCTGTGTGCGGAAATATTTTCTTTTTTTTTTTTAAGTCAAAGTTTTTCCGATCTAATTTTTGTAGGCCCTATGGGGCGCAGGCATAACTCTTCCCGCATCGAGTGGAAGGGAGGCTTGTTCCGGTAGGGTTTTGGGCGAAGTGGGAAGGTGCTGACGTTATTTATGGTTAATTGCCCTAGGAACACCTGCGACACTTTGGAGGGGAGGCAAGGGTTGCAGGGGTGGGAGGGGTGTAAAGTGGATTAACTATCGTCGAAGAATTTGGATACTGCCTAATTAACCGAATAAATGGGATTAATATTTATAATTATAAAAATAATTAATTAATTCAAACTTTCTTGAGTCACCCTAAGAAAATTGAAGGTATGGAGAAGAAAATGTAGTTGTAAACGTAAACGCAACTATGTAGGTCTTGCAAACTTTTAGCTTCTTGATTATACCGAGGAATAAATTTCGGATCAACTCAGATGCAAAGAAAAATATCTCTCTCGAAAGTTGGAAGTATGAAAAGTTATTGGTTGTCGTAAATTCATGTTATTGTTACCATAGACTCACTTGACTCTTCACCGATGGATTTATTCACAATCTTCATTCAAGTTAAGAGTCCATTTAAGTCGGATTGATTCCGGTAGTCAGGTCTCCGTGGATAAATAAAGCCTGACTTCGGACTGCTTTTGTTTTTCTTCGCTTCTCATTGATGATGTGAAATTGACTTCAGAGCTGTAAGTTTTTTTTTTTTTTTTTTTTTTTTTTTTCAATTCCTAATTTGTTGTCATAATCGTGACTACTCTTTCGCCTAGACAGGTTTTTTAGTACCGATTCTAACCTCCATCCGACGAAGTTTTAGTCGACCCAAAGTTTACGGTGAAGCTAAAAGTAATGTATTCTGTTGGGATTCTTTTATCGCTACGTGTGATATTCACGATGGGTTAACCACTCCAGGAATCTTGTTGGGAATCTCAGGTAATCATTGGAAATCTCAGGGAATCTTGGAGATTTCTGGAGTAGTTAACCCTTGGGGTTTGGGGTACGTCTTTCTACGAATCTCGTTGAGAATCTCAGGAAATCTTTGGAAATCTTCATGCAATCTCAAGCAATCTCTGGAGTGGTTACCCCCTCGGATATTCAGTTAAGGGAGTTTCGTTCCATTCGTACTTTCATTCATACTTGGAAATTTCGCTACGAGGTCAGTGCAGATCCTCAGGGTCAAATGGCACACCCTTAAGGACCTTGGCGAGTGAGGCAACATAGCAGAAGAACCTCTTCTCCTATAAATTTGCAAGTACTAAATTCAGTGGGGAACTGGGGAATTACTGTCAAGGCATTAAAGGCTTTTATGCTTTATTCTCTCTTATATCGTATAGGGAGGGCGTGGGAGGAGAAGATACAGTTCGTTATTTATGGTACTTGAAATGTTTTCGTTGCGAGTTTCCGGAACTCATCACAAAGGGTTCTAAGAAAATAGACAAGCAGCCCTTTCATGGGGACGTACCCAGACTCCAGACTCATGAGTTGGACTGTAGTTTTCCGCTAATGTTGGCGATAAGTACTAGGCAAGGTTTGACCAATTCAACCTGCTCAGGTTGGAAACCTATTTTATCTAGAAAAGTAGGTAGATGACTGTTTTGACACGTTTTCCTTCCAAGGCCACTGCTTTAAATCTAAATTCGGTACTCACCGCTCTACATTTCTGCCCTGTTCTGTGATGTTGTTTGTTTTAGGTTATGTGTAAAATCTTACTGTTTTACATCTTGTTATTGTGTTTCTGAATCACATGCCTACACTGGATAAATAAATTAGTTTCTGTTTGGCTCAATATCTCGTAGCATTAGTGCCCTCCTCGTCACACATGGTTGTCGGCTGGTTGGAAGGCTTAAGGCTTGCATACTCCCCGTTCGTTATCCTACGGAAAATACTGTCGACCCGGGAACTGAGAGTTGGCGAAAAGAGGATTGAATATTCAGAGTGTTCCATTCGCTTCGTAATGACGAGTGAGATGTTGGTGTTATATAGGGTAATAGTTGTTAGAAAATATGAAGTGTTTCCCTGCGGAACAGGTCACTTTGACTCGAGAGCCGGTGCTTTCTCTGCTTTCATCAGACTTCTTGTTTCTACCCTCTCTCGTCGCTCTCCATTCATTTGGTCGGGCTCTCGCTGCACTTGACTGCTCCTCTAATTTTCCTTCGCTGTCGTATCTGAAACAAGAACACAGGATGGATCTGTGTAACGGGATTCTCGGTTTGAGGGTTTTCGATGGGTTAATTGAAGATGGTGCCCCCTTTGTCCTTTGTGGCCGACGGGACGGAAATTGGGCTCGACTGCTTCCTTTCGCATGCTTCCCTGACCTGTCGCCAGAGGACCGCAGCCGCTAGGGTAAACTTCAAAGTCAAACAGTCCCACTGAAGTCACAAAATTTAGTGTGATGGAAACTGTAGGGCCTCAGTGTACGGCATTTTCATTTCACTTCGCTCTGTAGGTTATTTTCCATTTCCTAAATTGTCTTTTAATTATTTTGCTTGGAATGAAAGTTGAGAGGCGAAAGAGTCGCTCGACAGTTAGGACTGATGCAGAGAGTGAAGCAAGTCGGAAGCTTACAAAGAACGCTTATTTCAGATAATAATGAGAAGACTAGGGAGGCCGGATTTGTACCTCTTCTCCACCCTACCCCTAAGCTGGGGGGGGGGGGGGGGGTTCTGAGCCCTCCTTCTTTTCCCATTTCCCATTTCTGATAAAACAGAATTAAGTTCGGTGTCCGATGACTCCTTCTGCTGCAGGAAAAGGCACTGTGAAAAGAGGAGTAGATTAGTTATAATTTAAAAGGTTTGCTCCAGATAGGGACTGGCTGAGACTTGAGATAAGCTACGACAGGTGGCTTGGCTTTTCATTTAATTTTAATATTTTCCCGTGTCCCATTGGATCAGACTAAGCTGTTTCCATTCAGAGAAGCCAAGAAACCAGCGTAATCCTAAACCGCTCAACCTTCCGTTCGAACAACCAGAGCAAATTTAGGAAAGCATGGGCACAGATGGGTAATCGCTGTCACATAAAATTATGTCCGAGTTAGACCTGATACGTTCGCTCATTCCACACTGTACAATTATAGAGAAAATTGTTCGCTTTCTAACGTTCGCAATTTTCGGACACTAGTTTCTGTATTTCGTTTTAATTGCAGTAAATATTGTAGTTGATTGTTTCGATTCGCACCCCTCGTATAATTTCTTATCTTCCATAATTCTCGAGGGGGTAACCACTCCAGAGATTCATTGAGATTCCATAAAGATTTCCAAAGATTCCCAACGATATTCATAGAAAGATGAACCCCGGAGGGGTAACCACTCCAAAAAAAAATCCAAGATTCCCTGAGATTTCATAAATATTTCCATTGATTCCCAACGAGTGGTTAACCCCTAGATAATTCTCCTAACTCCTAAGGAGTTCCCCTGAAATTAGTCTGAAGAAGAATGTTCCCATCGATCCTTTGCTTGAGATGTCAGCATTGCTCAGGCGGGGATGTTGCAAGTCAATGCAATTTTGAAGCCTCGCCTGCCCATGCCCTGACGGTCCGTATTGACCGCCTCATACCCGTCATCTCTCACTCCGCACGAAGCTCGGCGGAAGCTCTAAGTCTCTGCTTCTCTGTCCGTGCTCTAGCCCTGATGCATTCCATTTGCTTCTTCACTGCTCCGTAAGCATGGGATTTCCTTGTTTCCATGGTTGAAGGTTTATGTGTATTGTAAGAAGGTTTATGTCGAGGGGGTAACCACTCCAGAGATTCCTTGAGATTCCATAAAGATTTCCAAAGATTCCCAACGATTTTTATAGAAAGATGAACCCCGCAGGGGTAACCACTCCAAAAAATTCCAAGATTCCCCGAGATTTCATAAAGATTTCCAATGATTCCCAACGAGTGGTTAACCCCTCGGTTTATGTGTATTGTAATACAGCGTTTTCCAAACGGTGGTCCCATGCATGGGTTCCCATAGACTCACAGAGATTTTCCCGCTGTCAGCTTCTTCTTATTTGGTCTTTGAAAATGGAAATATTACGACAAATGTGTTGACTGATTACAGTATGTTGGAATTGCTGGCTCAGGGGAAGGGCGCGGATGGTTTTCTTATGTTCACAGCTTCTTGGCCATTTTTTGTGCCGTCAGTTTTCCTCAGTCTTTTTGGCTAGTAGAACCAGCCTCTAAAAAGATGTTAGCTACTTAATCTAGTTGGTAATGCTATTTCGCTATTAGTCGGTATTCCGTAAAAATTCATTTTCTGTCCTTCCACAGCAATGTTATTCCTAACTTGTATGGCATGTATGGTGACAGAGTTGTATGTTGCATGTAACTACGATTCCCTGCGGGTAGGAGAGGGATGGTAATCTCTCGCCACTAATCGGATCCTCAAGTTGTTTGCGAACTTTGGTAAGATTCTCTCTACAGAACTAGAGAAGCCGGAAACCGTACTCCGTACCGTATAGAACCGCACTTCACGCGCTAATTTAATCTCATGTGGCGGGGTTGCAACACACACATATTACATATTATGTGGATTTGGTTTATTCAGACTGTTGAATTGCCTTGAAATTTTTTTACTTCAGTAAGTAAAGTAAAGTGCGGCAGCATAAGCCACAGGTTGTGTAATTTTTGTTTACAGGAGAACCAAACCGGCCGTGAGGCCCACCTGTTTCAGAAAATATTTATGCGTAGTGCTAGTCAGAAATGTCACATAGAAAAAACTCTACCTAAAGTAAGCATAAGTGATTGCTGCTATACTTGCCAGAAGTGTATAAATTTCGAAAGCTGTAGGTACATTGCTGAATGGCAGCAAAAACGCATCATCCCAGCCTTAACAAAAAAATGTACCCTCTCAGCACTCACTCAAAGAATTAGCGAGGCAGTGAGGGAAATAAAGCGTCGTCCTGACATTCATGTACTGTCCATTTTCGTCACGCGTGTACGAGGTAGAAATGCCCCGATGTGGTATTGATTGATTCGGAGAGATGTTTTTCAGCCATTTGTCAAATCCGAATTGTGGGAAGGTCATTTCTTTTATTCAGGGAGGCTAACCTCGCCAAAACGAGAAAACAAGGCCATTGTGCCCCGTTATCGGCCTCGTCCGCAAGTCTGAATTCACAATTTCCGAGTTCCAGTGAACCAAAGCACCCTGAACCGGTATCACACGCAAAACAAACGGTTCAAATGGAATAAATTGAATTTGGATATCTCTTAGTAACCTTGCCAATCCCACGTTGGTATGGTCAGCAAAATGAGAAAATGTTCAGCCAGTTGGAATTTAAAATTAAAGAATGCCCCCTCCCTTCACCGTGCCATTGAAAATGCCTTTTGGAGAATTCGCAGACTTAGAATTCGGTTCGGAAGTTGTTTACCGTCGTTTGCACGTGTATAGTTTGTGGTTTGTTGTTTTAATCCCACAACCCTGCCGTCTACATTGTGGAACAACAGACAGCTCCCTACGTCAGTTCCCATTCGCATATTATTCAGTTGTTAGTTGGTTGTCCAAGGGCGTATCCAAGACGGGGGAGTTACATTACCACCCTCCTGCTAAGGGGGGAGTTACATTACCACCCTCCTGCTATCTGCTATTTCACTTTCTTATATTCTTTTAGTTTGGTTTCACCTTTTTTTCTGGAAGAGCTGGGTCAACAGAACCTTCACAAATAATATCCGCACTTTCATGTGTCTTAACCGAAGTTCATCCACAGTGTGAAGAATTTTGAAAAAAATTCCTGTTGCAACATTGGATTAAAAAAATTCAAAAAACTACTAACCACCCCAGGGGTTAACCACTCGTTGGGAATCGTTGGAAATCTTTATGAAATCTCAGGGAGTCTTGGAATTTTTTGGAGTGGTTACCCCTTCGGGGTTCATCTTTCTATGAATATCGTTGGGAATCTTTGGAAATCTTTATGGAATCTCAAGGAATCTCTGGAGTGGTTATCCCCTCGTAACCACCGGCTAACTGACAAATCCTATTCAGTCCTATTCCTCATTTAAACTTCCTACGGCATGGCAGTCTTCACGTATCCTTGAGCAGCAAAATCCCTTGTACTGCTGTTCGCTCATTCTGATCAAGCCTTAAGGCAAGTCCTTGGAATATTGAGCTACTCACTCCTCCACAGTGCACTTGTTGACGGCTGACCTACTTGCCTTCCCCGCGGAAATGCAGTTGAAACCGCTGCAGCCTCAGCCCAGAGTCAAAGCGCATTGCTGATCTAATTATCGCGTACCCCTTTTTCGCACAGGAAAATTTTGAAAGGGTTTCATTTCGAGTTGATGGAACAAATTACAGTTGCTGGTCTCTAATTAACACAGGATTGTGTCAACAGATTGTGTTTATTAGAACCTGTAGTTGGTTCATTTTGGGTTCGCCTTTGGGAGGGTCAAGCGGAAAATAAAATTATTTTTAAATTGTCAGAAATGTTTCTGTGGAATTCATAATAATATTTTAGATTTTTAGATGTACAACAATAGCTCTTAATTTTCTCCATACGCATTCAAAAAACGGACTATTGTCTACGTTTAATCGTTTTTAACTTTTAAATTAATTTAGCTACTGGTAAAGGTGCAGCTGTGATTTGAGTTTCTCGTTCGTCCACACCGAATTTGAGGAAAATCGTTTGAATGGTGCCCGGTAAAATGACATACAGGCGTTGGAAGGACTTTTGTTTTCAACTCCAGGATCATGAGATACCCGCCTTACCAGACCTCTAAAAGAGAGGGTGATTTAGTCAGAATGACGCCCTTCTGACCTGAGACTCAATACGTTGTGCTCGGCAAGCCCGGTCATCGACTAGCACTGATAGCAAAAAATAAAGTGTTTCCCAAAGGAAAATCCTGAAAATCTTTCCAAACACTTTGTATTTCTTAAGGCAACAAAAAAAATCATCTGGGGTGCTAAAATATTAATGTGAAAATTTTCCAGCTTGAAATAAATGGGGAGAGTAGGAAATACACAACAGAAATATCCTTGGGAATCATGCCAATAAATTAGAATAGCAGAGGAAAAGTGGGAAATCCATCGGGGGTTTTCTTCTCAAGAGATACGGACGAGAACGCCTTGCGAATATTCCACTCCGAGCCCCCGCCCTCTCCTTACAAACTTTATCATTTTCAGACCAGAACAAAGTTGGTAAAAGCTATAGCTGACTTACTACTTCGAAATCAAGTGCTTTCTAATAGGAATTCACTGCGCTTGGTCATAACATCCATTTCTTGCTATCGAGTTTCCTTTCACAGCCTGGCCCCGTGGTAGAGGATATTAATAAATGCTACGCAGCAGCTGGCATTTATACAACCCACATCATTAGCATTATGAGTAGTGATTCTTTTTAAAATTTTCTCCGAAAACTTCAATAGAGAAAATTTCAATTCGACGTAGCCTCGGTAATGTCTTGGGTGACCAATTTCCTTGTGTTTTTTTTTTTCTTTCGATTTCAGCTCTTTTGTGGTTGCTGCCACTACCAATGTTTGTTATTCAAATGTCTTTCATCCCCAGTCCATATTAATCTTGTAATTATTATCGATATTTGATAAAGATCGGTAATGGCACCTCCACTTCTGCCGTTCGATAATTATCGTTTTCCAGTAGAAGTTGAACATAGTGCGGTATTCACAGTCATTATTTTTCATTCGAATAGCACACAGCTTCTGTGGTGTTATGTCCAACACACACCCTCACACCCAAAGATACTACTTTTCTCTTACAGCCCTTTGTGTAAAGGCAAGTAATTTTTTTAACGTACAGTTAAGGAGAAAGTGGGAAGGATCAATAGGGAGCTAATATAAAAAACCATTTCGGCAGCACATTCAGCTCTCATGAATCGAAATCAGGGTTTGGAGAAAACGCGTTGACTTGCAATAGAAAATGCCGTCTGGGTTTTCCGAAACCAGGCCCCTCGGGACACCAGTGCCGCCCTCAAGGCCTTTCCCGCCTTTGCCCCATCTGCAGTCCTGACTCCTGAGATAAATGAACTATCACATCGATTCACGCCGCCGCTATTTTTATTTCCTTCCTCTCTAGAACATCCGACATCATCCAGTTTCTTTTGCGACTTGTGAACCACTCGCTATATAGTTTCGCAATCCGGCTATGACTTTCCCGAGGGGGTAACCACTCCAGAGATTCCTTGAGATTCCATAAAGATTTCCAATGATTCCCAAAAGAGATTTCCAACGAGTGGTTAACCCCTCGGACTTTCCCCTTTTCGAACTTGTCTTATATTTGCCTGGTGTTTTATTTTTTCCATCGGAACTAATTGTTCACTCTGTGTGAATATTCTGATTTATTCCTTTGGGTCACTGCTGTAAACTGTTCTTGATCCCTGGTCACCTTCCGTGGTGTGCGCCTTGTCATGTGCTTTTAAAAAATTGTGTAGGATCTTCAGCGAAAATAGCGTAGAACTGGGCTGGAGCTGGAAAATCCTGCAAAGTAGGACAAAGCTATAAGCAGATATGAGTCTCATTATTTATTAAGGACTCATTCGCTTTCGATTGCTTGGCTTGCGGAGTCCTGCACCAAAGAGCCCTGCGAGACTCCTAAGGCCAGCTTTTAACCCATCCAATTCACCCACTCATTTCAAAGGCTACGTTTTTTATTTTATTTTTTAACCTCAACGGTAGGGAAAGCTTTTTCTCCGCAAAATTCGACTGTAACGCCCTTTCCGTAGTAGCTCAGTTCCTCCGTATGAAGTGATATAGTTGTCGTGAGATATGATGTTTTGCAATGGAATTAACTTCTTTGACCTCACTGGTAAGGGCTTAATACATCCGGAAAACTGGCTTGGCATATGACAATTTTGACTAGAATAGAAAGTGGGACGTTGTTCGTAATTATGCTGAGTAGGAGTCTCACCAGGGGTACCGCTGTACGGGTACACAATAGTACCTATGGGAAAAGGAAATGAAAACTGCCTTTATTCCAATGTCTAGCTGATGACACAGCTCTCCAGTGGGACGGCGTCGTATAAACAGTGATAGAAACGGCTCTAAAAGAACGTTATTGCTTCTGAATCCAACATGATATATCCTATTCCCTTTCCGCTTCAATGAAAAGGGCGAAACATGATGGATTTTTATATACCACTGTGAAGCGACACGTTTCCTATATTATAGATCCGTCCTTTGGGGTCGTTGGTGGCTCCTAAGAGGTTTTTTGCCTCATCTGTTGTCTTGACTTTTGTTGGAGTCACAAGGGATGATACCGTGTTCTGTTTCTTTCAAGAACAAAATGATCTGACTGCACTTTAAGCCCTCCTTTTGTAATTAATTTGTCATGTTGCAAAGCAGCGAACGTCAGAATGCCTAAATACCCACCCTAACCCCTTGGAGAGCTCGAAACTTGCTTTAAGTGGGTCCCTCTTCTGCATTTTCATTAAAATTTTACGCATCATTGTGTTTGAACTCGTGCTCTGTCTCAGTTCGTCCACTTCTTCTCTACTTGAAACCGATCTAAAATATTATGCGAGGAAACGGAAATATTGGAGATGGATATTTCCCTCCTGAGGCAGCGAACATACTGTTTCCTAACACGGCTCGCTGCGTCTGAAATTCCATGGGTTTCTTCCCTTAAAATAGTTTATACTCACTCTTGCTTGAGAGAGGTTCACTTTATATTATTTCAGAACACTCGTGCCCAGTGTTTTCTCATGGGGGTGTATGAAAATATTTAGAAGTTATGTAGGAACATAATAGTATTCCCATTAGTTAACTGGTAACTTCGAGGGGGTAACCACTCCAGAGATTCCTTGAGATTCCATAAAGATTTCCAAAGATTCCCAACGATATTCATAGAAAGATGAACCCCGAAGGGGTAACCACTCCAAAAAATTCCAAGATTCCCTGAAATTTCATAAAGATTTCCAGTGATTCCCAACGAGTGGTTAACCCCTCGCCTAGTTCACAATCAAACGAGGCAACCTTTGGAGTGGAAAGACCTTGGGTATGTTATGCGTCGCAAATTGCATTCAGCAAAAAACACCATCGCTTTCGCTTTGTGATATGGATGCCCTGGGGGAGTATTGTATTGTGATCGTGCGAAAAAACGATTTTCACTACCCTGGGTCCAAATTAGTGGTTTGTGACAAAGGCCCGTCTGTCAGTCAGTCCACGACCCCAACTTCTGGACTAATTTTATTCAGATTTGGTGTGTAGGCTCAAAGAGAAATTGCAATTGCAAAATATTTAAAAAAAGCTTTTTTAATTTCCCCGAACCTGGCCCACGACGTTCTCATCAAATATGTTTCAAATGTTGTTTAATTTCCCAAATGATATTCCCTTAGAGGCTTTCCCGGTTTCTGCTTTAATGGGGGGGGGGGACATTGCATCATTTTTTTGCTGGGGAATCATGTAACTAAGAAAACGAAACAAAATTTAATGATTCAACCTAGAAAGTTCCAAAAAAATGGTTTTTAATACGTTCCTCAATTTTTTTATCGTTTATTTTAATTTGGCTTCGAATACCGTGGCAGCAGTGAAAGCCACTGTTATTCAATGGAAAAGAAACGGCTTCGGGCCTTTGTTAAAATTTTTTATGAAAAATCATATCGGCCTATAAGCTTAAGCTCTTTTGTTCTTAAAGCTCTGGAAAGATTGGTGGACTGGCATTTGCGGGACGGGCTACAGACAAATGCGCCACTGCATGATGAGCAGCATGCGTTTAGACCTGGCAGATCTACAGAGTCAGCTCTCCATCACCTGGTGTCACGTATCCACAGAAGCTTCGAGTGCAAAGAGTATGCTTTAGCAACATATCTTGACGTGGAAGGCGCATTCAACAACATCTCGTTTGCAGCTGTAATGGAGGCCTTAAGGATGAAGAAGGTAGCGCCAATCGTTGCCGAATGGGTGCAGCAGATGCTTGCATTGCGAACTGTCTCCGCGTCCAGAGGAGTCACCACTATTACCGCTAAAGTGGGTCGCGGTTGTCCTCAAGGAGGAATTTGTTCGCCGCTTGTATGGAGCATGGTGATTGACGATCTCCTTAATTTAATGACGCAAAAAGGCTATTACTGTCAGGCTTATGCGGACGACGTTGTGATCCTGGTACAAGGAAGTGTAGTGAGCACTATTCATGACCTAATGGAACAAGCATTGCGCCTGGTAGTTCGTTGGTGTCAAGACAAAGGTCTCACGGTTAACCCTGCCAAAACGGAGATAGTGCTGTTTACCCGTAAGCACCAGCGCCAGATTCCCCCTCTTCTCTTGAATGGCCAAGAAATAGTGCCCGTGGACAAGGTGAAATTCCTAGGAGTGTGGATGGACAGATCTCTCAGATGGCATATCCATGTGACTGAAATGGTTAATAAAGCGCAAGCAGCATTTTGGGCTCTCAAGGGGACTTTTGGAAAAAGTTGGGGGCTGAAACCAAGATTCGTTAGATGGCTGTACCTTATGTTAATCAGACCCATCATTTCATACGGTTGCATAGTGTGGTGGCGTCGATCAGAGCAAGGAGGAACGCAACGTCTGCTGAGCAAACTTCAGAGGTTAGCGTGCATCGCGGCCACTGGAGCTATATGCACTACCCCCACTGCGGCCTTGGAAGTGCTACTGGGTTTACCTCCGCTGCACTTATTTCTGGAAGGTGAGGCCATAATGGCGGCTTGGCGACTGAAGAAAACAGGAATGCTGAGAAGTGAGAGTCTGCTGAGGAACGCAGGCGTTGCAGAACTGTTAATGCCACAGGATGGTCAAGTAAAGGAGATTATGTTCGACTCCTTTCCCCCGGCGATCATCCCAAGCCGTGAGGAATGGGCGACAGGATCTATATACAGCAAATTGACGGGTGAGCTGACATGGTATACTGATGGATCCCGCCAAAACGGGCAGTCCGGGGCAGGAGTTTATTGTGAACAATTGGAGTTGTCCCTCTCGATCCCGTTGGGAAAACACGCAACTGTGTTTCAAGCGGAAGTGATGGGAGTACGGGTAGCCCTGGAGCAATGTGTTAATGAACGTGTCCAAAACCGTCAAGTCACAATATGCGTCGACAGCCAAGCAGCTATAAGAGCGTTGTCAAGTCCTGTTGTCACCTCAAAACTTATAAGAGACACCAAAATTGCGTGCCGAGATGTTCAAAAACAGGGAAACCATGTCCAGTTACTCTGGGTGCCAGGTCACATGGGGGTCGCTGGTAACGAGCAAGTGGACGCACTGGCAAAAAAAGGGGCAGCTGTGTTACCCATTGCCCCAGAACCAATGGTGGGGATTACACGGCAAATAGTGAAAAGTGCTCTGACAAAACGTCTCATTGGGAAATGGATAAATTATTGGAGAACCCTTGACCATCTACGGCATTCCAAAGAATGTATAGCAGGGCCACTCCAGGGAAGGACACATGAGCTGACGGCGTTGAGCAGAAGAAGAGTGCGCGGAGTAGTGGCATTGCTGACGGGCCACGGCCCGTTCCGTGTGCATCTCGCCAAGTTGGGAGTGGTGCAAGACACTCAGTGCAGGCACTGTGGTGTCGAAGAGGAGTCAGCACGCCACATCTTCTTTGAGTGCCCGGCGTTGTGGAGGCACCGGTTGGAACACCTGGGCTTCGCCGTGGACCTAGGAGTGGTTCCCATAGCTTCGGTGGAGTGGGGGAAAATCGGCGCCTTCGCGGAGGCAGCCGGTATTACGGAATAAGGAAGAATGCCAGGGGTGGTCAAAGGGCCCTTCCTTGTGGCCTATGACCCGCTACGCGCACCCCACCAACTGATGATGAATGGGGGGGGGGACATTGCATCATTTTTTTGCTGGGGAATCATGTAACTAAGAAAACGAAACAAAATTTAATGATTCAACCTAGAAAGTTCCAAAAAAATGGTTTTTAATACGTTCCTCAATTTTTTTATCGTTTATTTTAATTTGGCTTCGAATACCGTGGCAGCAGTGAAAGCCACTGTTATTCAATGGAAAAGAAACGGCTTCGGGCCTTTGTTAAAATTTTTTATGAAAAAAACTGATCATGAAACCATAATAAAATTGGTCGGAAATATAATATAAACTCCATTCCACTCTTTTCTCTTTTTCATTTCTTTGAACTAAAAAAAAAACAGTGTAGAATGAGCTATGAGGGAACCTCGTTAGATTGCATATCGGATCCCTTTAACAGGACCACGGAAACGAAATTTAGCTTGTCGATATTTCCATTTCGAAATTCCCTCCCTTTCAGGCACTTTGCCCATGATTTGCAGCCCCTAATCAAATTGTTGGACCTTCAATTATAACTGAAAAACGGCCTTTCCCTTAGCTTTTTGTTTTTCTGTAGTTCCCTTGTCAATTTTGGTGAGTAATGGCAATTATTCGCAATGGGTTTTTGGAATGTACTGCAATAAGTGATGATGAGATTAACGCATAGTTGTGTAACTGCTAACTCCTTTTGGCGAACAACTGGTTGCTGGATATCACCACCCATACTGTATGAAAAAGATTAAATAGACTTCTATTACTTGTTCCTGCTACTTTTACAATAGTAACAGACGAGGGGGTAACCACTCCAGAGATTCCTTGAGATTCCATAAAGATTTCCAAAGATTCCCAACGATATTCATAGGAAGATGAACCCCGAAGGGGTAACCACTCCAAAAAATTCCAAGATTCCCTGAGATTTCATAAAGATTTGCAATGGTTCCCAACGAGATTCCCAACAAGTGGTTTACCCCTCGGTAACAGAATTAACCACTGAGTAGCGACGAAGTTACAAAATGGTGTAGTATGCTTATGTAAACTAGACCGTGGTAAGACCAGTGCTTCGATTAGTGCATTCTTGGTGGAGAGCCTGTATCAGCACATTTAGCTGTAAAGTGGAACCGCAAACTTGTAACCGGTGTAACTATGCCCCTCAAGGAGGGAGCTTATTTACGGGAATACCTTTGCCCTTAATGCGTTTCCCCTCTTATTGACCACCTTCCGAAAAAAATCCCCCAAAATGTAACTAAGGAATCATCATGTCTGAGGCTTAACTTTTTAATAACCGAGATATATTGTCGTTGTTTCCGCAATTAACTGTGAAATTCGTTCAGCTTATAGTGTAATTTTTCAAGTGTTCATTGTTGGGTTATAATAAATTCCGGAAAAAAAGCAATAGAAATAATTAAAAATATTGTACCTACCTTTTTTTTGTGAGCCCTTGGAGAATTTTCTCGCTTTTAATTCCAACTGGCCGAGTCAACTCTTCAGACGTGGTTTTTTCAGTGTTTGGCTGTATCTCATTACTCCCCATTCCAGCGACAGGATGCTTCAACTTTTGAATCAAAGACCCTCAGGAATTCTCTAAAAAAAATAAAAACGCCATGTATTTTATATTACTTATATTTCTATTTATAACATATTCGGATGTAATAATGTAAAGAAATTCATATTATATAGGTCACCAAAGCGTTTTTTAATAAAAATCCGGAAGTGGTCATTCAGGTAAATAAAGGTCACTTGTCCGGTGTATTGTAGCTTTTTTTTTAAATATGTTTCCTTGACGTTGTCCTTCCTAAAAAAGGGTGTATTGTGGCTCTAAGCTGTCGTGTTACTTGTCAGGTGTATTGGGTATCGAGTAGAAAACAGAATGGCCGCTTGGGGAAGAAGGGAGGAGGGGATGGAGGGGATGGAGAGAGGATGAGGCTTTTCGTGACCGCTGAGAGCGGGGAGCGGGCCGTGTCTCGAATTTGCAAACTGTACCCGACTCTCGCTGCTACTTTTGATGGACTCTTTTACCATCCACCAAAATGTAGTGCAATGCAGTGTACCATTATGGCTGTCAATTTTTTGATCGATCTTAGTTTTGATGTAGACCTCAAAACCTCAAAACGTGAGGTCCATTTTATGTGAGAATAATAGAGATGACGATCATGATGGGGACGCGATTTCCGCGGGTATCAGTTGAGGTCGACTGAAAACCTATAACTAAAGCTTCGAGACCAGTACCTTCCGAAAGGAATTATTTGCTCATGTTGTTGAAGTTCGACGTACAAAAGTAATTTATCGATGATATAACAATAAAACAATCATTAGTAGATGAAATAATTTGTGCTCGACGAACCGTTTTAAATGTAAATCGAGATTAATTATTTCTGTTAGATGTCTCTTGTTATTCTGGAGCGATTGTTTGGGAGATCACATGCATGATAAAATAATCGCTCTACATGAAAATTGGAGGCACGGCGACTATAGAGGCCACTTCGTGTTATTTTAAACTGAAGGTCCGTTCGGAGTCGCAGAAATTTCGCGAGGTAAAGTAATGAGCTTGCTCTCATCTGTGTGAGAGCGCCTAAACTCTGAGGGCCGTTCTCATGGTCGTTAGTCAAATATTTGACCCGCCCTTTCCTGTAACATGGGGGTATTTGGTCAGTAGTTAGAGTTGATGACCAAACAAAAGAGAGTGCTATGTACTGGTGATGGGGAAACAAAAGAGAGTGCGATGGACTGGTGACATGAGCAGCTTTCCCGAGGGGTTAACCACTCCAGGAATCTCGTTGGGGATCATTGGAAATCTTTATGAAATCTCAGGGAATCTTGAAATTTTTTGGAGTGGTTACCCCTTTGGGGTTCATCTTTCTATATGAATATCGTTGGGAATCTTTGGAAATCTTTATAGAATCTCAAGGAATCTCCTGCAGCACTATTACGGATCGTGTACTAAAAATCGTGATAACTGCGCTTTCACGCAAAACACGCCATTTAGATACCGCGGGCATCTCAAAACTGCGATTATGGATCTTTTCGTGATAACTAAGACGCCGGCGGTAGCTACCGCCGCGTTTTCCGACAGTCTTTTGTTTGGCTCACTTAAAATCGTCGCAAATCTTCAATAACTCATAATCTTCAGAGTTTTAACTTCAAAAACAGTTTAAAATGTAATATTATTTAATTTATTGAGTACAAAACATTAAAATATCATTTTTTAATTTCATTTTAACCATAACTGGAAAGTAAACAAAACAAACCAAAGAGCGTGTATTTGAAGTTTTGAAATTGTAAATTCTTTTTTTTAGCATGCAAAATATAAAAATAAAACACACAATAGCATTTTTCACACTCCAAAACCTTGTTACCGCTTCCTACCGCCACCTAGCAGAGGTGGCGGTAGTTTTTCGTGATAAAAGGGCGGTCGCCTTCCGTCAAAAACCGATCCGTAATCTCAAAATCAATTTTTCGTGATATCTGCGTGGAAAAAAGGCGTGTTTCGCGTGATACGAGATCCGTAATAGGCCCGCTGGAGTGGTTACCCCCTCGAGCTTTCCTCCCCAAAAAGCCCTATATGTTACGGGATACGGCCAATCAAATGTTTTCCTAACTACTATAAGTACGGCTCTAAAAGAACAGTTCTTACCACCACCTATGCTATTACTCGGACTCAATATTTTACCAATTATATAATAGCAAGATGAAGTAATAAAATTTTAAACGCGCACTCATGCAGTTCATATTCAGCTATCCGATCGAAATTGTGTACAATATGTATTGCCTGATAATATAGAATCCAGTGTGGTGTATCGTTGCTGAAAAAGCAATCTAACTTTAATCCGCTTTTTTTCATCAGCATTGATTGCCAATAATTTACTATGTAAATGAATTGTTTTGTGCAAGTATACTATAGATAGAGAATAATGGGGCCGTGGTTTCTCAGTGAAACACACGTGAACAAATTGTTTTGTACCATTCAGGTTCAGGTTTTGTTTGTTTACTCCGGTTGGGTTGGTGGAATACCAGAGAACGTTTCTGGTGAGCTTTTATTAATTTAAAACTGACTTTAACTTTAACCTAATTAGTGGAAGAAAAAGTAATTTTCTGTTGAATGAAGATTTTTTTTTTTTGTCAAAGCGCATTTTCATCACTGTCACACAATTTTTTTTGTTATCTGTAGTCAAAATCTCTCGGGTAACGTTCATTTCAAAATTATCTGTTTGCTTAGTGCGTAGGAAAGTTTTGCTGCTGAAGTTAAAAACATCCGGAAACCCCCCCGAAGCAAATTCAATCGATGAACATATTGGAGCTAGAAATAAATTGCCTTCATTCATCACCTGACAACTCTCATTTTCGTGATTGTGTTCTACAGGAGTACGGGAGTCCGAGCTATTTCAGGCCGTTGCCTGTATGCTGTACTCTATATTATACCGAGATTTCATGTCTTAGAGCTGTAATACAAGATAACTGTAACATATGTAATCTGATGACCGCTTCCCCTAACCAACTATCTACAAAACTTGAATAGTTGGATCAGAATTGATTGGGCTCTAAATGAGCATTTTTTTTTGTTGAGGATTGCGTCTACATCATCTTGAAAAAAACTGTGACCTCATCTCGTAAACGCGAGAAGACTGTATAATTAGTAATTAGTCAGCTTTCTGGGAGGATACTAAACCCGGCTAATGGGCACTAAATGAAAATAAATAATAAAGTAATGAAAAAGTGTTGTACCTTTTTATACTTTGTTGCTCTCCTCGTGCCCGCTTTCTTTCTCGGTATTTTCCACGTTTCGTTGATATCTGATCCCCCTTGACGTCTGGCGGCTCCCACCAGCTTCCAAGCCCCCTGAAAAAACACAATAAAAGGCTTTAGCTCAAAGAAAACATCCTGGGTGCTTTTAATTTTCATGAGCAGAATTTCTTATGCAGAGCCCGTACACTTTTACCTCCTTTATTTTTATTATGTTATTTTAAAGTTACGTTATTCTCACGCGGAGACTAGTGAGAGCAGCCTTAAATGAAGATTAGCACAAAAACCTGGGCTGAAATCTAGATCCCAGTTTGAGACAGTGCATGGAGATTCATGTCCTAGTGGAGTTCATGTTATGCGGAACAAGAATTTTTATTTTGGCATTCGAATTCTTGTTCTCGTTTTTCGCAGCCCATCGCGGGAACAATAAATTTGCTGCGTAACTACGCAGTATCTGCCCGCAACTTCCGTTTTCTCTGATATCGACAAGATTGTTGATTTCGGTTGGAGGGTCTAGGACCGTAGATAGAATTGGGAATGGGGTAAAGTAACTCTTAATGAGTGGATGCTCCCGACAGTCGATTTCCCGATGCTGTTTCCCGTAAAGCATCGCACTGCGAAACGATCGCTCGACGCATCTCGCGGCCGCTTTGTATCCAGTGCGGTGACGTCGACATTTCCCATTAGTAGATATTCAGGTTTGCCCCATTCAAGTGCTTATTGATTTTCCAAACAACAAATAACGCTGCTGCTACCCCCACCCTCTCTTACCACCAGTTATGAAAAAATCAAATTCCTCCACTTTTTTATTAGATTTAAAATATGAGTGTTGAACCTTTCTTACTGTTGGAAAGCCATTATCGATATTCTTTAGCCAGTCTGGAATGTGGAAAGTGAATTTTTGGAGGAAGGTATGGAAAAGGCGGTAAATTGAGGAACTTATTTGATGAAAAGTACGGTGTTTGACAGTATAAAGGTGTTGACTCAGTCACTTAAGATTTCAGCATGCTTTCGCGAGACTTTGCCGTACCTCTCTGGAGGATTCCCTCGTTTTAATCTCCCCTCCTTGAAATTAGAGCGTACGTGCCCCGTATTTATGGACTTGACGCGGAATAGTTGGAACGAGCTCTTTAAGTGCTCTAGACACACCCAGTTTACATTTCTATACCCAGCCTTAATCTGAGTTCCGACGCAGCCCGGGGAAAGTTGTAAAACTAAAGACCGCGTCAGCATCAGGGTGTACAAGCACTTTCGCCTTCCCGCGGAAATGGCTTTCCCATGTACCCGACAGACTTAATTTGACAAACACCCCTATATACTCTACCAGAAACCTGTTTAGGTGCTTTCTCGATTCCTATCACCGGTGCGAAAGTTAAATCAATGACTAATTGGTGAATGTGTTGCTGTAACGCTGAACGTCACAGCTACCTGGCCGGTCAGCAGTCAAATTAAGATGTTTCTCTACAAATAACGTTAATGTAATTAATTAGGTCGGGCGCTCGTGTGTGTTTCCCTTGTGATCGCATTACTGTGTTTGAGCTAGGGCGTGTGTTTTTGGCCAAATATGTCACCACCAGCCCGGTGCCCGGCTTGGTTGCGTACGAATCCCGAGTGGGTTGATTTGGTCAGGCAGACGTGTGGCGCATAAGCCGCAGTCTAATTTGCCCCGTAACCTGTTGAAGAGGACTCATTTGTCATGGAAAGTCACGTACGACCCTCCTCCTATTGAATATGCCTGAATGGTTTTTCTGTTCGTACCTCCCCCTGTACGCCGCCCCCATGTCACGTTCCATCTGTCTGTCAAAACTCGCTGGTTTTCCCGTTAGCGACGGCAATCTGCTGTCGCTGTCTGTGGGTTTTGTATTGTTGGCTGCGAGAATAAGATGGATTATTGCCTTTCAGCTGTCAAATACCTTACAAGCAGAGTTTCTTTGACTGCTCGGATGAATAATGCTGAATGTAAATCAGCAATTGGCAGTTGACAGTGGTGTTGCTCAAATTGCGAACTATCGACTGAATATTTTTTAGGCTAAACTCAGACCCCCCCCCCCCCCCCCTCCTCCCCCTATTTTCAATTGCTTTGAGTTCAGTCTTTGTTGTTACTTCTTCGCCTGATTGTGGTCTAACTGCAAATCGATACAGCCGGTGAGCTGAAACTTGATTCGCGATTTACAATTTCGAGAATGTCTGTTTAAACGATTTGCTTCCCTTTCTTTTTGTCGGTAATTCGTTTTTACTGCAAAGCACAAGAATTGGCATCGTTTCAGTTTTGTGTTCTGCGGCTCTTTCGTTTAAATCCCTCACTGTATCTGTTGCTTGAATGCTTATTCAAGAATCTCATCTCATCAGCTCAAATTGAAATAAGTAGTGGTCTATGGAAACCCTTCGTGCTCCAGGGAAGCACAATGGTGCTGTTACATTCTAGATTTCTGGCTCATAATTCACACGCCATTATATTTCATTTTACATTACAGTTTCTGATTCGCATAGCTAAGTGTTCTTCAAAACACTTAGAATTACCTGTTCACCAAATAGAATGCCGCTTACCTCCGTCTTCCCTCCCCAGTCTTTTCTTATTCTCCCCCTTATTCTGTTTTGTTCCCTCTAGAGGTTCTAAATCTCATCTCTTGGAATTAATCTTCTTGTCTTTATACTTCTTTTCTCCTTCTTGATATCTGGAAGTGTCATTCTCCCAACATCCAGATTTATTCCTCATTGCTTGAAAGCTCATTTTGTTCTAGCTATTTTGGTTTTCTACAGCATTGCAGGTTTTATGGTGGAAGAAAGTTCGATCTGTGTCGCGCTGATCGCTGATTAAAATTGGAAGATCTGAATTGAAGTTTTTTTTAATATCTCTATCGTTATACTTAATTACCATTACTATCTAACTTGCAAATTTCTCTTCAGGGTGATTATTCGAGAATTATTCGACTTGTGAAAATAAAAGTGAATCTCTTCGACGCAGATCTAGACTGAGCTCTGGTTTCTCTACAAACTGTCGCAATACCCTGTCACTTACCTATACGTCTGGCGTTCCACCTCTAACCCGTCGCTCTTTCTTTGTCCCCAGGACCCGATGAACCCCAACGAGACGGTGATAGTGATCCGTAGCCTGGTGCCTGGAGGCGTGGCTCAGGTCGATGGGCAGCTCATCCCCGGCGATCGCCTTCTGTCGGTCAACGATACCAGCCTGGAGAATGCCTCGCTGGACCAGGCGGTGCAGGCCCTGAAGGGCGCTCCGCGGGGCGTCGTCCGTATTGGTGTCGCCAAGCCCCTTCCCATCCCCGACAGCGTGTCCCAGGTGAGTGAGCCCCCTCGCGAGTTCTACAGCGACGTGGTGGAAGGGCCTCCCGTCCCTGAGGATGATGAGGTGGAGGAGGGGGGTAGCGGGGCGGATTCCCCCACTCAGACCGTACTTATGAAATCGGAAAGTTTTTAATTTATTTATTTCTTACATGCGTAATATATTTTTCGGGAAAGGGATTCAAAACCTTTTTTTTGGGGGGGGGGGGGGGGGGCTGTACGTAGGTTCTAGCTTGGGACGTGAGTTTGTTGATATAACACTTTAATAATTTATTTTATAATTGTTAAGAATTGGGAAGATTTGAAACTTGAGTTTGTTATGTTAGTTTCTCTTGTAGTGCATCCTTTCTTTTTTTGTTTTCCATTACTAACTTTAATTCAAACCGGTAAAATCCCTTTTAAAATGGTTACGTGACAGGAGAAGTGTTGAGTCTGTACCCTCCAAATGCTCGACAATCGTCAACGTAGACCTTTCCGGAATGAATGGCAGTGGACGCGATCGTCAAATTAACTAAATTTGTTAAGGTAGGTACCCCCTGGCTTCGATTCGGGGATCCGGTCAGGTTGGGCCCTTCTTTACCCTTATAATGACCGGTTTCTTTCGGATCGTCGCCAGTTAGTAGAGCCTCATGAGGTCCGGCATGCTACATGGCTGAGATCATAAACTGCTTTCATTTATGACCCTATGGAAACGTATACAAAGAAACTTTTAAAAATATTACCACCAGCAAGGCAACTCCGTATAAAAGATTTTTCTATATTCTGAGTGTATAGACTTTTGTTAGGCACGTAATTTTTTAAGTTTTAACATTCCATTCTGCCATCTTACGGAACCAAAGAAAGTCGTTTTATGGTCCTTGGCCATTTGGCATGCCTACTTTTAACTACAATGAATAAATATGCTGGGACTGAAAAGTTGCAACGAGTAAATAATTGGATTTATTTTGTTAAATTCATTATTCACTTTTGAGTTTTTGACTGCGTAGAATTACATATTAGGGAGGCATAACGAATAACTGTGCTTCATGCATACTATAGCCCGCAATACCCGGTGTTTTATGCCCGTTTGCATGCAAAGTTGATTGTCTCATGATTTCAACCATAAGTAAATCAAGAAATACGGTAATAGTAGTAATTTCCTTGTCAGAATTCCATAATAAAAATCTTTAAAACTTCAGTTTGTACCTAAGTGTGATGGTGCGCAAAAATATGTTCCATTCAGCATGGAGTAATGAAGTTGTGACCATTTCTTTAACAAGTCTTGGTCGATATTGTTTTTCTGGAAGACGCTTTTTTAGTAACAGAGTTCCCAGCATGTGATATCGCCTGGAAAATTGACTTGGGTGCTGTTATAATTCTGTATTTTGTAATTGCGATGCTGGACTGGCTAGACTATCGCATTTTTTGAATGATATTGTGACCAATAAGAATAGTTGTAGTTAACAGCATGGATCCCTCTCCCGTTCCTTCCCGCCGCCCCCATACCATGTTCTTTTACGGTGAAGTCATGTGGTGAACATATTACGACGCAAAAAGTTAAGTGCGAAATATCACTCAAGAAGCAGAACTTGTTGTATATTATTCTTGATAATAACAGCATCACTGTTCAACTTTCTCTCAACTCTTCACTCTGTTTGTAGTGTGCGCTGATAAATGGAGGAGTCTTATTTGCTTTAAAATAAAGCTCAAAATTCTGAGCTATCAGCCAAAATTTGAAGGTTCGGGTTTCGGAAATTTGATACCATTTTTCACCTTAAAACATGGAAATGTGATATTTTATGGTAGACGGCGGTCAGGTACGGTCCCCCCTTTCCCTGGTTAGGCCAAGCTGAATGAATTTGCGGCTTGGCCTGTTCAGGTGACTGAGTCACGGTGACCTGGGGAGATTGGGGCCGCGGGGAGGCTGTGCGGTCCCACTGCTGGTTTCCCGCTCTTCTCGTACGTCGCTTTGTCCGTCATACTGTGTCCGATTCACCTTGGCTTCACCGTCCCCTACTGCCCGAAGTCCCCATTCTATTGTAGATCCCATTTCTCCTCGGGCGATCCATCAATTTCTGAAAGCACATTTAAAGTCTGTGGAAATACGGTTGGTGACAAAGACGGCTCATGACATGGCAGTCTTTTTTGTCACGTTTTAGAAGAATTTTTGGACGCGTCGACATGCACCATTTTTCCATTGTCTATTTCCTTCATATATTTGCATCCTAGAAATTCCAGGATTTTCTGATACGAAGTCTCTTCCAGGGCTCCTGGAGAAACGTTTGACTGTACTTTTTCGATAGTGGGAAAAGTATAGAGCATTCGGGTTGGGCGACGATTCAGCTTCCTTCAAGAGGAAATCTAATAATATTTTTTACCATGCACATGAAGGCACTTTATTTTTTTCGACAATGGAACATATGAAAATTGGTGTTCTTATTGGAAAAAGTTGAATCCTTCTCAAAGGCTGCTGAATCGCTCCCCTGCCTGGAGAGATTTGACTGGAATTTGATCCTCTTTAACCCTTGTGTCCCTTTGTTAGCGATAAGTACTTAACTACTATATGTGACTTTATGTTTGCACGCAGCTCATTAGAACACTTTGCCGTTTTCTTTGCTACCAACAAGGCCTTCTGGCCAACGTCAACTATTTTTGTGCTTACAATAATTATAATAAAAATGATATTCTGGTATAAATTTGTTTTGGTCCAGTTCTTTGTTTATTTTTAAATGTTAGGACCAGAGCAGATTTGTTGTTTTTGAGCACTTGAGTGTATGTTAAGCCTATATCGTTACCTCATCCACTGATTGTTTAAACACGTTTTTGGGTCGATTATACTAAAAGCTACTCGTCAAACTTGTAGTTCCTTTCTTCCAAAACCTATCGATCCATATTAAATCACATTTAATCGGCTTACAATGTTAATTTTGAACATAATCAATATGAAGAAAACGGCGGATACAGCATGGAGCATTTTATTTGTCATGTAACTAACATATTCTGTTTATTTATCAATTTTAGTTGAGCATTGAGAGGGTGGCCATAATGTCCTGATAAGTAATATTGTTTGCCGATTGAATGGGGTTATGTGGGCATTTCGACGATGTTATCAGGAAGGAGGCTTTCGGACGTCCAGATGAGGTGTTATGGTCACTCTAACATCGTTATCTTATAGCTGCTGTTTGCATTCATTTATAAAAAGACTCACGGGATTCTACCTGTCGATCTTAAGGATGGTGATAGTCATTCTTATGGCGTATTTATAAGATAAACCTTTAACCGAAAGAACTTCCTTTAGGCCACAATTTCATTGATTTCTACCTGGTGGATTGTACACCATATTCAGCTATAAGCCGATCTTAAATTATCGGCTACGGATTTGTTCTTCTCCTACTGTCTGCGTACCAATTTTCCTTTAAGGCAAATAGTGAGAGGGTAACCACTCCAGAGATTACTTGAGATTCCATAAAGATTTCCAAAGATTCCCAACGAGTGGTTAACCCCTCGGCAAATAGTATCGACGTAGGATTAAAACTTCAGTGTCTTCTTGGCAAAAGCTGACGTACACGCATGCAGAGTTTGTAATAGAAGAGGTGACGACTTTACAAGACTTATACTGTTACTGCTTTGGGGTTGCGACCTCAGAAATTAACCAGTTTGAGGGTGTGACTTCCTCCAACTTGTCTAAGTAGACTTTGGAAATTTCGAAAATAATTACTGTAGCACATGTATTGTCAAAGGGAAACGAGACTTATCGACCGTGAGGCCATGTGCTGCCATGAAGGAAAGCAAGTGATTGATCTCTACAATCTTGATTCCAGGCACTCAACCGTAATGAAGTGGCTCATTAATATTACACTGGGGTAGGGTTTAATATCGAAACCTAGCCTGCCTTTTGAGACCTGGTTACAGGCTGCATTTGAAATGGAAATAGGTAGAACTAGGAGAGACTTAGTGATTGGGTTAGGCTTGGGATGTTTACCATTGAAGCTAGCACGGATATTCTATTTCTCTGTTTCTTTCAGGTTTGTCTATTCGTCCCGCAGGACGTATAAAAACTTTGGACTACTCGAAATGCTAGAGAGAATGTCGGAATATATAATTGACAGTGTCATGGAACGCTGGGTATGTAGTTCGTAAGGAACGATCATTTCTGTGGAAGTTTTTTAAGGAGAAAATTCTAACCCAATACGAGTCCGAACGGTTTTGGCGTTCGGTTTGAAAGTTTGTCATCGCTGTAAGTAAGTAAGGAAGAAAGGAAAATAAGTTTTTGTCACGTCCTTGCATTTAGCATTCTAGTGTCCGTTAGGACGTGACGATGTGACAGTTTACTTAAAATAATAGACTTCACTCCTTACAACAGATTTTAGCTATTTAGTATGGTCTATGGTGGTGTAGTATTGGTGTGTACTGATATAGTCCAAGTCAGGCTGGGAGCATACCGATAAGTCATAATTTCATGCAAATCTAGGGCTGATCAAAACTTCTTCTTGAGCAGGGAAATATCTGCTCAGGGTCGGATTGGCATTTTTAGCGTACGGAAGGATATGGAACACAAATCCGGATCGGCGTCAACTGAAAATCTTCAAGAAATTATGACTAATCGGTATGCTCCCAGCCTGACTTGGACTATAGATCGTTAGTATTGTCATTTGACGTAGATACTGCTATGTTTCACGGAAATGAGGATCAGCCAGGTTTAAAGCTGAAATTGGGGGGGGGGGGGGGGGAATGGGGTGGTTATGGGGAATCCTCAGCTAATGTACCTATTTGAGAGCGAACGTTTGTTACCCCTGGGGGAACTTCCACTTTCATCCCTCAGCGGACTACGTCCATTTAAAGGGTTCAAAGCTCGATGAGATTAGCGATAACTGTAAGTTCGGTGAGTTTCATAGTTCCGAGGGCTATTAGAGGCCAGGTCTGGTGAATTCTTTCGGAATCCCACTCAAAACAAGGCACAAGTTGCTAATTGGTGCATGAGCACTAAAACTAGGAAGGAATTATTTATTGCATATGCTACCATCGGGCTGAGATTATTGTTCAGAAAAATATACTTCAGAAATTTTCTCAAACTGCCTCAGGTACGTCATGCGAGTCCCCTCATCAAAGCAATCTCCTCAGTTCGGAGAGGTCATGGCTGTACCCTCATCAACGTAACCTTAAGTTATTACTTCGCTAACTCAGAAAATCCTTCTTTACTCAAAAAATAATGAGATGTCACGGAAAAATTGGTTGAGAAAAATCCTCTTGCTCACAAAAGATAAAACATTCATGGGCACTTCAACCCTTCCAGTGCTAAGAACCCGCTTTAACGTTTTCTTAGATAACGAAATTATGACATTTTACGGCAAAATTATTAACTTTCTTAAGCATGTCAACAGTTATCAGTGTCTGTACTTGTTCTTTTTCGCTCCTTTACTTTGCTCCTGAAGATAAAACGTCAAGGGATGTTATTTTCTAACTCGGTTTTATTTACTTATTTCTTGGGACTAGCAGTCTTTTCATCTAAAACTTTGTAAGTACGTGCACCTTGAATTTTTATGTCCCATGATCCTGCCGCAGTATTTATTAGTATCACTTCAGGAATATTGATCTACACCCGAAAATAAGCCTCAGTATAATGTTACAGTCCTATTTTTCCTCCAGTTAAACTTGAGAGTTTTAGATGCTGTCATCTGGAAAAAGTGACATGAAAAAGAGGAAAAGCTTTCTTTAGGTATTCAAAGTTAGCATCCCGCTGAGGTCTGTTTATGACAGCTGATCGTAAAATCTTAAGTTTTCAGTCAAACGGAAAAATCTTCCTCACTTAGTAAACCTCATCGCCTGAAGTTTTCTCTTTTAATTTAAAAATATTTTTATAAAGCCAATGGTAGGTTTTTTTGAACTGACATTCGCATGCTACAAGAGGAGTGTTGCTTTTGCTTACTCAGCAGTCTTGGGGTAAACACTTAGATTACTATCCTATGCAGGAAAATAATTTGTATTAAAGGTTCTGGAGGACCTCTTATTGCTCTCAAACATCGCGATGGTAAGAATTCATTTAATTTTTTAATTTAACATCTAGTTAACCACTTAACTGGGATTGGTCGACCCTTACTGACCCCTGCGTCGGTTTATTTCTGTGGTTATTCATTTCCAATTATTTTTATTTGCGTAGCTTTGAAAGGGCTTAAAACAACGTTCAATTTAAATGAGGTTGATGGAACTTTTCAAAAAGAGAATAAATATTTCCAGAGCATGGCAAACTCAGTTGATTAAATCGAACTCGATGGCAAAGTGGCACTCGTACTGTAGCGTGGCCTTTCGTTACTGAGCAACTGAACCAGTAAATTTACGTTTTCCCTCCTTCATAAAATAATCACCTCTTAGTTATATTGCATTCTTTCTCAAAAGACAGAACTGAAACCTTTACAGCTGCTTTGAGCTATATTCCGTTTTTGTTGGCCTTCATTTTCAGAAGTGGCAGACTTCACTTCAGGGGAAATATTTTCAAAGCAGCGAAGGTGTTTTCTTTTCAACACATCCAGTGTTCCCTAACCTAACTCCAGTCAGAATATTTCCTTGTAACGATCCTCGGTTAAGGATCAGTTAACTCATCACACAGTTACCGAGGGGTTAACCACTCCAGAGATTCCATAAAGATTTCCAAAGATTCCCAACGATATTCATAGAAAGATGAACCCCGAAGGGGTAACCACTCCAAAAAAAATTCCAAGATTCCCTGAGATTTCACAAAGATTTCCAATGATTCCTAACGAGATTCCCATTGAGTGGTTAACCCCTCGACAGTTACCTACACAGACAACAGTAAATGTTGCAGTATTATTTGTACGCTGATGCATTGCCGTAAAACAGTTTTTGACGATGGAGGTGCATTGAGCTGTACAATTACTGACGAAAGCCCAGTTTTATGAAGCATCGAGTTCCAGGCTCATTTGCGTTTTCCGGCTGTTTTTTGATCCGTTCATAAGCCCGTTTGTCCAGTATGTTCCCCTAAACAAAGCGTGTTATGCTGGTTCCATTTCCTGTTTATTTTGCTGAAAGCTAATATTTCCGAGCGGGTCGAAATTACGAATTATTTCTCTATTTCCCAGTCCTAACCCCCAGTGTTTATTCAGAATAGGCTCTTGCTGTATCGCTGATGATCCCTGACCTTAAACTAAGCTCGTCTCCCCGACTTTCACAAGTTGCTTTGCTTATAGAAGCAAAATTTTAATAAAACATCTCTTTGTTCTTTGGAAAAATAATAAAAACGGGGAAGCTGGTACCTTCCGCCCCATACCTTGCTCGGATATTGGAGTGGCATTGTATTTTACTTGATGCATGAATCAGAATAACTTTGGACGATGAAAACGATCTGTCTCCATAAACGGAAGCTGCCATGTTGGGAATCACCATTTAGTTGAACGGTTATGCTTCGTTCACTTTATAGGGGCATTTTGTGGAGCTTATCGCGTTTATGCCTAGGCTGCGGTCACGCTGCCGCTGCCCCCGGCACACTGAATAAATGAATCATTTTCGGAAAAAGCGCTATCTTCCAGCTTTTGTAGTATCAGTCTGGTACTGAAGCAACAAATATTCTCTAAATTTATTTCTTATTATTTCATTTACACTTTCAAAATGGTCCGTTTTATGAAAATCTGGAACTGTTCCGGTTCGTTTGTTTTTGTTTGTTTTTATTTTGAACAAACTTCCTCAGTATTGTTATTTTCACTGAACGCAACAATATCTTAGCGGTAAATATTTCAGAAAATACCTTCCGCCCCCTCAGATTCCCCCGTGGGTTTCTTTCTCTTTCTCGTAGGGTGATAGGTAGACCACAACCTTCAGGTGTTTTACAATAGCTGAAATCTACAATCTACAGCAATATAGGCAGCCTTGGTTCTCACTGTCTGCTGGGGTGATATTCTTATGTACATTTTTCAGGAAAATCAAATAAGAAACATGGAGAATATCAGGAATGTCTTGATCTGAAACTAAATGTATTTCTATGGTATTGGTAAACCAACCAAGCCTTGATGCATAATGCAGACGAAATTTTGAAACTTCGGAATTTTTATGTTTTTTTTTTGTATTCTCAACTGCTTGAAAGTCTCTTTCCGGTTACTTCTTCCCATTGTTTCACCACGTTTCTGCTTTCTACTTCAACAACGTTCCCTCCCTTTCTTTTACTCGTCTTAAGTTGCTCCTGTCAGGGACCCTCGGCTATTGTCTCTGACATTTCAGGCTTCAGATGTCGTCGGAATGTTGACCTAACTAAGCGAAGTCACTTTGTGCGACACTGATACATTTTTCTTTCGTTTTATTTTAATAGTCCAATTGTATGCCTACCCAGTGACAGCCCGAGGGTCGAAGTGTTTCCCAGAGTGAAAAAAAAAACTATAGAAACAAGAATGAATGTAAGTACGAAGGTGTAGAGCTCTATGATTTTGAGTGCCTAGTTATTAGAAAATGGTTCGCGCATTAATTTTCCAATCCAGCGAATTTTATACTAATTATGTTTGAGATTATTAGGGGGAGGGGGGATACGGTAAGGAAGAAAGGGACCGTTTTTAAATTATTTCCTTCTGAAAGTAATTTATAATTTAGGTGCAAATGATGAAACTAAGGTAAAGCGAATTAAATTAGAGTTTTCAACTCTTTCAGCTTTGGCGTTTATCAAACAATAGCCTGAAAAATAGACATAAAAATAGGGACACATAATTTTTTTGATAAATAAAGATGTTCTCAAAACATCACAAAAGTGAAGTCGATGCTAGAATGTTGTAAACTAAATTAAAATCTCTTCCAACTATTACGAAATCAATAGTGATTAAGTATAACACACACAGTACCTATAAATATAATAAAGTTGTGGCGCGTGTTGTCGTAACGCAGGACGCGAGTACTTGGCCGAACAGGGTAAGCAGGTCCGATCAGCACTGTGGCGCGACAGCGACTGACTCACTTCGAGCTAACTGAAACTCTCGGGGAGCCCCGCGTCCTCGGCACTCTACAGCTGCAGCCAGACTCCGTAATACTGTCAATATCTCTCTTTGACACAGTGCAATAGGAGCTCTTTTGTAATTATCCGCAGGGATTGGTCCTTTTGTTCACCTCATTCCATATCTCTTTACATTTTGTATTCAGCACTAGTATTTAATTTATTCCCTTTCAGGATTCAGCATTAGCTTTGGCCGTGGTAATTAGAAAAGTGGAATCGGAGGGGCAGGTTTTGTAATATACTCGTACGAAGGTACGATTTTTATGAGGATCAAGGACCCATTAGGAGCGAGTAGCCCCAGGACCGGCTGAAATTCCGTAGGTATAGGGTTCTTTTTGTCAACATGTCAACAGTCGCCGCAAATATAGGTGAGTACATACCTTTACTCATTCAAATTAGGGTCAATAGGCTGGTGCGATGCCCCGGAGATATGTCGGCGTACCAAGTTATGTATACAGATCTCTGAAACTGACATAACTACACTTGGAATACATGGGAAAATTAATGACGGGCTGAGTTGGCTTGTTTAGTTCACAAAGGACAGATCTACTGGTCTATCGTATAACGCCTTGAGAAGGGTCGACAGCTCGGCATAACCGTTGCGGAACGCATTTGTTAAGCTCAGGCTCAGGCTGACCCTATTTGCGAGCTGAACCATTTTTCCTGTTTTTTCGACTGCCTGAAGAAGGATTGCTGGACAGCTAAGGACTTTTCTTGTTTTCCTTGTGACAAATGGATGGTGTTATGAGTTTTATCTGGCGCCATTTTTTATCGGTTTTTGTGTGGAAATCTATGACCGAATATGCTGTTTCAATTGGTTTTTATTTCCCAACCAAGGGGAGTGTGGTGCTTCTAGTGCCAAAGGCCATTTTATGAGATGTGCTTTTTATTTTGTTTGTTTTCTTCTTTAAAATCTCAATTTACAGTTGAAGAGCGCAAGAAGCTGCGTTTTTTCTGCTCAAGAGGAAAATCTCCCTCTTTTAGTTTAATTTATTGTAAGGGTTTGCACAGATTACTTTAAAATATTGTAGAAGTTCCTGTTCGTTAATGAATTTCGTTTTACGTTTTGTCGTTCTTCTCTTTCAAATCAAACAAAAATTTACGTAAACTTTAAAAATCATTTTTGAACTTATATTAAAGAGGTGTAAATGTTCTTTAACTAAACTGTCTTCATTTGGAAGAACGTTGCTTGGGTGGATCCCTAAAATAAACTGCCTGTGTGAACGGGGGAGGTATAGAAAAAGTCCGGGCTAAATGTGTAAATATTGTGTGTCCAAATATTGTGATTCGGTACACTTGCCACAACTGGGGTAGCGCCATAAGATAATAATTTTTCAAGATCGAGGTCTAAATGGAGAAAAGTATCATTTTATGGGCGGAACAGGGTGTTGAGAGTGGGAATTAGTGGTACATCGAGATATTGGTCCAATATGTGCACAGCTGTTGGGGAGACACTACCGCAGAGCGGATGGCGGAGCCGCGAATGAGGCTGCCAGTCTGCTCTGTCAGGCCTGATATGGGGAGTAGGGGGTGGGGAGGGGGGGGGGATAGCTTCACAAGAACGGGTGGAGGAGCTGAGGAGCTCTCAAAGAGAGCTATGCCGTGTATCATGCACCACTTCATGCCAGAATTTATTTTCCAAGTAATTGCTTTGTGTGTTTGACTGGCGTAAGTGCACTGCAGTCTCATATCTGAGCCCCAGACTGTCTTCACTGATTGACTTCAGACTGCGTCAAATAAATAGTAGTCTGTAAGTGACACTACGAGTACAGAAGGTGTATTCCCTTTCTCGAACGCCAGCAAACCCACCCAACTAACACCTTCAAAATTTATTGTAAGAAGATAAGGCACGCCATGATGCAATATACGGAGAACAGTTCTTCTTACAATACATTTTGAAGGTGTTAGTTGAGTGGGTTTTCTGGTGTTCGAGAAAGGGAATAAACCTGCTGGAGACTAACTTACGCGTGAACAGTGAAGTCGATGAACAAATACTCAATTGTTTCGTGAGTTTCCCAGTAAGCGGAGGCTTTTACTCTGAGTTAGGGGGGATTTTAATTTTCCAAAGTCTACTTATGCACACTCTACACAAGTCTACTATAATAAAAGTATAATCGCCTACTCCATTGCCAGGAAAGATCTTGTATAATTTGGAGGAGGGTTCTCATATAATATAGGAAGCGAATGTAGAGTACAGGGAAAATTTCAAGGTTAGACCAAAAGAGATACAGGTTCCAGGTGCCCCTGCCGCTCGGAGCCTCACCCCATGCTCTTCTTTAAATTAACCCGTCATGGTCATGGATGATTTAAAACCCCGAATAAAAAAACCAGCTTTACGCCATACGATAAATTTTAAAATTAGCAAACAAATAAACAATAATAATCCAAAACTTTATAACCCCCCACAGTAGCCGGGCAAGGAGTGAGATCCCGAACGACAGGTTTTTAAACCGTTACAAAAGTTGACCGTAGCGTGCCACTGGGAAGGATAGCGCTACAGTGAACTTCAGAGAACACTACCAAGTGGACTTAACAACTTGTGAAAGACCTCAAAGTGGCATCAGCACCTCCTTACAAATATAATATCAACTTCGCCATCGCCAGTATCATCATATCCACTGTTTGTATATCGCTGTCTGGGTCACAGCACTAAAAACGTATATGGAATAGAAGGGTTTCAAAAGGTTTGTAGGTTAGGGAATCCTGCCAACATCATACCAATATTTGAGACGTTGCCAAATGGCCTGTATTTTGCATAGGTAGTTATAGAGTTGATGGGATTAAAAAAAAATCAGAATTATTGGTAGGAGTCTTAAAATAAGTCCTGTAGAACATTTGTAGAATTGTTGGGAAAGTAGGACTCTTACAGTGGTTTGTCATTGTCCTACCATCCCTGATAAATGTGAGTTAGGACAAACGGACTAAGTGGCGCCTAGTTTGCTCTAAGAAGGGATGAGAAAGTTGGCCAGTAGTGAGTAATTTAATTTGCGGGAGCCGCCGCTAGATAGTGAAGAGTTTAACTGCCCGGGGCTGTGAGATATAAAGCTTGCCCGGTATTTCCTCCTTTCTGCTTACTCTTCCCACGCTACTCTTCGATCCTCCGTATTTCTTACTCAATCTGCACGCTCTTCTTTACGATATTCATTCATCGTGAAGGAAATGAAGCTTGCCACCTTCTATAGTTTAAATTCATTTTTCGCGTTCTGAGCACCCCCACACTGATCTATGCTTAAGTCCTTTCTGCTGAGCGTCTGGCCGCTTATATCTAGCTGGTACTGTAGGTTTCATTGTCTCCCACCCCAGTCGGAAGTAGGCGAAACTTAATTTAAAGTTTTTAACCCAGAATTGCAGCTTTCCCTATCCGGAATAAATTTTCTTGATATCGGTTAAGTAGGAGCCTCCGGCTTCGCTTCCTTTGTACTGCGTTAATTGAGGCAGTGTAATGGGCTAGTTTCAGTGACAGACATCGCTTGTTGCACTGTAATTAAATGGCAAGGCACACAAAGCTATACCTTGGGCCAGTATTAGTAACCTGACCCTGCTAAATCCATCATAATTTTGAGAAGGAGGCGAGGAAACGGTCCCGACCTACGGCACAGCTTACCTCCTCGTCATGTGAATATTAATTGGCGCCCGCTATTGTCCTTAGAGGAAGTAAGCAAGCTGTGGGGTATGATGCCATGCAAATCTCAAAGTCAATCAAACTGAAAATTTAAGCTGAAGCCTCCGTAGTGTGGTGGAGAGATCACTTTCTCTAATAATTATTCCGCGTAATTGTATATACGCCAGAGTCCGACATACACATATTAAATACAAATTTGAGTGGGTCAAAGAAGGTTAGAAAATGTAATGAAAAATTTTAATTATGGTAGTGGGTTAAACTGATTCAGGTCGAATTAAGAAAGTTCTGAAATTGGTTTGCATGGTGTAAGCCCAATAAATCATTTTCTTTTCAGGATTCGAAAAAGGACTGGTCACGTTTTAGAGTTTTATATTATTTTCCTAAAGTTTGGGTGGAAGGAAGTTACAGCAGGATGGCTAGAAAAGTTTCTGTCCCTACATCGGTGCTTCCTTAAACCCCTGAATTGGCCCTAAACGAACGAAATGCGGTGTATCATAAGAGGTTTCCTCAGTTTGAAAATGAAAACGTATATTGACGGCAATATTTCTCTCGTAAGTATGTGAGGACGGTAGTTGGGCCTGGTTTTCACCACTCGAAGTGATTGTGCAGTCTTCTTATGATTCGCTGGGTATCCTCGTCCGCTCTTCAAGAGTTCTACCTCTCTCAATGCGAGTTTTATTCAAATTTAACGAAGCGTCGATGCAACTGAGCTTGAAGAGGATTTTAGTTGGGCTCACCTGCACTCCCAGCCCCTTTATTTAGATTTAGAGGCTTTCGGATTTGGATGTTTCAGGCAGTTGTGTCTTTTGCCTGAAATGTAAAAACTTTTCCTTTCCCTTTGAAGACGCTTCTTCTTGTTCATCTTCAAAACTGTTTTTCGCTTGGTTCACATTTCATTTTATGTCATTTCCGTTGTAGCTGAGACGTTGAGACCTATGTAGATGCAATGCTGGCTTGTTGACGCCGTAATGGCACGCTTGGCACGTCTGATGGCTACGAGACAAATGAAGTTGACGCTAATTACCTCAGGCCATAATTGGGGGAAGAGATTTTCTAATGTGTACCATTCAAAATAATGAATACTTAGAGGAGCTTATTGACGATTTGTAGGAATGGATGGAGGTTCGAATGACGAATTTCCACCCATTTGTCATTCGAACCATCGCACTGTGTAATCGTAAGATCTTTGGTGCTTAAATAAATGGAAAAAAAATTGAAGGAACCCCAGCTCAGTAGCCCTATACTCCTGTATAAGCTTTCTGCACAGTAGGTACCTACAGAGCAGTGCTTCTCAGACTTTTTGGATCCCAGAACACTATTTTGAGATAATTTCTGTACTGTAAACTTATTTCAATAAAACAGTGTTTATGTTTATTAAAATTCCTTGCACACAAATTCCACTACGCCTGCAAAAACCGTGATTATGTAATTGAAAAGTAGGTGTACACCTTTTTCACTACATCTGCAAAACCAAAATATTTTCATAATTTAGCGGCTGTCGAGCTTGTACTAACGCTAGCTTTACGCGACTGATGTTCTATGTTTTTTTTTGTTTCTTTCAATTTACATGAAAATACTTCGCAGAACCCAGCAGCAGAGGTTCGGTGGAACACAGTTTGAGAACCCCTGGTGTAGAAGATTACTGCTATCCCTTTTTTTTAATGTCTTCTAGGAGGACGTGGACGTGGAAAGCAACAACACCCCCACCGTGGACGACCACTCCATGTTCAGCAGCTGTGAGTCCTTGTCACCTTCGCCGGGGGTCCCCGAAGATGTCAAGGTTGGTGATGAACTTGAAGATGAAGAAAAGGATCTGCCTCTTGATGAATTGGTGAGTACTAAGGATGAAATTGGACAATGTAATGCTAGGTATCACTCCCCAGTATAGGTACCTATCTACAAATATGTGGTGTTTCCCCTAAATTAAATGAAATCCAACCAAAAAAAGGTTATGCATTTTCACCTCGTGATCAGTGGTCGTTGATGACTGTGATCAAGAAAATTCTTTGTTGCTAATTTCAGTACATAAAACGGGTTACTTGGGAATGAATTAAGGATAAAGAATTCTTCATTCCCTGTAATACGGAGAGAAATTATAGGTGGAAGCAGAGGGGTTAATCACTCGTTGGGAATCATTGGAAATCTTTATGGAATCTCAGGGAATCTCGAGGAATATCTGGAGTGGTTACCCCCTCGGTGGAAGCAGAGAAATAAGCCGCCGCAGTGCGGTGTGTGACTCTATAGTATTGTTGGAATTTGTTTGGTTTTGTTTGTATGAAATTAATTCTGAGTTGTCGCCATCTCTCATTAATTTGAAATGTTCCTGTTTCATGAAGATAAACAGTAAAAGTTCGAAGAAAAATATCAGGGCTTGAAGGATTCAGAACTTCCACACTTTTTCTCTCCCACTTGTACTCCCAAGCCGATGTATAAGCTCTTTCTGACACTAGTTCTTCCACTGTTCCATTTTCCATCCCGTAATTATTCATCCTAGCGCGAAGAAAAGCAGACAAGCTGAAAATTTTCCAAATATAGGATAAAAGGTGTGAGGAAGTGGAAGTTTGTAAGGTGGGACGATTTATTAGGCAGAACCGTTATGTTATGGTACATTACCTCCGCTCCCTACCCTGAGGCCGCAGCCATCGCCCTAATGCCCTAATGTCTTCATACCTTTTCGCACTCTTCCCATTCATTGTGCACGTCAACCTTCGTTTTCACGTGTTTTTGATGCATCCTATAAGGTCAAATCCGTCCCCTAAGGGCGTCTACGCAGTCGTGTTTGTTTACTTTGGATATTGAAATGTTCTGAAACATAATATGTCTTTTTAACGTCATAATCTGTTGATCTGTAAACGTCATAATATGTTGTGATTTCGTTCATTTTGACAAAAATCACTCGATCGTAAAATCACAACATAGCCTCTTAATTTCGGCAGTTAAAAGAACATATTATATTTCAGAACATAATATGAATATCCAATAGTTTCCTCAGAAAAGGTGCAGAAAAAACGTAAACAAACATGATTGTGTGGTCACCCTTTAGGAAAACCGCAACATGGGGCCCTTATCTTTGTCGAGTTATCAGTAAACAGACCAACCTAGATCAATTTCCTACTATTCAAACAAGTTGTTTGTCTGCCGGTCGGTCCGTCATCGTCACTGACCACAGGACCGATTTCGATCAAAAGAGTTCGGGAGACTCGGAGGGGTCATTGGTCAAGGAAAAATCGAACATAGCCCAGAATGGAGGGGTGCAGCCCTCTGGAAAATCCAATGTCAATTTTTAATTTTTTCTTCAATACTGGGATGAAAATTTTTAATCGAACTTTTGTAAGAGAGGACTCATAATAATAAACGAGGAAAGAAATCACTGAGAATTGCAGTGGGTGTCTAGAGATTGAAAAGAAGAAATTCCCAGCAGCGTACTTGATGGATAGAGTACGATACGTTTTCCACAGGAGGCATTCCTTTGTGACTCGACGCAATCATACAGAGGGGAATGCTCTGAGACAGCAGGGAATTTCTTGGTAAAGAAAGAAAAAACCCCAACGACGTGAAAGCCTTACAGCAAATGAATCCGAAGCCGGGTTTTGCACATTTCTTGGGGTGGAAATATCTTGGAGGATTTTCCTGAGATAGAGTTGTTTCCCTGCAGGACGAGCATTTTTTCACGGGCTCTGGCGGATGCGTGACAAATGTGGTGGAAGTTTTAGGGAATTTTGTGGGGTGTTTGGAATTCTTGATGCCATTGTACAGCAGTTTAGTCGCTTATCAGTTTCTTTTCGTATGAACGGCTTTCCCACGTAGGTAATAGATAATAAATACGAGTATGTCATGCACTGAGTGAGAAAATATTGTTATTGATTAATTCTTAATTCTAACTCTAAAGGCCTTAAATGAACGGAATTTGCCGTAGCAAATGATGTACGTTCCATTATCTACCTCTCGCACCGAGGGGGTAACCACTCCAGAGATTCCTTGAGATTCAATAAAGTTTTTCAAACATTCCCCACGATATTCATAGAAAGATAAACCCCGAAGGAGTAACCACCCCAGAAAATTCCAAGATTCCCTGAGATTCCAATGACTCCCAACGAGATTCCCAACGAGTGGTTAACCCCTCGTCTCGTACTTACAGATCAATTGCAAGCCATTGTTGTAAACTTATACAACTTGTGCTCATGGAATAAGGCCAAGGCCTTCATAAATCCCTCCAGTAATCTGAAATTTGTTCATTTGGTAAGGAGACGGTTAAAGTAATTCACAGTTCAGTTAAAAAGGGTTTGGGGAATTTGTTATTTTGGATCTTTTACGATCAACTAGGTCGTCCATAAGTTAAATATGAGAATGTGGAATGTGAAATGATTATGCAGGTACGCTGAAGATATTGGTAAATCGATTAGAATGTCAGCAGCTTGAGAAATGAGGAATAATAAGGAGACAACTCGCGGTTGGGTCCCCCTTGAGCTTCTCATCCCCCTTCGGTTTATAAATCAGAGATGGAGAACCGCCGGCGCCGGGTCGAAACCCTTTAGGCCCTTACAACCTTTGCTTAATTAATTGACGATTTCCTCTGGCTAATGGACCCTTACTACCCTTAGGCATTGAAGTTTATATTCATGTGTAAGTGACCTAGTAGACGTAAGTTAGTTAGTCAAGGGTAGGGGGACAACTCTGGCAACCAGACCGGTTCGGAAATTACCCACTGTGCTCAGCTGTCGGCACTACCATTCTTCCTTCCTTCTCTTACTTTACCTCCATAAAGGGGGCGAACGAGGGGGTGACCACTCCAGAGAGATTCCTTGAGATTCCATAAAGATTTCCAAAGATTCCCAACGATATTCAGAGAAAGAAGAACCCCGAAGGGGTAACCACTCCAAAAAATTCCAAGATTCCCTGAGATTTCATAAAGATTTCCATTGATTCCCAACGAGTGGTTAACCCCTCGGGGGTGAAGGTCCCTAAAAGAAATGTACTCGTATAAGACAAGACAGAGCTAACTCCACAAATAAAGTAAGATAGGTCTTTGCCCCATCTGTAAAATGTCTCGAGTTTGTAAATTTTAAACGTCGACTATGATTTGTGGTTAAGTCTGAGTGGGGGCTACGAAGTTGACTTAAATAATAGTCTGGTATTGACTTATTTATGAAGGCAGGCTTGAGCTCTTTATCTTCGTTTAATCCTTTGGTTAACATTCTGTCTCTCTCTTACCCCCACTCAATCCAAGTTTACTTCACCCCCTGCTAGTTCGTTGTGAAAGATGTCTCGGATAGTGTACAAAGCTCTTCAGTCGACCTTTTGCCCGTCCTTCGAAAATAATTTTCTAACCCTTATCCCCACTGGGTTCTTTTTTGAACTTCTAATTTTCCTGTTAGATATACAAGTTCTGCTTCTCCATGTCAAATATATGTGTGCGACATCCTGCAGCATGCATAACTGAGATTACTTCAAATCGTGCTATTCCTAGATCCAGATGCTATCTCGAAGAAAAAAATATGTTTACGGATTTTTCATGCAACAGCTAACGGGACGATGGTTGCAGACATTTCAAAGGCAAAAATGAAAGATGCTGACATTTCATTTCCTGCGTCCTGTAAATGTATTGTAGGGAGGGACCCAGATTCGTTGACTCTGAAAACAGTTTCTTTCTCGTATTTTCCGGAACAGTGCTAGGTGTCAGTCACGCCCTACTGAGTCTTCTACATTTCACCCGTCTATGAGCATGAGTGTTAGGAATATTTTTTATGTTAAGCCAGTTTTACCTCCAGTGTTGCTCCCTGTCAATGCTCAGGGTGCCAAAGTGATACTTATTTTTTATTAATGTGGCTTCTATGGTCTTTATACTATAGAATTTGTCGCTACCTTCTATCTGGAAGACCATGCACCTGACGATGATTTGAGGATAAGTACTTACTTGGAATTCATCATCTCTTCCCTTTTTTAAAAGGCAGTTTTCCCTGAACACAGCAGTGCAGGAGCTGCAGATTGATCAGATAACGCGACCAACCCGACCTTGATAAAAATCGAGTTTTGTTTGAAGCCTAGAGGAACAAAGGTATTGAGCTGTTAATGGCTCCACTAATGGAAATGGCTCGGTCCATCGTGGGACTGCCGCACAGCCGCAGCGGTAAAATATGTTAATGTTCTTTCCCTCGATATCCCCCCCTTCCCCCCCTTCCCCCCCCCCCCACGGTCGTTACAGCTTTTTACACTTCCCCTCTATGTCGACAGCTTCCTCGCCAACCCCAGGGACCTCTAAGGCAACTCCGAGGCGGAGATGAGACCGTTTTTAAAACATTGCTCTAGATATGGTTATGAGAATAATTCAGAAGCTAAAGAATGGTTTTTATGTTTTGTTACTTTTTATTATGCATGAGGGGATAAACTTTTACGTTCGAATCAAAGTCGCCATGAGCTGATTTACGTCAACTACATTGTCGGTTGCGTCACTGTTGGATAGTGCCAATGTACGCAAGGTTTGAAAAATATCAATGGGCACTACCAATGGAGCTATCTAACTAGACCTGTAAGGTAGATTTAGATCGTTACCGTGTTCTTTTCAATCCTGAAATTCAGGCTTTTAGAGGTAAATCAGGAATAGAGTTGTATGAAATACGAAATGTCAGACCTCAGCAACTCATTACTGGACTCGATAACTTTCTTCAGCCGTGTAATTTGCCGCTTTAGACAAAATTTTAATGACTTCTAACTTTTACTGGTTGTCTTGCTTCAGTTAAGGTTGTTCAATGGCTGAATTTGGCTTAGAATAGCTGGGGTTCATTGCTTAATGCCTAAATGCCTTTATGTGTCCACAAAGAGGTCCCCGTGGGTAGTGGGACTTCTGAGACAAATTTTAACAGGCTTGCTTAGGCTTAACTAACTTCTCAATGTCACAAGTTACCTAGTAAGTACCAGAGACGACCTACATGGGGTTTGACAACCTGTAGGATAACTTTAGAATGTAGTTCAGTGCGTACGTAAAAAAATTAATTTTAATTACCGCAATTTTACTGCAACCAGTTTTGGAGTAATTTATGATTTATCTTCATCAATCGAAAAAATACCTTTAAACAAACAAACCAACCAAACACAGATTAAAGTTTTAAAAATAAATAATCACCATTATACTCTCCTTTACAGATTGAAGAAGAAAATGAGGAAGATGCGAAAAGCCAAGCTGAAGAATCTGACGAAGGAATGTTGGACAGCGAGGATGGCGTCCTGGACCTGGGTCTCAGCACTGATGGGGAATTGGACCAGGGCTCGGACGTGGAAATGGATCCCGATCTGGACCATGGCTTGAGTACGGATGGTGAACTGGAGAAGAGCACGGATGATGAACTCAGCGGTGACCTCCTTCAGCTTATGATTCCTGTTTCCTCTGAAGGGTAATGTGTTTTGTTTTGTTCTGAGGAAAGTTTTCGATTTTAATTTGATCAAAAGTGCGGATATAGGTATTAGGTATAGGTACGAGAGGTAATATGCTTTTTGAAATCCGAAATTTTTTGACCAAATAATACCAATAATCAATCTGTTGTTAAATTCTAACTTAGCTATTTTTTACATTAAAAAGTCTTTTAAAACACTTTCAAACAAATTCACGGATTCTAAAGCCATTATCGTGCTCTTTGTTGGTCCCTCCTAAAAAGGTGGGACCAAAGTAGGTACAAAACGCCTGGCTTTCCAGTAAATTGGCATAGAAATTTTTACATGCCTATTCCTTAAATTTCTTCAACTTTGATATCAGTTCGAATAGCGTTAAATATATACTTAGATGATCACCTAATCGGGGGACTATTTGAACAAAATATGTCTTAATAATGGTGACTAGACCTAAAACTGGCACTTCATTTCAGGATGGGGACTCATCGAACGCCTTCTACGGGAGACATCACAGAGGATGATTTAGAAGAGGAGGAGTCACCCAGTGCCTGGGCAAGGGACCTGCTGCACCTGCCGCCGTCCTTGGAAGTCACAATAAAGATACACAAAGGCACCGAGCCATTAGGTACTTCATGTCCCATACATGCCATTAGGTACTTCATGTCCCATACATGCCATTAGGTACTTCATGTCCCATACATGCCATTAGGTACTTCATGTCCCAAACATGCCATTAGGTACTTCATGTCCCATACATGCCATTAGGTACTTCATGTCCCATACATGCCATTAGGTACTTCATGTCCCATACATGCCATTAGGTACTTCATGTCCCATACATGCCATTAGGTACTTCATGTCCCATACATGCCATTAGGTACTTCATGTCCCAAACATGCCATTAGGTACTTCATGTCCCATACATGCCATTAGGTACTTCATGTCCCATACATGCCATTAGGTACTTCATGTCCCATACATGTTTACTGAGCAGGAACATCACTCAGAAATACTAAGATCCTAGTATCTAAGTTTAGACGATTAGACATGACATTTTGCTGTTTTTTTTTATAGGTTTTTTCCGACACTATCGGATTTTTAAATGTTGTGAAATATCTATTTTAACTGGCAGTGTTTTGGTTCTACGATCGAGTGATTTTTGCTAATAAAAAATGTGCCTAAAATTACTTGACCGTAAAATTACAACATAGCCAGTTAATTACTCACGGTAAAAAGGAGTATACCTAAATCCCAACAGTTTCATCAAAAAATGGTCTGAGGAAAAAGTAGAGAAACACGATTGATTGTGTTTTCACTGAATTTTCACCTTTTGAAATGAATTATAGTTGAATGTAGTGCTTCCTGGGAGAGTAATAATAAGACGTTTTTTCCACTAAAAGAAATCTAAGGATTTCCTTGAACTAATTATTCTTAGCGTTATAGATTGCCTTGTAGTAAACGTTCGCTTTTTGTACAGGAATAAGTGTGGATTCCGTAGAGCGGGGTGTGAACGGGATGCTAGTGGTGCTTGTAGTTCCCGGCGGTGCCGTCGCGCGGGACGGGCGCCTCCGTCCAGGTGACTACCTCACATCTGTGAACCATGAGTCCTTGAGGAACGCAACCAACTCACAGACTCGCGCCATCCTCAGGAGAACTCAGCTCCTGTCTACTGATATCAGGTAGTTATATACCTAAAGGGAGAACAACCTAAACCTCCCTTGAATAACTAATGTCTGAAGAACTGTTGAGAGCAGAGTGCCAATTAGATTATACAGTAGCAGGTATTCCTTCGAATAAGGTTCAGTCAGACTTGCAAGTAGGTAGACTTGTGAGAATGTAGACCAGCTTGTATAAGCAGACTGTTAGGTAGATATATAGACTAGTAGGTAGGCAGACTATTAAGTAGGTATGTAGACTAGTATGCTGGCAAATTAGTAGGTATAAAGTAGCAGGTACATAGGTATGTAGACTAGCAAGTAGGTAGGTCAGTAAAGTAATAGGTAGTAGATTACTGAGGCAGACATTAAGTACCTACATCAGTAAATAAATAGACTCGTAGATAGACTTTAAGTAAGTAGGTACACTACTAGATAGGTAGACTTGCGAATGTGTGTTAATGGTTGAAGGCCACGTTGAACAGAATTGAGTGAAGCCTCCCAAATGCAGACGGCGAGCTCTAACCTTGTATAGTTTCCTCAGGGCTGGCCGTTATTTCCTTCCTAATTTCCGGTCATAAAGTAACTTTTTGAATGAAAACACTAATTATTGTTGATGTAACAAACAAATTCATCGTCTTGAAAGAGTACCAGATCTAGATTTCATATTTTTATTATACCTACTTGAGTGTCAAATATGATGGGAAAGTCATTATGTGATAATGTAATTCAAAAGTTGTTGCGCAAGAAAAGTTCCTTTCGCCTGAAAATTCATGATTATGTAATTCATGAGTTGGTGTACTTACATGAAATTTTCTTTCGTCATTCATTTTTAGGTACTTATGTTTCCATATAGTTGGTGTACAGAAAATATGTGCTTCTATGTACGAACATTATTTCTAAAGTAACTATAAGTTTTTACTTAGGTTGTAGGTACAATGTGAAGTGGTCTCTGTTTTAAGCATGTCGATAAATAAGATGTTCATGCAGGCGACATTTCTCCTCCCTCTCTTCCACCTTGGGGCTCATTAAAAAGTCGTTAGTTGTGAGTTGGCCACCCCTAGGTGAAGCGAGCTAGTAAACAGGATTACTCAGAATGGCCGATTTTGAGCAGTTGCCCCGGCGGCAGTCGCGTGATCGTGCGTGTGGGTGCTTTTTCACTGCCCGACCTGCCTAAAGTGTTCATGGATTAAAACTTCCCCACTAGGTAATTTTGAAAAATAAGTTACCAATAGAAAAAAAAATATGAAGGGTTTTTGGATATTTTTTTCAAATTCGACTGCTAAATTGTCGGAAGCGGCTGTGATCTCTTCTGCTGAGATCTTTCATTCAATGCCGAAATAATTCAGGAGTTGTAGATTAGCGATTCTTTTGACTATGGGTTAACTATACTAATTGTGCTGTCTGTAGGTCTGTACGTCTGCTTATTGAGTACCAGGTCATACCTCAGTTAGGTACAACACTGTCTGATAGTATGAAATTCAAATTCTGTGAAAGTAATAATAATAATAGTTAAAAAAGAAATTACGTAAAATTAAAATAAACTGTTTTGTTTCAGTGTGACCTACATTCCTGGTGAAGCGTCAGCTGCCTACAGAAAATTAGTACAAAATGAACCAGTGACACCTCCAGTTGCCAATTTACGTAAGACTTCTCCTAGGTGAGTGAAACTAACTTATCCCAATTGTAGCAGTAGGGTATAAGTGATAGGACGAAGAAATTCTCATTTGATAAACACTGCATTATCAGCTTACGAAGCAGCAAGTTTTGAACATTCAAATTTCGTTTTAGTAAGGCCCAATTTCTGAAGCTGACATCAGCAATTCGCTCTTTCAGCACTGCCCACGCTTATCACTTTTAGTACATTCTTTTTAATTCATTTTTACCTCACGGTTTCTTCTGGAAAGTACATCTGCTGTTTGCACCATAAGGGCTCGACTCCTCCGCAAACAATACAAACTTTGACTCACTTCCTAAATTCCGGTTCGAAACCATTATGATCCCTGTAAGCAGGCCTATGTGCCTATCTCAATTTATAATTCTACTATCACAGCAGTGCTCAAAGCTAGGATTTATTAGAAATTTCATTTTCGTTGTCTGCCACCTATACCTGTTTTTCTCCACATAAGTACTTACCTAACTAACTACGCACCTCTATTCATCAGTTTCCTTCCAGCATATTGAAAGGTCTCTTTAATGAAACAAATAAAATAAAAATTACTTGAAATCATTTTGTTCTCATTTTTAAACTTTTCTTGTCCTTTTCTAGTGAAAAGCGGTGCATAATTTTCCAAAACAGAACAATTGCAAACGAGATGTATTTCCCCTTTAGTTATTACGTTACTTGTCTTAAATCATGAATTTTCTGAATTAGCCAGTTAGCAAAATTATTTCATTATCAACCTGGCTGAAGAAATTGCACTTGCGCTTGCAAGGTACACGCTTGTATACGATACACAAAAGTAGTTAGGTATCGACTTATTTCTCTTTCAATTTACGCTTTCAGGATATTTCCACATTTTTACCGGTAAGACTGAGTTGTGCTTGATGTTGTCTCGTTATCGCTGTGCCCGCCGTATGTCTGTACCTACCATACTAAGCAAGTTACAAACCATGCACAACTTACAGCACAGATCAAAAGACAGAAATATATTGACTCATGCACTCATACCTCTACATTACATCGTTTACCCTCCAGCCGTGTTACGAGCGTATAGGAATTGTAAATACCCGTCCATTGTTGACTGCATTTGTGCAAAAGTACCTGATGTGACAACTGTTACCTACTGAGAGGGTTGTACAAATTCCGGCTTGAAGCATGTTTATGTTAATAATAGCTGGATGTTGAGGAATCATTTGGGTATGAACAAACTAGTACCGCACAAATTAACATGATTAAATAATACCAGTTTTCACTGAAGCAGCATTTACAGTACCTATTACCTGCAACATAATCGACGAATTAGGTACAAAATTTCTGAGTATAAACTTCAATCCTAAACGATATTATCGTTTAATTACCTGTACTGTATTAAAATCTGGTCTTTGTCCCCTCAGATCACCGTACATACCGTCAGAAAGCAGCTTCGATTCGTCGACAGAGGAACGAGACCGCGAGCCGGGCCTGACCAAGTCCGCGTCCGGGCTCACGTCCTCGTCGGCGGTCACTTCCCACAGTGAAGCGACCACTGTACTCGCTAAGACTTACAGCGTCGAGTCGCCGGCCGACGCCTTCCCCGCATCCCAGATCCCCTCCCCTCTCAACGAGGACGACATCCCCCGTTCTGACGCGCCATCTCCTGACGAGTCCTTTGCTGTACCACAGACTGTGTGCGTGGTTGACGGACTCTGGAGTGTCCGCAGCCCTAAGGGACACAAGGTCCTCGTTGGTGTCGAACTCAGCCCCCGAGTGAGTGACCCAGTGCCGTCCCCCCGACGGACCAACCCTCCCCAAAGTCAGATATTAGTGTCTTCCCGAGAATGTGCCGGAAGGGAGGAAGTGGTTACGACTGTTGTGGCCTGCGATCTCGAAGGCAACTCTGAAGTGGTCGCAACCCAAATCAAACGGACCTACTCTTTTGAAACTGACTACCCTGAACCTGAAGAGATCCTTGAGTGCGTTTGTACCTGTCCCTCTCCTGTTGACGATTCGTCTCGAGACTTGCTCAACGTTCTCAGTGCTTCCTCGGAAGAGCGAGAGTTCCATAACGCAGTCAGTGCATCTTCGGAGGAACGAGACAACCAGAACCTTGCAAGCGCGTCCTCAGAAGAGCGGGACTACCAAAACCCTGTTAGCGCTTCCTCGGAGGAACGGGACTTCCAGAAACCTGTAAGCGCTTCCTCGGAGGAGCGGGACTTCCAGAACCCTGTAAGCGCTTCCTCGGAGGAACCGGACTTCCAGAATCCTGCAAGTGCGTCCTCAGAGGAACGGGACTTCCAGAACCCTGCGAGTGCGTCCTCAGAGGAACGGGACTTCCAGAATCCTGCAAGTGCGTCCTCAGAGGAACGGGACTTCCAGAACCCTGCGAGTGCATCTTCTGAAGAACGAGACTATCAGAACGCTCGCAGTGGCGGCGGCTCCTCGTCTGAGGAACTCAAGAGTGGAACGACATCCCCGTTCTACTCACCCACTACAGACTCCCCTGATATGACCATAACCCAATCCACAAAAATGGATAAAGAGGTCTCTAATTTTTTTCACAAGATTTTATCTAATCTATGGCTATACTGAGGTCCCCACATACCACCTCTTCCTTTCTTCTTGTAGCAGTTTCGATTTCGACTCATTGAATCATTGAAAGTTGAGTGATGGTATGCAAGGGCCCGTTACTTTATTCCTACGTAGTTATAATTTTAGTTAAATTAGTAAATCTACTGCCCTTTTGCGATTAGAAGGACCCACACAGAACACTCGGGGGGATGAAATGAGAGATAAACGGCATAGTATTTGAACTTCTAAGTTAAGTTCCTAACTGAAGAATCATGCAATGACAACTTACTAACTTTAATCAAATTGAACATTTACTTATTTCAGTCGTCAGCAAATATCCTACTTGCGAAACATTGGGGCCCGGAACGAGAGGTGGAGATATGCCGTCAGCCAAACACCAGTCTCGGCATCAGCATCGTTGGTGGCAAGGTGGATCTATACAACTCAGGTTCCGACAGCGAGTCAGCCATACTGGGAATCTTCATCAAGAATGTTATACCTAACAGTCCCGCTGGACAACTGGGAGAACTTAAGGTAGGTAGAAGGGTAACAGTAGGTTTCACCAGATAAGATACAATGGATAGGATTTTGATTTTTTGCATATTTTTCAGTCCGAAAAACTGATAAAACCATTAAACTTGATTTTTCTGTATTGGAAATACCTACCTACTTATGCCAACATGAGAAGCGCAAAAGCTTGAAGAATCTCCAGAGTAGGTACCTTTATTTATAAAAAAGTGTAGACTACATATTTTTGGGGACATTTCAGTGTCCTAAATAAATTCCCTAGCAAAATCAGGTTTGTTATGTTTTGCTGATAAGCTCCTTTCAAGGTAAAAGACCAAAATCGCTTTGTTGGGTCCTCTGTGACCCCCTGGTTACTGGCGGCCTGTGTTGTTAATAAGGTGATGTTAATAAGGTACCTACCCACTAAAGGTAATTTGTGTTTGTAGACTGGAGACCGCATCCTGGAGGTGGACTCAACTGACCTTCGGAATGCGAGTCACGAGCGAGCTGTGGAAGTGATCAGGAGATCCGGGTCCCGAGTTCGATTCCTCGTGCAGTCTCTCATACAGTGGGTAAGTACGTTGAAGGCCTCGACAGCCGAGTGGACTAAATGGTCGACTTTTGAGGAGCAGTGAGAGCCGGGTCACACCGGTTCGATCCCGATCCTACCAAAAAGTTTTTCTGCTCGGCATTCACCTCTGATATGTTCAGCATGTCAAGTGAAATGTATATTGAGGCTGTGGTGGTTCGGAACCCACCTAAAGCTGTAGGTCCCCATCGTTTACTCGATGGCTGGGGAGCTGGTATTTGGTAATGCTGCCAGCTGAGCACAATGGATAGTTCTTGAACACGGTCTAGTTTCTGGGCTTGTCCCCCCCAACCCTCAGCTATTATTATTATTACGGGTACGTTAGATGCACAACCACTAATTATTTGTGATACCTATACCGACTTCACTCCGATTAAGAAATACATTTTGAATTATAGAAAATATAGAAAACATTAGAAATGTAGGAGTTTTATGATCTATTTTCCCTCATGCGTGAAATCTAATTCGTATTTACAAATACCTAACTTACATACTCTTATACTCCTACCTACGGATCGATCAGTCGTACGAGACTGGGTGAAGTTGTGATTACTGATTATTTTTTATTTATTGTTAGAATGCCGAAGGAGAGAGATCAGATTCAGCTGTCCTGGACCCCCCGGAGACGCCTTTACGGGGGGACCTACTCAAAGCGCGGCCCTCTGAAGTCGAACTTGCCCGCACTCCGTCCCCTGTGGTTATCCAAGAAGGCAGGAAGCCCTCTATAGTGGTGAGGAAACCAAAGGAAGATAAACCACAGCCCGTCCAGAACAATTCGAGCACCGCCAGCAAGCCTGAAGAAGACGAAGACAGTGATGACGATGACGAGTATCGAGACATGGAGGGAAAGATGTTCACTGCCAAAGGCTTTGAGGTACTTTAAGTTCGGTATCTTTAATTTTAGTTGTAGGGGTCTACTTTCATCACAAAGGAGAATGATCACTTCAGGAAATTTTCCTTCATTAAAATACGGGTAATTTTCTCACAGGAATTTATAAACTATGACTTGAAAGGCTGTCGACACAATGGTGTTTGTTAACGTTTTTTAATGTCAATTTTCTGAGGAATCTATTGGATTCTTTTAATTTGGTCTGAAATATAATACGTTTTTTGAATAAAATATTTTTCAAACAAAAATGTCAACTCGACCACAAAATCACCGATAAAACTATATCTAACGTAAATTATATTTGAAAATAAATAAGTATAAGAATCCAACACTTTTCTCAGAAAATGGAATGGACTCTTCATGCAAATTGAAGGGCCAGTCCAAAATGTGGCCAGTTCCTATTTTTGCCGCTAAGGGTCGTTCTTTTCGAAATTGTAAAACTGGGTTCACTTCATCAGATCTATCGTGCCAGCGCGGGGAACGTCCGCAGGTCGAAAGAGGACGCTGCAGCAGACCCTGAGGAGGAGGACGAGTACGGATACACCAGCAGTAAGTTGAGCGCTCGAATCACTTAGACTGCCCGGCTCATCTGATTATTTCGCTTATTTCTTTTGTTTGCTCAAATTCAATATAAGTATTAGCACAGATTTTTAAATTTTATGTTGCTTTTTATGTAAAGTGGTTCAAAGCAGTAACGAAGTACCGAACTGAAAGGTACTTATCCTTATGGGTGTGTGACTGTCACCTTCAGAAGATATAAGTATACTTCCACAAATACCTACCCATGCATATCTGTCATCCTACCAGGGAGTTCCCACTGGCACCTGCTCCACTTTTCCATCGGAGAACTGAAGTAGGCTAAGGAGAGGGTGATTTTGCTCAAAATTCAGGAACACGTTCCAACACTTCACTCACGATAGCGAAGGTTCAGGGTCCTCAGAGTAGAAATTTCAAAATCCAAATTTTGCAATATGACATTATTTTCTCAGCCCATGTACGGGCGAGTAACTAGAATCAACAGTTCTGCTCGTTACTGCTTGTGAACCAACTTACTAGTAATATCTGCTGGGGTTGTAAATAACTGCACTGCATCCTGTGTTTTTAGTGAAACCTTACGTCTTATTATAGAGGTGCATGTAAGTTGGATGGGCGCCCAGCGTTAGAAGTTCTAGAACTGTATTCAGTGTGGGTTTCTTGGAAATTATGCTACGACTGTAAAAAGAATAAGTAGGTGGGAACCTACCTACCTAGATGTATGTACCTATGTGGATAGAGATGTGAATCTAGGTCTAATAGGTAAGGTACTATTTCTCAGTGGAAGCGTAGTACTAGGTAAGCTTTAGAAGCTTAGGTTCCCTGAAGTGTGCTCCTGTACATTTGCATAGGTGCATGTGTAAAGAGCTCGAGCATTCGCGATGACACCGAAAGTATCGCAGTTAGTTGTAGCTCACTATTTCCACTTCTGTTGAACTTTCTTTCTTCCCACTCTCATACGAGAAAGCCAAGTATGCCACTTGGAATCCTTTTCTATTTTCTTTGATGACGATTTTTTTGTAAGGTGTCTTGGTTTTCAATGCTAGTACAACCATTTGCAGAGTATCCCGTGTTCCAGTTTCATCTGTTCTCCTGTTTGACCGCGGACACAACTCGGTTTAAGTAAACGCGCTATTTGACGAATGGAGAACATGGCATCAAGTTGAGCACCAAAAAATGCTTGATAGGCTGGAAAAGAACGAGCCATTTTCTGTTGAAGATTGGGAGAAGGGGTCCTGCTCACACTAAAACCCACTTCCAGCTGAGCATAATTTTATGCTTCATTCCCCCCTCACGAAATCCTATGATTTTCCACTTATGGTGGAAACTTGCACCCATGTTATTGATTGAGAATTACTGCTCCACCTAATTTAACATTTTAAACTCAGCCTACGGTGGGTTTTGAACATGGGAAAGCACCCGAGAGAAAAAGTGAAGTGTTCAATTTTCTAAGCTCTAACCTTCTTTTCCTTCTTTTTCTTACGACTAATCGATGGGGCGAAGAAGGATGGAATTAGCAGGGCGTAATCCGAGCGTCCGTTATCTGTCGGTGGGATTAGGGTAGGTGGAGGCTAATTAGACGAGAACTCTCCCATTACCGACATTCCCGTGCTCGTTATCCCGAGAGGTTACATTCCAAACCGAACTTCTCATTATATTTTCATAAACTTCAAAATTTCCTATACCAACCTTTCCATGAAGTACCTATAATATTTCAGTAGGTACCTAACCGCGCCTGACCTACCTACTTATTGAGAAATTCACCTAAACTTTAATTAAAAAACGTTTTCGAAGAAAATTAGTTATTTTTTAAATATTTTTAAACTTTGTTCAGCTTTGATTTCAATACTTACAGACGAACGCCAAAATTCGGAGTACTGTTTGAACGAAGGGAGACAGGAAAGCAATTTGTGAAGACTTTCTACTTTCTTCCTACGTAGCTTATTTGTTTTCCTTGTTTAGTATCAGTAAAATTCTCTCAGAGGAAAGCTCTCTAATAATTATTGCCGTTCTCTGTATTTTATACAATCAGGATGTGGTGTCGAGGTAGGAAGATGTAAATAGGAAGATGCGGTGTGTTGCTGAGGGAGGTAGCTGCGAGCGGTGACCTAGTAGGACTGTAAAGTTCAAAGGTCGCACCCTCCACTCCAACCCCCACCCAATCCCCACCCCTCCTCACTCTTTCCCCGTGCTTTTAGCGTGAGAAACACTCTCCTCTTCGGTCATTTTGAATGCGCCCTTGTCCTATTATCTGCGAGAAAGGCTGCTATACAACTCATTAGGTATACATTTTTTTTGCTGGGAAACTGCCATTGAGATAACCTGAAGGACAGTGTGGATTATTCATGGCTGTTTGAACAAGGGTATGTACTTATTGATAGCGGGGACTGATTCAGAAAATTTTCATTTTCATTTTTTATACAGCTCGTCCTGCATGTTGGCCCAAAGCCATGCAGTAATATTAACTGAAGATCTTGTTGTAGGCCGAATCCAAGACATTGTACATTGGTGTTCATCGAGGGGGTAACCACTCCAGAGATTCCTTGAGATTCCACTGAGATTCCATCAAGATTTCCAAAAATTCCCAACGATATTCATAGAAAGATGAACCCCGAAGGAGTAACCACTCCAAAAAATTCCAAGATTCCCTGAGATTTTATAAAGATTTCCAATAATTCCCAACGCATATGAAATTTTTCGGGCTGACTGCATGTGCCGACTTTCTTGGCACACGATAATATTGAAATTATTATTGGGAATTGGTCGGAAATGAAATGACCAGCATGACCCCGGGTCATCGTGACGGGCCCTGTAGCGCGCAGGGGTCCGAGAACCATCACAAATTTGTTGATGTTACATGTACCCGCATAATCACCTCGCATCATAACTCTGAATAAATGAGAGGAATCTCCGGCTCTCAAATCCCTTTCCAACACGTGGAATTCCGGAATTAACCGCCCGGAAATTTCTGGGTGTCAGCGCTCCTGTGCGGAAATTGGCTGTTGAATGTTGGCGAGTTTTCTGAAGCATTACCTACTCAGTTTTTGGGGACACAATACTGCGCCCTAGCAAGGCAGGAAAGTGCCTTTTCTCAGACAGTTCACCCGTCAGAGGTACGAGCTTGTCGACTTTTCAACTCTGCTTATGCATAATATAATATCAGCTCTCTTACCATAGGCGGAACATTCCCACAGCCCTCCAGGAAGGAGGTGAAGAAGGTATTCCATCATTCATAGATATTACTTTTTGAAGTATGTGTCGCCTGCGGGGTAGAAAATGGGCTGCCCGGGGGGTATATTTGGCTAAAGCCCGCAAACACTGCTCCTAGTGAAAGGGGGAAATTTTAAGAAAAAATTATGCCCAGAGTTATTTTCATGTAAATTCCTATACTCCAATACACTACCTGAATTAATAAACAGGTTATTTAAATGTTTGAGGCTTTATGTGCTATACAAGTCTTCGGGTTAATCTTAATCAATAGGTACAGTCATTATAAGTAGGTAAATGTTAGTGAGAATGACTTTAGGTTAGAAGGTTCATTCAGCTTTTGCTATTTTTGGCAGTCCTGTAATCCTATTATCTACTTTTAGATGGACACCATCGTTTAGTGCCTGGTTTTTCGCATAGGTTTTAAGTGGATGTATAGGTGAGTAATCTGTGGAAAAACCTCGTATAGTGACACAAGGCATGTAGGTATCTACGTTAGGTACTATGTGACACACTATTCAGAGTGTAAGAGTTTGGTCTCCTATGTATTAAAGCGGAATTAGAGATGAACGGATCCTGTGCAAATACGTTCAGAGGAACGAGCAGCGTTCTATTTTGAAACTCCTTTTGAAGATGACATTGCTTCATCTCTATGCGATGATTGAAGACAACCGCACCATCCAATTCTTCAATTTTCCTCGTCTACCGTCTACTACCATGTTGACGATTTAAGTGGTCCCTGCTATCGACTTGTTTGCTGATGATACGGTCCCGTGTGTAAAACTCTGAATTTTTATATTTCCCATGTAGGGTAAGCAATGCATCGAAGCGAACTCGTAGGATACCGGTTTGAATGGAGCTCGATAAAGGTACTGGAGGAAGAGACGGAGGATTTACGGATTTGGGATTAGATAGGTAGAAACCGCAGAGGGAAGTGGTTGCTATAGTTCCGTGGCTGGTTCATCTGGCTTTTAAGCACGTTCATTGTAGATACAGGGGTCGGGGTGGGAGGGGATGTTTCTTCCCCCAGTCGACGTTACCTTCACTTCGTCACCTTCGGGCAGAGAGCTTTTGTTGTCGCTATGCACGTCACCCATTATTACTTCAATTTATTCTCTTCTACAGTTATTTTCGATAGCTTCAATGTCAGGTCTTGAATCTTTAATGAGTTTGGAACGCATTGCATTAACGTTTATTGTTCTTCTTTTCGTAGAGGGCATCTTCAAATGTGTTCTACCTATCTACAAGATACAGTATTTTTCAACATTGTATATAACAATCCCGTAAAGATACAAATTGAAAAGTTCCGTGACTGTTACTTCACTTCTGTAGTTCCATAATAGGTAGGATATATATTGAGTATTCCTTGGGGCTAGGATGTTTGTAAGGCAAGATGATGTAACCTGGACGGCTCTGCCTACCATTCACCCTTCCTTCTACCCTTATTAGATTTCCAATTCGCCAATAACCTGCTTATCCGCGATTCCACCTATAACAAGATTATTTTTATTCCATCTCCCAGTCTCTATTGATCAATCCTACTCGAAGTTAGCTTCCATATCAAAGTCAGCGGTATCCATGCGGGTTCTCTATTTCTTTTTTCTCAATCCTCCCACTCTCCCTTTGATACTTTTGATGTTATTTCCTATCTTTGGACTGGAGAGTAGACCGGTACCTCACTGGGACAAGTTCGGACGGTGTCGGCCTGTAGCGTAATTTGGGGGGGGGGGGGGGGCGGGGGGCGGTCCGCCCCGGACCCGGGGGCCCGGGGGGGGGGCCCGGAGGGGCCCCAGGCGGCCGGGGAACCCAGAGGGCCGGGGGCCCCAGGGGGCCGGGGCCTGCGGGCCCGAAGGCTCCTATGTTAGATTTAAAACAGCTGTTTTGATAAAATTTTCCTTTCGCTCGCTTCGCTCGCTATTCGATTATACCTACTGACTTCGTTTGTCGGGGTTCAGGGAGGCCTGCCGTAATCGGTTGGCACGGTTTATAAAAGGCAAATGAATAAATAAATAAACGATTTATCCCTGCTAACTGTTATGGAAAATGTATTTGGATCTCAAATTTTCTTCTCGCTCGCTTCGCTCGCTCGATTACTGGTTTCCTTTTTCGGGGGTCAGGGCGGCCCGCCGTAAGCGGTTGGCACGATTTAGAAAAGGCAAATGAATAAATAAATAAATGTTTTATCCCTGCTAACTATTCGGATCTCAAATTTTCTTCTCGCTCGCCTTGCTCGCTCGATTAATGATTTCCTTTTTCAGGGGTTAGTGCGGCCCGCCGTGAGCGGTTGGCTGAGAAAAGGCATGTGCATAAATAAATAAACGATTTATCCGGTTGAGATCCAAATAGTTGGTAATTTATCCCAGCTAACTATTTGGATCTCAAAATTTTTTCTCGCTCGCTTCGCTCGCTCGATTAATTGGTGTTGTTTTTGAGGTGAGGCGTCTGAAGGGGACGTCAAAGAGGTCTATAGCCAAGGCAACTGGACGAAAAAAAGATACTTACTGCAGGGGGGGGGGGGGGGGGGGCCGGGTGGGGTGGGGCCAGTGAGGCGAAGCCGCCCCCCCTTCGAAAATGCTTAGTTACGCCACTGGTGTCGGCTAAAAGCGGTCGAAATAAGCTGCACTAGCAGCCTTTTAGATTTTCTACTGCTGAGAGAGAGAAAAAGTTCCAAATTACGAGTAGGTAGAAGTGTAAAGATAAGACAGGCCACGAGGGAGGGGACTGCTAGTTCTGTTTGCTGATGTAAGTGTCGTTAAAAAGACCACGTGTTTAAGTGCCTGCTCGCTGTCAGTGGGTGCCCTAGTGCCCGCGGTTAGCTGCAGTCGGCAAGAGTGCAACGTTTGCAACAGGGGGAGGAGTTGAGTCATATAGAGAGCAAAGCTTCTGCCAATTATAATGACCGTTCCTTCTATTCTATATCTTACATCTATTATTTTTTCTTCGTTTTATGAAACTTTATGAGTTATCTACCAACCACCTACATCATTGCTATCTGAGAAAGAGTGTTCGAAGGTTCCCCACTTCGATTACAATATTCTGCAGCGTATCTCCTGTTCTCCCGTTCTTTCCTTTCCCACTCTCTACTTCCCAGTAGGTAGGTACAGGTAGCAGGCAGGGTAGGTAAGGTAGTGATGCGACCTGCACGTGAGGCGACGGCGCGGCGGGCACGCGGCCCCGCGCGGCGCGCATTCAGTCCGCGGCTCGCAGTGTGCCCCCAGCCGCCTGCAGACCGCCGCGCCGCACCGCGAGTCCCGTCAGTTGTAAAACCCCCAGTCAACCACATGGACCCCCAGTGCCTAAGCTCGCTTCCGAGTGTCCAAGTGCTCTAAATCACCTGTAATTATTATTACATATAAAAAAGGTGCCGATTGCCGTAAAGTCTTGGTTCATTCATCGGTTTTTCATTCAAAATTGCATTTTGTGAATTCTTAGGCTCAGATTTGGTAAGATGGCAATCACGTGAATAGACTGTTTGATCACTCCCTCATTGTAAACTTCTCTAAATGGAAACCGCTGTCATTAGTGTCTTAATGACATCAGTGTTCTACCCGATCTAAGTACCTATATATCTATTCTTTTTTTTGAACTGCTGAGTAGGTGAAACCGCTGTCATTAGTGTCTTAATGACATCAGTGTTCTACCCGATCTAAGTACCTATAAATCTATTCTTTTTTTTTTTTTTTTGAACTGCTGAGTATTCTACCTCCACGTAGTATTTAGTCCAGACACCTTATATTCCGTCTCGCCACCTCTTTTGTATGAAACAGATATTTTTTATCAGAAAATGAGGTAGAAAGAAAGTAAAACAGGCAAGGATTTTTCCATTTTCCTAATGCTTACTTAGAAACGAGTTGTCAGCCTCAAGAGTCCCATTTCTTGAGAGTTTACTTTACAAACGTTACTTTTCCGCCGTGAGCTCCACGGGACTTTTAAATAGAAGAGCCCTGGTTACCACTGGATAGTATAACATGACAGTTCAGGTTCAGGTGCATAATTCCTTATCAGAATAGTTGCACGGTTGGATACTTCCACTCCATGTGCAAGTCGATGTTCGTGCATGAAATTGAGCGGGTGACGGCCTTCTCGCGTCATTGCGCATCATGACAAACATATTCTTTCTGGGAAAAGAAGGCAGCAAATTGGCAAGTAAAGGAAACAGTATTGGAAAATGGATCTGTATAGGAAAACTAAAAGTTGTATGAATCTGTGCTGAACTTTCTGTTGTGGAACATTTTTTTATTTCGTTAGTCAAAAAAATGGTTTCAGGAAAATTTCCTCACCGTTTGACCGGTTTTGATTACCGTATGAGATTCATGCTGATGGCACTCAACTAAAAAATTTCTAAAAAAATTTTGTTTAAAAAAATGTAACCCATGAAAATATTTCTCCATCGTCAACTTTTCAAATTTTAGTGACCTAACGACCTAACCTATGACCCATTTTTTGCGTGAAAATCGAGTGCGACAATTTTTTTCAACCGGCATTTTTTTAGCAAACAGCTGTGAAAACAACAGATTTTTCTCAGGGTGGGCTGTTACCAACATGACATTTAACCTTCAATAAGATTCCATGGCTTGGAAAATTTGAGCCACCGTCGTAGAGTTGAAGTTGGGTTTTGCAGTTGTAGGGATAGAAGATAGAGCTATGAACGGTGGGGGAGGGGGGCGAATGTTCATTCATATTTGAGATGAGCGTTACCTGCAACGGGTCAGCTGTTTATCCCTGACAGCTGGGCGCTGTTACACTTTCATCGCTGTTATCAAACATTTCGTATCAGCCCCCAAAATACGCCTCTAATTTTAACTGATTTGTGCCTGAATTTTGTTTTTGATAATATCATTCCATGGAAATTAACGGCCACCATACATTCTCGACGAACTCCGCCAAAACCACTGTGCGAAAGTAAATATTCGACAAAACTAATGTTTACATTTTAGTACAACCGGAGACTGGTTATTGAAATATCGTATTGATTGTGTCTACTCTAAAAGCTAAACATAATGTGCTATATGAACGCGAAACGAACGAGTAAAAGTAGGACACTATGTTTAGCTTTTACAGGAGAAAAGTAGAGAAATGCTGTTGAAATTACCCACTTCCGTAAGTGAAATAAAAATTGCCAAAATGCAACATGGCTACGGTAAATAGTACAAACATTTATCAAGCTTTTCTACTAAATGTGACGATAAAATCATACTGTTTTAGTCCGAATCGTTACAAAAAAATATTTCGCGTGAGGTAGTGTTGTGTTTTCGCGATCTGTCAAAAAACATGTGGACTGGTAGTTGACTGTTTAAAATCGCTCCTGTGGGCTTATTACTCCATTTCATGCAAAAATACAACACTACCTCACGACAAAGAATCTCAGGTTTACATCCCCCTATAAACACTTTCCACTCGCCCTGTAACTTCGGAGTAGGGCTTGAAGTACTTAGCATTGCGAACCAAGTACATGTAGTCGAAAATAGCGAATGTATATTCAGCCTTAACTGTTAGATATTCTTTCCTCTAAAACATAATATATATTTTTAACATCAGACTTGTTAGTGAAGGGTGCACATGATAGAGTGACCATCCACGTGCGTGTGGATTGGCATGCGACGAAGGTTTGTTGATAAGATTAGCACCAGCAGTTAGCGCCAACGACTGGATGGAGCCGCCAAAGCCATCTGGCCGTCAGGCTAGTTTTTGCTTACACTGCCCGATAATTTCTGAAGACCTGAGTGAAGACTGTAATAATACTCAGTCATCGCAACGGAGCGAGTGCTCCTACCACTCTCAAGACCAAACCCCTCCCCCAAAGAAAATGTTCTGGTTAGATCGCTGAATTCACTTATTATTTACCCTTTCATATAGGTACTGTATAGAAGAGAATTTGAACCTGGTTGAAGCGGTTGCTTAGAATTGGTTGGGGTTAACCACTCGTTGGGAATCTAGTTGGGAATCATTGGAAATCTTTATGAAATCTCAGGGAATCTTGGAATTTTTTTAAGTGGTTACCCCTTCGGGGTTCATCTTTCTGTGAATATCGTTGGGAATCTTTGGAAATCTTTATGGAATCTCAGTGGAATCTCAAGGAATCTCTGGAGTGGTTACCCCCTTGGTTGACCCCAATGTCAAGTGTGGGCTTAAGCCTGCTTGTCTACATAGTCGGTGACCCTTGGCGTACCCTCCTCAGTCTTTTCTACGAATTGACAGTTTTCCTTTTGCCTTGCTCCTTGCTGGAATATCTTGAAGGCAGAGAGTGACTGGTGCGGTAGCTGATAAGGTGTGGTGACGTCTCGACAGCTGCGTAAATCATGCCTCCTTCCGGCCCCATTGTCTCGCATTTTGTGTCAGTAACAAGCTCTATCAATCAATCAATTAGGGCACGTGTGACTCATCAACGTTACTTACGTCACGTTTATTTACCTTCCGTCACTTTTTGCTCCTCGTCCTCTCCCCGCGGACGTTCGTAAACCTCACAGTGCATACGAAAACCATTTCCGATTCCTTTCGAGGCACGTACATATGCAGTTTCAATTGTGGGAAGCTCCGTCAATAGCTTTTGAGCAGAATGAGTGAAGGAACCTTCACTGACGTGGATTGTGTTTATAAAATGCGTGATTGATCTTCCTCCCCCTCAGCTCATGGCCAGTTAAACCATTTTAAAAATAAAAAATCTTTATCCCCTCTAAATCAACTACGTAGCTGGGAACATTGGATGGCGGTTGCGTCAGTGTTGTTCGCACTGTTAATTGGAAAGCATCCATTCGACCTTGTCTTTGTTCTCTTTCTGCCTTTATGGTGCTGGAAACAAAAGGCCGCTTACACGATGCATGCTTTCACTTACCCATCGCATTCTGTTGGCATATTGTTGTTACGGATCTTCAGCAATAGATATACCTATCTATTAGGTTAGGTTACGTTCTAGATGAAGGGACTGTTAGAAAGGTAACTGCTAAGGTATATCGAATTTACCCACGTATAAACTCGCTAGTTTTTTAATGCCAGCTTTATCAGACACAGTTTTTTGATTCCCTGGAAGACCTAACTACCAAATAAGTATTTAGGTAGCTTATTTTCCTTTTCCTTCCTCTTTTTTTTCTTTCCCTACGTGCATATTAGAAGGCGACTAATAAACTCACAAGAGTGACAGTTTAAATTAAAAGGAACTTTTTGTGGATGCCCGCGAACATATACCTGATATCTGATTTATCTTATAACTGAACACGGAAGGGGTAGGAAGAATAAAAAAATTCTGAAAAGAGAGAAAAACGCTGTGGTTATTTCATAACCCTCTTTTTTTGTCCTTTTCGTCCATGAATGCCAGCTATGCCCGTAACGCGTTATCACGCATCTTTATCTTTTCATGGGTCTGCGTCTGGGTCTTCACCTAGGTATATACCTGCAGTTTCGCTGTAGGTATATACCTACAGTTTCGCTATAGGTATATACCTACAGTTTCGCTGCAGGTATATACCTACAGTTTCGCTGTAGGTATATACCTACAGTGTCGCTGTCTCCTGTTTTCCTCTCTTTCGTATCCTATCCTCTTAATATCTTGAAGTAGTTTGGCGCATATTACATAACTGATACGGCTTGATGCCACTGTGAAATACTGTTGGCTCGGCTCACCCTGCTGTACTAAATTATGTTTATCGGTTGGTTGACTTGCATATTTTGTTGACGGTTACTTATTAGACGCGGTCTCTCTTGGGCCCCAACGCCTCCTGCCATGCGTGACTTCGAATATCCCGCCAGACCGTGCGATGTCGACTCCTCGACATCCTCAGAGATGATGATAGTATTTGTTCTCAAGGTCATGGCTATTTTTTCAACAATGCTGTTGTTGTAAAAAATTTTGTTCTCGTTGCCCTGTACTTTTGGAATGAGGGAGTTGCAAACAACTTTCGAGTGTTGTTCGATCGCACTACACTTTACTAGAATATCTCTTATTTTCTCCCGAGATTCCAAGATTCCCAAGAAAATTCCATGCGACTATTTTGGAACCCAGCCTTGGGGGTTGATGAGGTAGCTTTTCTTATAGTATCCTGTTAGCACCACGTTATCACCAAATAAACGCGGGAAATTGAAAGATAATGTCCACTTTGTGGTAACTGATACTTTTCCCATTTTGAAGCACATAGTTACTCGTAACATCAGCTTCCAGAGATACTGTTCCAATACCACATCGCGATATGTCGGTGATAATCCCCAGAAGTGTAGAGACTGTGAGCAGTATTCGGGGCTGATATTGCTGATATTGCTGATATTGGTTAAAATGCGGTGACCAGCGTGAATCGCTCGATCGCCAAGAATGAAGGAACGCTACTCTCTCCTTTCCGGCGAGCTTCCGCAACCATCGCTGCTCCCCTGGCCCTCATCCAGCTTCCAATCTCTCAAAAAATATTTCTCGAGGATTATCCATAGCTTCGATAATTTTTGACTTGCTGCGTCACTCGGAGAAATAAATTATTCTACATTTCATTCCAAACGAATTTCTCATTCTTGGATCTCTAGCTTCCCATCGTTAATTACCTGCTTATTAGTTACATTTTGGGAAGCTTTCTTGATAAATTTTCCTAAGTATACAACTTTTTGAAAGCAGCAAGTGTCGTTGTCATTTACTGTACTGTACTCTTGTATAATAATTTCTGAATTTGGAACTTTTTTATTTCACTAGTAGGTAGGTACCTAAACCTACTAGGGTTATCCTACCGTTTTTCATAAATTTGCATAAAAGGCCCAAGCCCAAGGGATAAGGTCAAAGTGTCATGGCAGAATAAATTAAGACCGGATTCCATTTAGGTATAGTTTTTTTCTAAAATGAGAAAAAAAAATCTTATTGATGATATAGAAAGTTACATTTGTCTAGCTGCAATGTACCTATAGATAAAATTTTTGACGAGTAAAGTAGGTACCGTACTTAAAGCAGAACTTGCTTTACAATGTGGCAAATCATAACAGCATCACGTTTACAATAGAAAACCTATATAGAGGGTCTTGATATTTTTTGCTCCATAAAACACTTTTTGTGTTGCTTTGATCTTCCCGATTCCTCCCGCTGTTTCGTGCTGACTGCTGACCTTTGAGGTATTCGCTCAACTCCATCCGGATTTTCAAATCTCAACAACTTCTTTTTTACCCTCCACGTCACACTCGTTCAGTTGTTTCTCTTTCGCTCTCTGGAAGCATTTTATTTTTCGCTGACATGGAGCTGGGGCGTCGTAACGATGACAGATGTGATGTTTGGCTGTTGGGCATAGCCAGTGATTTGCTGTTGCTATCTCGTAGAGGCCTCCATTGTCCTTTATTGATTGCTACGGATCATCGGAATCGAATTGAGCGTGGAATGGAAGCGTTGGTGGTGCTGGTTGCTGGGTGTGGAGATAGCGTCGTTAGCGTTGCGTTTGTTTCATTTACTCCATTTGCCATCCGCTGTTCCGCCTGACTGGTGCCTGACACTCTACGAGTCCCAATCATGTTTTATTCTCTGCCTAACTCATAATCGCCCATTGATTTGATCCAGTTCCAATTCAAATGAGCCGCGTATATTGCATTGCAATAGTACCACCTCATTATAATATTAGCTCATTCCCTCGGGTCTTTTTGTTTCCGTGTAGGTACACTGGTGTAGGTACACTGGTGTAGGTACACTGGTGTAGGTATACACTGTCGAACCGCACTCTTCTCACTTCACCCCCCCCCCCCCCCCCCCCTCCCCCTCAGCAAACAGAACGAAATTTCAATAATCCGATTCTTCCAACCCTTTTTTTAATGACTATCTTGGCTTATTTATTTTTTCCCGAAAGGATGAGTAGTTAATTAAGGATTTATTTATTCTTTCTCCTTTCACTGTCCGTATAAAAGTACATAATATATATATCCATCATTATAGAATAGAGCCTAACGATGAATATCTTATATACAGTAATTCATTACTTTCGATTTCCCTCCAAGAAATGTTTGGTGGGCATAACCACTGGCCGGCGCGAGAGACTCCTCACATTGCCACATTGCCCAATAGTGCAGTCCCATTTTCTGTCATTAGTCATTAGTGATAGAAGAAGAAAACTAACAAGATCACGGTTAGGTAACGTACCCACACAATAATCGGCAAAAACACCGTGGGTAGTGTATCGAAGACGAAGATATCTATGCATTTCATTCGGTGACATTCCGAATGTCACTGTAAAAGGCAATAGGTACAGAGCTGTGTCACCGATACTTACAATTGCACGAGTCAATCATTGTTCTCATTCTAGGTTAATAGCAGACGGACGGCGGGGAGAAGTAGGTAGGAATAATAATTGTACCTGAACTGGTAACTCCGAATCAGGCAAACCCGTAGTTACAACGCCCACCTGCTGGAATGATATCATTAATTGTGGCCCATTATAACATCGCTAACACAGGAATGGTGGGCAATGCAGTTGACAGGTTTCCAATGAACCGTCGATGTCATGCCACTGAACCATTGGCGGTCCTCTTCGTGAGTTGTCAGACCATCAACGGAGCTTTTTTCACAACTGGCTGGTGATAAATTGATGACTGACATTTTTTTTTTATAAAGCGCGACGTTCAGTGAACATAATAGGCGCGGATGTTTCTGGTCGAAGCCGAAGTTGAGTAGGCCGAAGCCAGTTTAGGAGTGGGCCGAAGCCAATACATCCATGTCAGAAGCGGAAAATTTTTCCGTTCCGCCGGGATTCGAACCCGGACCTCTCAGGACACAAAGCGGACCCCTTGACCACTCGGCCACTGAGAGGCACTGACTGACATTTTGTTACTGACGATAGTTACTTTGCATTTTACCTACCTACGTGAAATTTGCTACAAGAGGTGTACAGGCCCTATAACTTAAACTTCTTGTTATAACTAATTCATGACGCTCTTCCAGACTAATCAGATTTGAAGACGGTGTATACGAAAATTTCTTTCACTTCCAAATTTTACTGGAAAACCAGGCATTTGATACCTATACTGTATACATTATACATATACCTCAGTGTCACTTTAGTAATACTGGTAAAGAATTTATTGTCACTGCGAAAAATCTGTAGACGGTGATCTACAGTTTTCGATCAATAAACCTGCACTGCGTATGAAATTCTACGAATTAATTTTATTCTGAGATATAACTGCATGGCTATCCAAATATTATTTTTTCTCTCTCTCTCTCTGAATATTTCCTTCAGCACAGACAAACCTTTGAGGGAGGCTGCTCAGCTTTGCTGATTAGGGACAGTCAGCACTTAAAGACTGAAACTAATGAATGACTTTTTCCGTTTCAAAACAACTCCGATGTCATCAGCGTCACTTTATACGCCTGCAGTAAAGTATAGGGTGCCTTGTCTCACATAGCCCCGAATGAGTTACGACTATACCCTGTTTTTCAAATTCTTGTCACTTGCTGCTGCCTACTTTTAACTCACTTTAGATATGATTTATTGCGATTCCGCGATATGGGTTTGGCAAGAAAAGTGGAATTTTTACAGTCCACATACTCGCAATTGACTGCGGTCTTTCGATTTATGGAAGGAGTTGTTCGTGTTATAGATCCGAATTGGTAGCTTTGTCCGCAGCTGAGACTTTAAATATAATTACAACCTTCACGGTTAATAGTAAAAATTTGCGGTGAAAATGTATGTTTATATCATACCGCAGCACAGTGCTGTACAGCTCATCCCGATCGGGCCAGGAGCCACAGCAATCAGCTGACCATAGGTAGCCAAACCGCTGCTCTGTGGTGGGAATGTCCATATATGCAGGCTTCTGTCCATTCTACAAATTAGCTGTTGTCCGCAGGCAATCCAGAGATTACTTTGGTGCATATTTTTATCCCAGTAAAAGCAGGAGGGTAAGAGATAAGAGACACGCGATCGACAAGGGAAATCAGAGTGGCTGCGTTTGACCTCTCCAAGGTTCGCCGCATGTCCAAACTCTATGTCCGGCCAGTGCTTTTCTCCTCCGCACTTTCACTTCTCTTTCACACCCTTTTTCTGGGTTTCCTTATTTGACGCTTTCAGAAACTTCATTGCTGTTATTAGGCCAAGGGGTTAACCACTCGTTGGGAATCTAGTTGGAATCATTGGAAATCTTTATGAAATCTCAGGGAATCTTGGAATTATTTGGAGTGGTTACCCCTTCGGGGTTCATCTTTCTATGAATATCGTTGGAAATCTTTGGAAATCTTTATGGAATCTCAGTGGAATCTCACGGAATCTCTGGAGTGATTACCCCCTCGATTCTTGGCGTTTCCCTTATTGTTATTGTAGTTAAGATCAAAGTAGATACCTAGATACATCTCATGCAGTGAATAAAATGTCCATGAACGTATTCTTAAGTAGGGGGGTTACATTTGTCCCTATATTTGGCCCTGTTCCAAAACAAAAAGATTTAGCCGCGTCTCTATACCAACTGCTGACTGGTGTTTTTGATTGCTACTACTTTCTATAAACAAAGAGAAGCACCAGAGGTCAACACTCAAAGCAGATCCGACAAAGGAAAAAGAAGCATGTGGCGTTCAAATAGTCAGTTTCCAGTGGCAGCCTTTTACTGCCAAAATAGTCGATAATTAAATATCGTAAATCGTAAGTGCCATTACCCTCCTATAAGTTACAGCCGTGGGCGTAGCAGGACCAAAAACCTGGGGGGGGGGGGCTAAGCCCCCCAGCCAGACCTTCTCACCTAGGGGGGTAGGCATGGCTTTATGTGACGTTATGTGTTGGTCAGAAAAATCTTGGGGGTGGCTAAACGGTTTCTAGACCCCCCCCCCTTGCTACGCCTCAGGTTACAGCCCCCAAAATCGAAATCAGACTCTCTTTTAGTTCGTGAAATATGGGTGTCCGTAAGAATGTTTTGCTATGCTGTTGACTGTAGCTACAACCTCGACGACGGAGACTGATTTCTTATTCCGCTTGTGGGAATATCCAATGCATCTCCGCTGAACTAATCGATCAAGTTGATAAACGAAACCACTTTATCTTGAGCGCTAATTAGAAATTGAGAGGTTTCGAATGAGACTACCTCTTAATTAGTCTTATTTACATTGGTCTTATCTTTAATTGAGTCGTATTGGCTTCTGCAAATAACTCACCTTAACGGCCTTCGTCACCTTTTTGTGTGTTTGAAGTGTAAAGTGTAAAAGTGAGGGTTTAGTGACATGTGGTGATGGTGGCTTGAAAGGGGCGAGTCCTGAGGGACCATGCGGCCCCCCTGAGGGACCATGCGGCCCCCTTGTCACTGAAATGCTGCGGGCTGCCGCTGTCAAGCCTTCTAGGGGACCATGGAAACTATCGCCGAGGATGTTGAGGCTGAGTATGAACTTGGTCAGTGCCCTTTCGTTTTCCCAAGTTGAACCATTTTCAAAAAAATTGCTAAAAGCCTTTTTTTAAACGTTTTTTATAATTTAGATGAAATTTTTTTACGAAGGATAAGGCAAATCAAATCGAACAAAAAAGAAGTAGGTATCCAGATTTGACCGAACGTTACTCTGGTTGCTTTAAAAGTTCAGAGAAAAAAATACTATTTCTTTGGAAATGTATTCTTGTTTGAATCTTTTAAGAGTTATGGCAAAGGCGGAAACTAATTCAACCACAGGCGATTTTCAAATGAATGAAATTTGAGGGGGGTTACTGCGAGTCCTCTCATCGCACAGTTTTTCACGATTTTCCCTCGTAGTAAATATTGAGCCTTCCGTACCTTTTTTGTGAAAAGACTTATCTTTCCTAATGCAGTGTAGGTGATAAGGTCTTGGAGTTGAATCCCGTTACTTATAAATTTTCACGACTTCACCCTTGTTGGTCTTACTTAAATATATTAAACATTGAACGTCTTCTCCTTCGGGTGAGGAAGATTTTCATAAAACCATTTTTGAATTGTACCTAGCATCCCTTTTTCAGAGAACTGTGCAGTCTCCATACTGAAAGAAAAGCGGGGGAGTAGCTGGTTTGAAGCGTTCATTTTGAGTAGCACCATTGAGTCCCTTATCAACGCACTCGCCTCGTTTTGTAAGCATTTTCTCGGGTGCGGCCGTGAGTTATTACTGACGGGTTTCCCCTTTCTGTCGGGAAAAGAAATTTTCTTTCTATTGCCTATTTGCTGGCGTCGCTGAATTTTCCATGCCGTGACATTTTTATTCATCCTCCTTCGCTTTTCACCACCTTTTCTCTTTTGTCTACTTTAATAACTCACCACCGTTACTTCATCTCACCACATGTATAGAGGGGGAGGGAGCCGAGGGAGCTGCGGGGAGCAATCTAAAGGAAAAAATAATGGGAAAAGACAGTTGGTGGGAAACGAGGGCTTCTTTCCTTCCGTTCCTTCCCTGAATCAAACCAATCCATAATTCTTTATCAGAAAACTGGGAAATGATAAATGATTAATGGGACCCGAGGGAAATGTGTAGGCCGTGCCGTATTCTCAGTTTCTTGGATTCCATTAAAGCACAAGTAATAAATAACTAATAAGTATTGTACACCTATAAGTAGGCATACACAGCCTTCTTTCAGCAGAAGCTCCTTCAATGTTCACAATGCACTCATTAGTGACTCCGATTCAGCCTTAAATGGTACCTAATGGCGAAGCCGCCTACAGTACTTACTCTCTGCCCACCATGGTTAAAGGACAGTCTCCAGAGGAGGCATGTGGCAGACCATTGAGGCCACCCTTATAAGGAAAAGACGTTATACACGCACTCACAAGAATATCTACCTATATACCAAGGTATATCGAAGTAAGCGACAATTTATATGACGTTCGTGGGTATAGGTACCTACTGTAGAGGGCGAAAAAGACACTGTTCTGTTCATTGCGATAGAGTGGGAGGTATAACCTTTACCATGAGTCTCATTCGTCATTCTTTCAGAACTCTTCAAATCAGCCGTCTATCAATTAGCCACCCAACCGTCCGATCTGGAGTAGGCACAGCTATTGTCTTTAGATGACCTGGCGTTAGCTGCATTAGGTAACCCCGAGAAGCACAGCTGAGTGGGTAATAAATATATTTGATCCCGCCCTTCATACAGTTATAACTGTAAAAAAATGTTCAAATGTTTTTTATAGTTTAGAGGAATTTCTAAATTTGTAATTTAACTGGACAACCAGGCGTTTTATACTCTAGTTCCACCTATTTTTGGTGGGGCAAGGTCAACAAAACGTAATAAAAAAAAAAAAAAAATTAACTGTAACTAAGACTTATAGTAGGTAAGTCTTATTGATTTTTGTGTCAATTATTGCATTCTACTAACCCCTTCGTTACTTCTGGAGATATCGTGTCAATACAGCAGATAGCTAGAGAGCCGTCAAACTCATCCTACTAGTTTTACTGTTACAATTAATCATTAATCATTTAATCTTAAGTCTCTTGTCTCAATGGATAGTCAACTCGACTCACCAAATCGAGTCAGACGTCCCGTCCTGTGTAAAATAAGTGCATATAGCCTCTTTTGTTCTTTATGTCGAACTGAAAATTTTGTTTGGGGTAAAATTTTTATTTTTTAGCGTGCAAGGAATAAAATATTTTTCATACAACAAAAGTTTGGAACTGAACTTTCTCCCGGATTTCAGCTGCATGAATTTTGTGAGAACCGCCGAGACTTTTGTCGTTTATATTTGTAGCTCAGGGATTAAATAGAGATCAACTTTGACCCCTTTGATAAAAACAGGGAAGAAATGAACTGGTTCACAAAAGGTACAGGGGAGTTTTTCTATATAGCGCATTGCAGATATTTGTACAGTATAGGTAGTTAGGTACTCATCAAAGGGAGAGGTTTTACTATTATGACGCATTGCAGATATTTGCAGGTAAGTTCGCGTATTGAAAGTGTTGGTCTTGCATGCAAATTTGAAAACTCTAAAACTAAGTTCATTATTGGAGAATTTGCACCTTGTCGGGGGAACTGAACTTTTAAAGCTTCACGAAATTCAAAATTCTCGGTCTTTCCTGTTTGTGATGTCGGTGATTTTAAACTGGGCTGATCAATATTGGCGGATTTACGCTACGCCACGTTCTGTTACTCCCGCTAGATCTCGCACAAGTTATTAAACTTGGGATCGTCACGTTAAGGTAATAAGCTTACGAACGTAATCACTTTGAGTACCTGCACACCCAGGGTAGCTTTTCAGCTCTTACTCAGAAGCATTCTAGGTACGAAAAGGTTGTAAACTGTCTCCTTATTTTGTACTTATGTACTTATATTATTATTATTATTATTATTATTATTATTATTATTATTATTATTATTATACTTATTATTATATTACTTATGTACTTATGTATTATGTCCGAGGGGGTATAGCCACTCCAGGAATCTCGTTGGGAATCATGTTGAAAATCTCAGGAAATCTTTGGAAATCATTATGAAATCTCAGGATCTTGGAAATTTCTGGATTGATTAACCCCTGATGTTAATCTCTAATATCGTTGGGAAGCTCAGGAAATCTTTTCGAAATCTCAGGAGTGGTTACCCCCTCGCTTATGTCAAGACTCCTGATCCTGAAGGAAGTTCAAAGTTTTCAACGTGAAGAGATGTTTTAGGGGCCAGCATAAACATAAAATAGGCCACTAGTCAGCACGGTGGATTATTGACCTTCATTATAGGTGTTAGGTGTTTTATGCAAAGCCTGGTGATGTGATGAGTCAATTATTTTGAACCTGGCACCTGGCTACCCTACGAAAATCTCCCTAATACAAGTAAAAAGGTAATAAGGCAACTCTAGCTATGAGTATTATCTCTCAAAAAATATGAACAAATGAGAAGAAATAAAGGGTTGGCTTGAGGACAAAAAATTCGCGAAAATTTGTAGCACAAAAAATTAATAGAAATGGCAATGTTGTTAATAAAGTTTTCAGTCATCGTTACTTGTTAATAGCAAACTCCCTGACACTGAAACACTGGTTTCATCGCGACAGCGACACATTTTGGCAGGAATCCAGTAGCCCTTTACTATACATGAGTGCCGGCTTTATGTTCGTTTTATGTCTAGCTCATTAGGAAGCACTATACAACTCCTCACCAAACATTTTTTCCAGGTCACCAAGTTTCACAAAAAGCGTGAAAATCTGAAAGCCGTGCAAATTGTGAGGGTTAGGCCCTAATCAGAAGGTTATCAGCTAGCTAGCGTTCTTTAATGTGGGAAAATTGGCTCATTCGACGTGTTTCTTTTTTACTATAAATTAATTGTGGGAACCTACTGGAGCTCATATAAGGTTAGTGACACCTGGAACTGTTGCGAACTTAGATAGAGTGGGTGTCGGTCACCTTCTTTATGTCATAACGACTGACGGGTCGGCTCCCTACCGTTTTGGCTCCCAAATCAAGGAGATAGACATTCAGCGAATTAAGGAACGTGTATCGAGTACGTACCTACCCAATTCGGGGGTTAGCCGAACAGTCTCTTGTAGAAGTTTGGGTTATAGAAACGTTTGAAACGTAGGAACGTCCCAGACCTCGTCAAGAGATCTGGGAATCACATACTGTTTACAAAACGCATAGCTTCAAAACCAACCCCAGATTTGAGGGTAACAATCGTTCTGTTGGTAAGAGAGGTCACTGAGGTTGGTTTACTTTTTCTGGGTGTCAGTCACTCAGCACTCGCAGATTATTCATCACCGTTCCGTTAAATTAGCTGCTGATGGCGTGTAACCCATAAGATGAAACATTCTCTCGTAAAAAAGCTGGTTTGCGGTGTTGCGGTATTTTTAACACAATTCCTGACGAGTTGTTAAACAAAACTGGGTCGTAAATATTGGATATCGAGCGGGCAGCGCTTTTGCTCAGCTTTATTCCTGGCCCATTATACCCTATGCTGCTGACATTATACCTGTTTCGACCCTCAGGTTATTTGAATAGCTGTTCCGGTTCAACGACCTCATAGCTTTAGGTATCGCCGATTAATCGCAGTCGGTATAGAATATTAATCTGCCGGTATGGCGGCTTCTAGCTTAACCAAAACCAAAATTTCTATGTGAGTTGTTTACCCACTTTAAGGTGTCTCAGAACTCACGTGTCACGTGGTATACCTACTTACCTTTACCTATATCACTTTATCCTCCTCCAGCGTGAGTATTGCTAAACCAATCCCAAGAACGAGACTTACCGCCCCTCACAAAGCGTTAGTTAGGGACTCGAGAAGATGTAAAGCTAGAATAAGAATAAATGGTATAATGCAGTCGCTGCATATTATGCCCCATTAATGGTGGCTAAACATCGGTGAGCCAGGAAGCATTCTGACTGCTGACCAAAATAGCCACCATGCCCTCATGGCTACTCACGGTCGACCTTCAATTACACCATAGCTCATAGCATCAAACGCTATTTTTATGAAAAACGCTTCATCAAATTGGCTAATTAAACACTGACTTCAATTTGTTTTGACGTTTTTATCTTGATGATAAATATCATTCTTAAAATCTTAGTGTCACGTTTTTTCAACCCTTTTATGACCAAAACCTTTCATTTTGAGAAAAAGACTGAAAACACAGTTTTTGCCTTACTTCCCTTTGAGAGTCCCTCCAGAAAATTCAGAAGGTGGTAAAGACGCCCTCAAGGAGTCTGCATTTCGTATTTTTGGTATTTCGAACCAACAAAATTTCCACCCCTCAAAATAAAAAATAATAATAAATAAATAAGTAAATAAACAAAAATAAATTCTATATAAGGTAGGTATATGTACCCAAGAGTGACTCAGAATTACGCTCTTCCCTTTTATATATAAAATATTAAAATTGAATAAAAATGTGTTCATATTTAGTGCCTCAGTATTTATCAAGCATGAAAAATGAGAAGTGTCAGAGAGCGGTAAAGCATATAGGTTTCTCAGTGGGACGGTAACTTAACCCAAGTGTGTTTAGTTGGGAAATTTGCTCCGGCACCTGCGCCAAGTCTTTTCCTCTTAACCCTCTTTTCCTTGGATTAGGGAAGAAACTCCTTAACGTTTTCTTCCGCAGAGTCTTTTAATTACGGCTTCCCCTGTCACCTCTCTTGTTGGAATTATTCCATTTTTCAAAGAGTTCTGTGCGCTTTCGACTTTCTTAAGAGAAAAGAAGTAGGGATACCTAAGATGTTTCCGAAAACTTGATAATATTATCAGTTATTCGCCCCAACAATACCGTCCTGATCTGAAAAAAAATTATAGGTTTAGGTTGTACCATAGGACTATTGCCAACGTTGGTGAAAAATAATTCGTGGTACCTAGCCATCGCCGGCCGGGGAAAACTCAACTTTCGGGCGCGATTGTGACCCCTGACAGAGGTCAGGAAAGATGAGATTGTGGGGTGTATAGGAGCCTGCATCTCACTAGATCGTGGCCCTCCTATAGCTCCTATAGGGCTCTAGGAGTTTCACTTTAGTATTTGGAGAGAGAATATAATGAAATTCCGTGGCTATATTATATTACAGTTTTGGATCGATAAGTGAACGCATAATATATTTTCATAAACACTAAGGCCAGTGATCGACCTGTAGGAGGTATTGAGGCTTAAATGGGGATAAGCGCCTAAAAATTTTCCGGACGGAAAGTGTTTATACAGTTGTTATTCGGCTAGCACATGCGAAAGAAGGAGTATAACCAATTTTCTTTAAGTTGATTTTCACTTCCAAATTCAACTTGATAAACTCCAGTGTGCTGTTTGTTTTGAAATAATGAAATCAGTGTTAATTTCACTTAAACTAAAAAACTTTTCATTATCCTATGAATATAATAATTGCATTCAGTTGCGTCAGTAGGTACCTATAGAATTGAAAAGGGGCACTGGGTCATTCACTAGAACTTCAGGGAAACTGAAGGGTTCGTATACACTGTAGGTGTTCGTATAAAAACCTCACTGGAATTTTTTTACCCCTAGAACTGAACTGACCCAACTGGAGAGACTGTTAAAAATAAAGTTTTTGTAGGAGAAATTCCAGAAAAAGAATAATTATTCTACTGGAATGATTTCATATGCTTTGATCTATTTACAGACAGCTTTGTGAGTGGGGACCTTCAGTTTTCCAGCACACGCCTTCCCTACCCCTTTGATACTGTTCACTGGGTCGTGAAGTCTCCCTCACTAAGCTCGGACAGATAACTGGGTTCCATCAGCTTGATTGGTCACACTGTGGTGCCTCTATTTCTATGGAGTTACTGTCTAGTGAATTATCTATCTATAATATACACGTGTATATCACATATTGCAAACGTCAGCGATATTAATATATAATCAAGGAGACTCCTCTATCGCCAGTACTCCCAATAAACCAAATTATCTCTTCTGTTATATCAAGTTTATATCCGAATATCCAGTAAAATTGACAGCCGTAGCCGTATACAGATTATGAGCTAGGAAATTTACAGGATTAAGAATCATACGTTCCAGCGTGGCTTGAATGATGACTAAATACACTATAATGGTGCATGATTGAAAGGTTCAACTTCAGAAGTTAGTGGATTTTAGTTTTTGTCAACGTAGGCATTGAATATTTTCCACTCTTGGAAGCTATTTTAGTCCTCTAGGTATTGTTAAGAGACATCACTTGAAAAGTGAGGGGTAGTCAAGAGCGACCATTTATTTATCTTTTCATTCTATTCACTTTTTCGCTCATTTTTAATGTTATATGAAAAGCTGCTTTGCTGTAGCCATTAAAAACTCAGCAGAGGGTTGCTGACTCTTTGAAAGCAACCTAAACCAAAGCTGGCAAAAGTCTCGAGGGTTGTTCTGATGTCAGCACTCTTCCTCCCACGTATTCTTACCCCCTATTTTTCCTCTCTTCAATAATAACTCCGCGACTACCCTTTTAGGTAGATTTCGCGAGTTTGTAAACACTGTAGGCAGGTGCCTTAATTTTCTGACCTGACTAATACGCAAGAAGTGGTAAAGGTGCATACGCATGTTAAGTCTAGTTTATAGGGTAGGATAAGAGGGTGGAAATGGGGAGGGTTTTTTTTTCGGAAAATTGAATTTACCTTCGCTTTATGGACTAGGTTAGATATACCTACCTATACTTACTGTGGGACGGACTTCCTCAGCTACGATAAGGGACTGAGCTGTGAAGCAGTAGGATATTTAGGCTCAAGTACCATATCAAGAGCCATTTCAGAAAGCCAACTGACTAGAAGTTAATAAACTGAAATTGTCATCAGTTCTGATAAAATCGGAATAGAAAGAATGTACGTGTAGGTATAAAAAGCGAGTGACAGACGAAAGTGTATACCATTTGCTATTAGGAAGGGGAAACCTCTTGATAGGGATGTTTTACAGCCGGCATTTCGAGCACTATTAAACCTTTTATGACTGGCAAGTTATATTTCTTGTCTTTACGATTACGAGGAACGAGCTATGCTCAAGACGTACAAAGCGAAGTGGGCAAATCGATGAGATGCTGTCAGCTATTTACTTATGACTACTCGTAAAACTTGACGGTTTTTCCTAGAGTAAATTTGAGTCATTCCAATAGTCACACCTCGAGCCTTTGTGAGTTATCCTTTCCATAATTTATGAAAATACTGTCATTTGCGGCAAGGAGGTAGCATCCAGCATTTCCTTTCAATCCCATCTCTGACGGGTACCTATTGGTTATACCTTTTTTTTTCTCGTACGAGTACCTTTTGTTAACCTGGCCCGAGGCCGGGCTACTCAAAAAATATGCAGTTACATAGTTGCAGGATCAGCCAACCCTCGCAATCGTGTTTTGGTGGATACTTACCTGCAGTAGTAAGGTAACTGCATTACGCAGTAGACCCTTGCAAACCTTTTTTTGGGGGGTACCTGCAGAAGTAGGGTCATGGCATAGAGCAACACCTTAACCCCTGCAACCCTGTTTAAGGTGGGTAGGTACCTGCAGCAGCACAGTCATTGCATACAGCAACCCCTTAACCCCTTGCAGCCCTGTTTTTGTTGGGTACCTGCAGCAGCAGGGTAACTGCGTGCTGCAGCCCCTTGCAGGATTTAGGGACAGGCGGCGGGCCCTTGGTTGTAAGTATCGATCGTGCCCTCTCGCTCTCTCCCGTATATCGGCCATCTATCTACCTCTTCCTCTTCCCCGCTGGCCCGCATAAAACGTTAATAATGTCTTAATCATTGTTCTCCTCTTTCTTTTTATTGAAATCCTTCATTAATTCGCGCGAATGAAGATTACAAACAAAATATAAGCTAACTCAAGGAAGACGGTAGGATTTGAGTTGTTTTACAAATTGGAATGTAAGTGGAATTCATTGCTGCTGCTGCTGCTGCTGAGTTACTGTATAGCTGAGTGCTGAGCTTGTTGTGCTGATTTCCCGCTTACTCTCTTCTACTTTGTCTTTGTTGCGGCGGCCGCGTCGCATCGCGATGGTTTCTTGACAAGGACTTCCTCTCTTCTCTAATATAATCAAATAAAAACAATGCAAATTTATCTCCTTTGTCGTGAAACTCGATTCTGAAAATCTCTAGCTAGATCCCGTTTGTTGCGTTCTTTGGAATGTTGAATTTTATGATCAGTATATTCGTTACTTTACCTAAGTTTTTGTCGATTTATGAAGTATTAGGTTTACTTTTATCGTCATAGTATAGGGACCAGAGCGAGTGTATACAGAGTAGGTACAGAGTGTTCCTTGAAGTAGGTATAAGTAAAATGTTTCCAGTCTTCTTCAATAAAGACAAATGTTAATTAATACAAAAATATACAAATACCGTCATCACTAATGTACGTAGGATATGAAGATCGATCCCTAGGTACCTACCATGTGGCAGATTATTCAGCACTTAGCGATCACATTAGATTGGTAGTAACGACAAACCACAAGCAGGACCGCAATGGCATGAGACAGCCAGTGAAATAGAGCTCCCTCCCCGGGACTAGGCCTATTTCATAATTTATTAGTGAGGTATCTGAAATTTAGGGCGGAGGAGGTTTGCGGTCCGTAGCGCTCCCTACCCCTCTTCGACTCTGACCACTGCCTCTTTGAGCTTCCGCAGTTTCTGACCTCGGGAGAGTTGTATTGATATCTAGCTGTATAGCTATATTACATTATGCTGGTTTTTCTCTTTTTTAGTAGGGTGAGTCAAAAAAGAGTCAAACTCCTCCGACTTGTAAGTATGGTATAAATACCCTTTTCTTTGGACCTTAACCTGAGCGTCTCTTTAATGCTGGTACGACTAGGGTCATAATCACCAACACCTTTTTTTTTTCAGACAAAGTCAAGAAGAAGTATGGGAGCCTGGGGGACTCGGTGCTGGTGTACCAGCTGGAGAGGAACCACAAAGGGCTGGGCATCAGTTTGGCTGGCCACAAGGACCGGACAAAGATGGCGGTCTACGTATGCGGCCTCAACCCCCAAGGGTCCGCCGCCAAAAACGGTGGCCTTCAGGTCGGAGATGAAATTCTCGAGGTAAGAAAAATTTAAATTATCCAAATTTTCCATATCCTATTTCATATAGATATCCATAAAATTAAGAGGTAGTTATTATTTTAATTACCGAGAAAAAAGATGTACAGTATACCTACCAACTTTTGCTTTTTCTTAAAGTATAGGTAGGTATCTACTATGGAAATATCCTCACTTTTAGAGAAGATAAACCAAAAATGGAATTCCCGAGGGGAATCATTGGAAATCTTTATGAAATCTCAGGGAATCTTGGAATTTTTTGGAGTGGTTAGCCCTTCGGGGTTCATCTTTCTATGAATATCGTTTGGAATCTTTGGAAATCTTTATGGAATCTCAGTGGAATCTCAAGGAATCTCTGGAGTGGTTACCCCCTCGGGAATTCCTTAGCTATAGCACATAGGTGTGCCTAGTTCCGTGTACCAAAACAGTGAGGAAACAGTTCAGTGAACAGAGGAAGAAAATAAGGAGAATTAAAAGGGGATGAGTGTCAATTGAAATCAAGTTGTTCGAAAAGCAATAGAAATTGAGTTAAGGAACACGCTGGGCATGACGGCAAAGGGTTCCCGGGGGACTCGGATTGAATATCCAATACAAACGAAGGGCTGAGCCAAGAAAACCCGGCGTACGCTCCGACACACACCTTCGATCTGGCACCACTCTCAGCTTCGACAACCTCTTGTCATCGATGGGTTGCCCCAACCCTCTCCTGCTCTCCACCGTTCTTGAGGAACCGCTGAGCTTGGCAGACACAAGCATCGCCATGGCCAACCAATGCTAGTCGTGCCAAGTGCGAGCCCGCCTTAGTATTTATTCAGGATTTTGACGGATGTCGCCTATAATCTAAATCAAAGTCAGAAATCAAAGTTTTTCTGTTTGAAATTTTTTCAGTTTGCTAAGAAAGTAAACCTCATTTTCAGTATTCACTGTCAGTAAATATTTTCCGCGGGCTCTCTTTCGGAGGTGGCAGTGTAGTCGGTTAAGATCTGAATATAGGAGGTCTAAAAGCGAGGGGTTAACCACTCGTTGGGAATCTCGTTGGGAATGATTGGAAATCTTTATGAAATCTCAGGGAATCTTGAAATTTTTTTGGGAGTGGTTACCCCTTCGGGGTTCATCTTTCTATGAATATCGTTGGGAATCTTTGGATATCTTTATGGAATCTCAGGGAATCTCAAGGAATCTCTGGAGTGGTTACCCCCTCGGTACTTACCTATACTGCTACGATTTGCAACAGAGTGGGGTTGCGGCAGTGGAGTGGGCAGGAAGGCTTTTAGAGAAAGTAGCAACTTGCGCTTCTCCGCCGCCCTCGGAAAATACACAAAAATGCTCACTAGTTAATTGTTTTTCCTGTTGCGCTGCCGAGGGAGAGAGAACTCTTTCCACCCTTTCACGGAGTGCTTCTCAGTGTAGTTATTAACCCTACTTTACCATTTTCAAGAATCAAGGTCCTTTTTATGGTTTGAAAAAGTTGTTTCTTTTTTTTTAGGTGAACGGAGTGGTGCTTCAGGGGAGATGTCACCTGAACGCTTCTGCCATAATCAAAGGTCTTCCAGGCCCCATTTTCAAAGTCATCGTACACAGGTACGTGCCAGTGTGTCATTCTTAATGTGTGGGTCATCTGGCACAGTCAGTCAGTTGTTGTGTGTGATCAATGGCTTATACGAGTTCCTCATACTTTGTTCGTTGCCTGGACAAAAAACAGATTACAGAGGCGGCCTACCTGGTTTAGTTGGGGAGCAGGCTTATTTTTCTACCGAGATGACCTACTGCCTAAGGGGCGCTGAGGTAAACCAACAAACTGATTTTAATTTCTCCGAGTGCTCCACTTTGTTTAACAGGCAATTAAGGAAAGCGGCTGATTACTTTACGATTTTAACTCAGTTTCCTTACAGTTCATTTTACTTGAGTTAGTTGAATTTAATCTAGTTGGAGGATGAATTGTTTTGCATAAAAATTCCAACTGTTAAATCGGGTTATTCTGTTGGTACCTACTTACCTAATATAGTTCCAGTAGGTACTACCAGTAGGTACTACTACAGTAGGTACTACCAGTACTACTACTACTCTGTGCCGTAGGAGAATCAGTCTCCGCTGAGGGAGCCATCGACTTGACGCGTATAGGTATAAACAGATTGCGATATAGATAGGTACGAGTACCTACTATCACCCTTGGAGGGTTACCCAGAGCCAACGAGAACCCTTAAAGCTCAACTCCAGGACTCACCCTTGGGGGCTAAGTAGGCGGCCCAGGAGCCGAGGGGGGGATTGTAGGTATAGGTTGGTACTTAAAAATTAAAAATCTTAAAATAACTAATTCCAGTTCCAGCCGTCCATAATTTGTTTTAACTGCGTCACTGACCATGATTGGTGATTAGTTCTCTAAATAACGTATACCAGCCAATAGCCGTTTTGTTCCCATTTTAATTGGTTTTCAGAGTAAAAGTGGCATTATCACCTGACACCACCCGGGGGTTGTAAAAAGGGTAAATTGAGCGTCAGCAGTGCATCGGGTACCGAACAAAGAAATTATTGGAATGTTGGAAAATGAAATTGGCTTCCCGCCGCCCGCGGTATAATTGTGGATGGGAGGGGAGGGGGTATGTATTGTTGGGCTCTCGCCAGCTCGTCAACTAAATTCTAATTTCAGTTCCAGAGGCAATAATAATGATTTGATTTCATTCGAATTCTGTCAGTTTGTTATTTTTTGAAATTCTTGGCTGGCTGAGCAGGTATAGAGAGACAAACGAGACTTAACTTCCCTCAACTTTAAAAAATCTAAATAAACTGTACCTGAACTGTTTTCCGTTCTGTGAGAATAACACTGGTAATTCACCTGAAGTGAAATTTTTTATTTTTATATTTTATTTAGGTAACTGTAATTTTATAGCTCCAAGTCCTTTTGTGTTGTCTATTTTATGTCTGTCTGTCTGTTATGTCTGTTTTACTATGCACTTCAAATAGGCAAATAATTTTAAAATATTTTAAATTAAAGGGAATACTGTTCCGTTTACAAGAAATCGTACGTCATTCCTTAAAATCTAAAAAAAATGTGAAAAAATGTTAAATGTGAAAACTCTGAAACTTATCCCGCCAAAACCATAAGTTTGGTTATGTTGGCTAGCGTGACCTTCACCTGCTTCCCCTGGCGGTCGAATCGGAAACTACAGATAACAACAGATAATAGGTGTTGCTGTCTGCTTGAAGTACTCCATTCTGACTACTCAAAAACCTTTGCATTTTCCCAGTGTCTTGTTTCCCCTTTATTCTGCATTAGTATTCCTTCGTTCTCAGGATTGACCTTTCCAAAGACGGTAAGCCCAATATACCTACCGGAAACCTCATAATTCAAAAGATCTTGACATGCATTCTACGAGTTTGTTTTGACAAGTAGGTACCTACCTAGGCATCTTTCACTCGTTTTTGTGGCTTCCTTCTGGATATGCATTTTGTTCTCAAGGTTGATGTTTCAGGCTTTGTGTTTAAAATATTGATAAGTATTGTGAAGTGCAACAAGTGGCAGGTCAGGTGCATGCTGGATGCAGGGACTGCCCAAGGCTCCGTGTCTATTTACCCAGGTGCCCAGGCAATCTGAATAGAAGACTAGGTTACCAAGAACTTCCACGATTCACCGTCTACTTATTTCAGTGGTTTGCGTTAGGTAGGTACCTAGGTACATTTGTGTTGATGCACTTATCGCGTCCACGTATAGAAGGCGCATCACCAATGGCAAATATAAGTAGGTACGGGTATTGCAGTTAGGTATGGGTCCTGCCAGTGGCGGATCCAGGGGAGGAGGGGGATCCCTTCTCAAATCCACTGAACATTTGAAATTCAAATTATAATGCCAAACTCCTCTGTGGAAAGGTAATTTTTTTTTTAGATTTTTAGTAGTACCCATAATATCTGAATGTTAGTATTCTTTCTCCACTGTCCCAACAAGTCTAAAATCCCCCCAGGTATGACATAGATCCGCCCACAGATCCTTTTGCTAGGCTATTTGCCTTGGAAGTGGCGATGCCTCTGATACTAAGTACCTACTAGGAAAAGAATGCAAGAGTAATTATAGCAGATTTATTCTTGGAAGCATGTTGAGTTAGGCCTCATGTAGGTACCGCATGCGAGTAGCAAAACAGGCTGTCCCCATACCAAGTATTTAGTCATGGCATACGTACGTGATTCAGAGAGATCTAGTTGGATATCTTCCTGGCGGTGCTTCTGCCCTAAAGTACAGACTCTTAAACACATCGAAGTTGCTGAGTTTCCGACATTTAGTAGCAAGTGAAGAAGGGTCTGCGAGTTCGAGTTCCCTGTCAAGAATTTTCTGATTAATCTTGTCGAGGAACCCAACTGCGGGAGTTAGTGGACTCCGAGTCCAGATTCTCTCTTCTCTCCTTATATCCTGGTGGTGCATAGCTACTTCGCCAGTATGAGTTCTGTTCACCCAGAACTTGTAGCCAGTATCTTCAGAGACCTACCCGCACTTAACCGTGTCTTGGTAAAGGTAGGCTGTAAACTCCTACACTTCCTCTCACAAGGTTAAAGTAGGCGCGAGGTCGCGATTTCAGAGGATTCTAACTACCCCTCTCTTAGGTGTTTTCGTATTCTTATAAAGTTGGGGCTGGCTCCCTGTCCCTCTCATTAGGCTGATCTCAGTCTCGCAAAGATTATCTAAGACGAAGATGTGGATTGGTTTGGCCTCGCCGACAGTGCAAGCAGGATGTAATTTGGCTCCATTGAAAAATCATGGGCTTCTGTGTGCTCTATGTGCAGACTCGAATTGAGGTGATGCTTATGCTTGAGGCAGTTTTCTTTGTAAAGTCGTTGACGTGATTAGGCAGCTGTCGTGATGTGCTAGTAATCTTGTCTCCCAAGGTAGGTACATCGGTTAAATATTCTGTTGGATTACTCTTATTTCTTACAATAACTCAATCAGTAGTTCTCTCTGAGTGGTATTAGGTGATTTTGTAATGGTTGCACAAAAAGTGAGGTAAGGTATGTGAAAAAAAATGACAAGAAACGCAATTACTATGGTACGGGTCAATAAGTCATTGAGTAGGCATCTATGAGTCAGCCGTCAGGCTTCTACTCTCAAACTGAGTTACAAAGGCGTAAACGGCTCGTGACGTGGGCCAGACTGGCGCTGCAGCTGTAGCAAAGCACTGAGCGATCAAGTGACAAGTTTTCGCGACATTTCCCTGGTTTAGTGCCGTCTAGCCTGATGAGTACTTACCTAACCTTCACTGGTAGGTCAGCACTCAGATGTCGACTGATTCTGAGTGAAATGACCCCTTTGTGTTCGAGTGTCTTGAAAAATGAGATCCTGTATCCCTGTTAGCCCTGCACCTGTACCTTCTGGGGCAGTAGATGAACACTGGGCTGCTTGAAATGCATATACCACTGGAAATTAGGAGCCTACCATAAGCAGTGCGGCAGTGCCACTTCCAAGTAAAAATCACGCGAGTAGCTTGTTTAGATTGTAGACTATCATTAACCTCCACTTCATTCCACTTGGCTGTGAGGAAGTGGCCTGGAGTTTTAATTGAAAATGAGAGCGCCCTGCGCCCTTAGGAGTGAGTGATGGTGCTGACGGTGGAATCAAGATGAAACTTTAAACTTACGGCAACAACTAGAACTTGCCGCTTGCCGCAGGCGACACGCTTCCAGTTGGGACCCAAACTTTCCTTGCTAATTGAATGCAGCGCTGTTTTTCTCAGTTTAATGTTGCCTAACTATTGATTTCTAGTGTAATATTAATGGCTTAGGTAGTGGTTAAATGGCAGCTTAAGGCGACGAACCAGCTGATGATGCCTATTTCTGCCAGCTATAAGAGTATCGTCATTAGTTCCCTTATCCTAGCTATTTTTAAAATTTTCCTTGGTCGGAAAGACACTTATATTCAGCTGGGAATGTTCTAATATTTGAAAACATTCCTATAAAGTTGGTTCTGCGCAGATAGTGTAGATCTTCCCAGCTAAGGAGAAATTAAGTTAGGTACGTTTTACTTTTGTTTCCTAACAATACTTTTTATTTCGTTGCAGAAGGGAGGCGAGCCTAGAAGACCTTGCTGTGAAGCCCATCACACATTTCCCTGTTACTTTAGATGACGAGGTTAGTAAATACCATACCTTTCTACATTGCTTTCCTAGATAAATGTATCAGTTAGTGATATTTTACCTACTGAAAAGCCATGGAGGGTTAGGGTAAACAGGGCTTTGGCAGGCATGCCCACTTGGGCCAAATGGCACATCACAGAACGACGCTTGAAGTGAACATAGGACATAGACGTAAATTTTTTTGCCTCAAGCAGAGTGGCGTCCTAAGTTATATCCAGGATGCATATTTTTACGAAGGATTTAAATTTAAGTACTACGCCAGAACAATCAAAATTCTATTACGTCTGCCTTCTTCTGTTCCTCCTACTAGTATCGGATTTACTCGTATAGGCGGTTTTCATTTTGTAATAAAATAGGACATAACTCCATTGGGATTAGCGGGAGTACCTATAAAACCATCGATTTTCATTCCCCCTTGATGATTAGGAGTTATGGCATTCGTTGAGATTGAGTCATTGGTGTATAAAAATACGATAACCTCGTTCAGGTTTTCCAATCTGTTGAAATATATTTGGCCAAGAAAAATGGTTGCTGGGTTTGAAGAGTGAATGCACCATGATGGGTTATCAATCGTTGTTAAATTTATCTCCCGTCTCTCGTTTCCGACCCGCAGGGCAAAAGCTGCCCTGCTTTGCTGCTTTGCCCCCACCATTCATCCCCCCCCCGTATCCTTTTCCAACTGAGAGCTTCAGGCTGCCGGCTGCCTTACGCTATCATTCATACGGGCAGCGCTGCACTCCATCAGTAATCTATAATCCTGCCAATAGTAAGCTCCCTAGCACGCCTTCTTTCCCATCAGTTATGGAGGATATGGAAGAAGAAATGGTTGGAAAATATCCCGTTGCGGTAGTAGACTAGTAGATGAACACTGAGTCAGTCATTCACCCAGAAATCTGAGTGCCGACCACTAGCCATGACACTTTTAAATAAGGACAAAATGTATGTCGGCTTAGGTTGGTGGGTGGAGAGGAGAGGGAGCTTTCCTCCTGATATCTGGGGCTACTATTCCTTGCAAAGACAATGGAAAGATCCCCGTTTCAGAGAAAATTGCATCAATTTTTCGAAAAAATTCGCAGGATTGTGATCTCCGAAATGTTTTGTCCTTGGGAAACGCTGGAAGAAAGAAGTAGGTAATACTTACTTACATACTCCACAAAACCACTGGGGAGTAATATCCTCCTCTGACATTAATGAAAGTATTGTAGGTATTCTTGGGAAAACGCTCTGAAGCTGCAATTAGACCCTAAGCTGATGAAGGGCCCAAGGGACTGTGACCCCCACCCTATAAGAACGGCAGGAATAAAAGGAAATGTTGGCTATTGTCCCACTCCGCCGTCCCGTCTTTACAATTTCCGACGACAATCGCGTGACGAGCTCCAATTATTGTACTCTGAAGAAGCTAAATTGCTCTAGCTATCTATCTCTAGCTATCTGTCTTTTATGGAACCCTTAATTATTCAGTTTTTCTGTTTCAGACGCCTGAACAAAAATATGCCAAGTTCAAGGGACTTAAGACTGTTACTATCAAAAAAGTAAGTGCCTACCTATAAGTACTTTTTTTTTCTAGCTGGCTGATCGTTAGGAGTAGGTATATTAGGTAGGCAGACTAGACCCGTCCCAGGGACCATCTGAGAAGAAGTTACTCGGGGATGCGAAAGTTAGAGCAGCGTGAGATTGGTTGCACCATCACGGTAACTTTCTTGTGGCTTTGTCACTGCTCAAGTCTGAACTACAAGAGAGGATGAGGGTCATATCCATCGGCAAGTTCACTTAAGTTTGGTCTTGGGAGCGCCGGGAGCTAACCCGCTACGTTATAGGATGGATGCACATTGACGGGGTGTTTACTTGTAATTGATGTGAGACGGCAGTTTGCTAAACATGCCAATGAATGTTCCTTTGATTTGTACACGTCCCAATAGATGTTTCCTTTGTTATCCCCCTACTGTTTATTCTCCACAGTTTACACCAAAAAACCATCAAACATTGCCACACAACACCTATTTTCGTTACGTGCTGGTTACTGGTTTTCTTTTCTGTTATGCCTCTGGCTCTCCAGATTTTTAATTTTTTCTTTCTTGAACGGAAGAATCGAATTATACAACTTCAGAATTCTTAAATAAGCTACTTTTAAAACGGACCCCCACTTGTAGTCAGTTTCAAATTAGGTGCAGCATTTGGAGAGGTCCTCGTACAAAATTTAATGAATAAAATTAATTTCCAATTATTTCTAAAAAATTATCATACACTGAACAAAAATAATGTTCCTTCCCCATGACCTTAGGTAACTGCTAAAAGGATAAAAGTGAGTATCAGCACCGTACGTACATTTTATCCCTTTGTGGTCTCAATATTTGACAAGAAGCCTCCAAAAAGAAAACAGCCGTAGGTCATTCCTTACTGACATTATCATCGTACACAAAATATTACCAACGAAAAAGGTTAAGAACCAAAAAGACAAGACAGGTTGGTTGTTATGTTTTTTCGGGCACTTAGGTACAGGGCATTGGACAAAGCAACAAAGAAGAAAAAACTGGGGAAGCATAATGTGGAGCTAGATAAAAGTTTCGCGTCTTTTCCTCGGGAATTACGAGTCTGAGGGAAATATTTGGTGCAGGCTGACTTTGTAATCCCCTTACCATCCACCAAAGCCCATACGTTTCATCAATGGGGGATTTTAGTTTGTTATTATGCTCAACTTTGCGTTACTCTTCCACTTGAATTTTTTATCTCACAATCTCGTTTCCCTAGAATAACTTGTTAGTTGTTGTTTCGCCAGACACGATATGTTCAGTTCTTGAAATGTTACGATGAGAGAATAAAATATTTAGTCTGGAGAAAGAAATGAAAATGGAAGAAGTGTTGTTTATTTGTGTTGGCCTCCAATCAAAATAAAGCACTTCTTATAGTACCTGAAAGAAATTAAAAATTATATTAGAAATCGAACACCTCACTAGCCTTTCCTTTTGTCTGGGATGTTGTAGTCTGTTTTTCACTGCTACCGTAGTCTTGCCCAGATGCTCATTATGTGAACTATCGCTCAAGTTCTTTTGTCTCTTATTTTCTCTTGTGGCCTACCATGTGACCACTAGGTTATCTTATCTAGATACTAACCTTTTTTTTTGTTTCCATAGGGGACCCAAGGTCTGGGGATTATGATAATTGAGGGGAAGCACGCGGAAGTTGGCCAAGGTATCTTCATATCCGACATCCAGGAGGGCAGCGCGGCGGAACAGGTCAGTCACACATCTAGATATTGACGCTTTCATACTGATTTTCAAGGTCTATACTGTTAACTCTTTATTTGGCAAATACTGGCGGTTTGCGTGCGGTTACCTGACTTTATTTCATCAATAACTTCGGTTTACAGGCTGGTCTGGTGGTGGGGGATATGATCCTCTCCGTCAACAGCGACACGCTCTTGGGCTCCAACTACGATTCGGTAAGGCACCTGTTAAAAAATGGGTGAAAATGAATTAAAGTAAAACAAAGTGGTTTATGAATATGAGGAAAAAAGCACAGCTGCGGAAAATGTTAAGCAACTTGTCATTTTGAGAGCATATGGTAATGAAAAGATGAAAACTGGTAGGAACGGCGATAGCTCAGCAGTAGGGCACCTGACAGGCAATCGCAAGGTCGTGGGTGCGACACCCAGCTGCTGTTTCCATATTCTCTGTTGTATCTATGTGTAATTTCTTAACGATAAAGTGATTTTTGGACCCCGAAAAATTGACGAAAATCACTCCATCACTAAATCTCGACTTAGCCAACAAATCTGTGGTTCAAGTAATTAGCATATTTGCATGGTGAGTTCCTACACTAACCATGTATTATTTTAGGCGGCAAGTCTACTGAAGAAGACGGAGGGGGTAGTAACGCTGGTCGTCTGCAACCCGAACAAAGCGAAGGAGGAGGAGGCCGCCCCCGCCGGGGCTGCCGGGCTGGCCCCCGGCGGCACTACCCCTGCCCGAAGCCCAACTCCCACTAAAGCCAAAGAGGAAAAGAGTGAGTACTCATCTGGTTTTTTATGTGCAGCGAAGTTGATAAGTTAGAGAAATCCACGAAAGAATTGTGTTTTGCTGTGCTTTCGCAAAAGCACGGATGAGCTATAAAGTACCTACTAGCTTTTTTTCTTTCTGAAATTTCACTAATAAAAATCCCTGGAAACTGTTCTGAAATATAATGTACTTTTTAAAGAAATCAAGCGGGTTTAAATAAAATGGGTGTTAAAATGGTACATCTCTGCTTTATAAATTTTCTGTTATTTCTGATGTTAAAAAAAATACGTTACATTTCAAAACAAAAAATTTGTTATATTTCAGTACAAAAACGAACTCCAGGAAATGTGTCATTGAAAAAATAGCGAACTAATTATTTTGAGTGGATATTCTAAAATCGTTTCGAAAGTGTGATTGACACTGCAAATTAGTTATTTAAATTCGCCACAAGCATGATCAGTGGATAAATGAAATTTTTTTCCACTGAGCGAATTCATTTTCATTTGATATTTCTCTTGATTGTACTTGTTATTGTGTGAAAGAGTTATACTGGGGATGAGCAGACCTCACAGTGGTTATTTTCACTCAGTCTTCGCCAGCTTTCAGTATACATCGAAGATGTATGGGAAGTTAAAAGATTATATTATTTTTTCTTTACAAGGTAAAGTTACTAAAGTTTAAAATGACTCACTTGAGGTCTTGCCTACTCCAAGTTTTGGTAAAACAACCCGGTAAAAACCCGTGCCACCGACTTCAGCTAATTGTGTTCATTTGAGATTTTGCATGGAAATTTAGCAGGTTGATTGAATGTTGTTGGGGCGACAAGCAACAAAATTGTCGCGTTGTCAGTACAACAGTTGTACTCGGCCATGTAGGTTACAAATACAAGGTGGCTTACTGTGCTTCAATAAACCTCTGTAACTGTTTGAGGGAATTGCTCCACTTTGCCACGTAAATGGTTTCTACTCCACTTTCTATGCAATTTAGGAAAATGGGAAAAATGCACAGGCGATAAAATGCTATTTTATTTCAAATCTGGAACCTAAATTTCCTTTTTGACTACCTATTGGGGATAAACTACACGTGCCTAGTCAAAGTCAAATTTAAATTCTGACCTGGAATTTGGTTTATTTTAAATTAATTTCTTAAATTTCCGAACAAAATACTCTGTTTATTAAAAATTACGAAGTGCCTATATTTCCAGATAAAATGTGCATTTTGTTTTTTCATGTTTTCTGCTTTCAATAGTTTCGAAAAATATTCTCCTCCCAGCTAAATCTGTTTTTAAATTGTCTGTCTGTATTTTTTAAGAAAAGCTCAAAAGCTCTGGAAACATTTTTTTAAAAGTTCACTGTTGTCGACGTCTCAGTTTGCTTCTTTGTCGAATTCCAAAACTTTATTTCTTTCATACAGCCTGATTTTGCGGGGCAATTATTTGTCTACCCTGTGGTTCTAACTTACCGACGTTACAGCTCGCTACTCTTTGTAACTCTTTGAGTAACGTCACCATAGTCAGGCACAGAACATGAAAAAAGCTTTGAAAAAGAAGATAGTGATGCTGAAGTTGGAGATTTTTCTCCTTTTTCGTTTTTCATGACTGCGTGTGTTTTCACACGTGTTAATTGCTATAGCATTCCGCAGTGTGCTCCTTTTTGCTGGAATTGGCCTTCATCCATGGAGAGCATACTAATGTCGCTTGTTCACCGAGTATGGTTGTTTCGGGAACGGGTCTAGGACATGTCTGACACTCTAACGATAATCAATTGAGTCTATCCGTCGGTTTTGTCGTCATGATTCATGCAGCTCTTTTGTCTGCCTTGTCATGTTTTATTTCATTCCCGGACTTGAGAAAGTAATGTTGCGTTTCTATAGGCGAGTTGTTTTTTGCAACGTGACTTTCGTGAGAAAGCTTTATTGCGTTGCTTTTGCGTTTCGACCCTGTGAAACCCAGAGAACTCTGGTTATCTGCCTACCTAATTGTGGGAGAATCCAGGCTATCTGATTACCTAATTGAAGTCTGGGGTAAGGGTGGTAGCGATGGTAATGGTTAGTTCAGGCTTCCCTCCAGGAAATGAAAGAGGGTTGATTTGAGATATTCACACAGCAGCTCATTTTGATGGGAGGGTGAAGGCAAGGGGAGGGGGAGGTGGGGAATGTAACGGGAAACCTAATGGCCAGGAAATAACAAGATGTTGCGGTTTTCACGTTTCCGTCCATGCAAAGTGAAACAATTCTGTATTTCCTGTTGCGAAGGCTTCTATAGACTTCACTTTTCTTTATGAACCGAGCTCTGTACGTTAAAACGGAGCCAAGTGACTTTACCAATGTTAATTAGCTTACGGTCTTCGTTGTTATAAGAATACGAAATGCCATTATTTTATAACTATAGTGAGCCGCCATGTTTCTTCCTGACCGAATACTTCATCGGTCAGCTTTATATTATGTTTTTTATTTTTCGGTCGATTCGATTGGCCCTCAGTTACGTTTCGCTGTCATGTAGTGTAGCTCATAATCTTGGTTATTATGACTTGCAGTGGGGTTCGTCGAATTGATCGTAACCCCGCTAAGTGAGATTTCATCATTTTTAGGTAGGTTTTTGGGATAGCGGACGATAATTGTTTTGCATCAGCATTCAACTAAGTACGTGTACATGTTTGTTTTGGAGAATGAGTGAATATATCGTTATGGCTGGATATTTTCTGATGTTTCTGTTTGATGTTTTTAATTTGCTTGCGCTCGCTTCGCTGTTGGCCGTTGCCGTTTCATCATCTTGCATGACGCGTAAGTAACTCCAGCGGCATGCACAGCTCGCCCATATTTCACTTTGAAACATACGAGTACACTAAAAATAAGTCCCTACTGGTTTTGGTCTCAACTTGTTAATGCAACTTACCCACCTGCAGTCAAGAGGGTATTTATATTATTATAATGTAAATTTAAAAAATTAAAGTGTTCGCTTGGCGTTAAACAGGCAGTAGGATGAAGTCAATTGTGAAATTGAGTTGAAATTTTACAGTTGATTGATTGTTAAAGCGTTCTCGTTCATATAATTTCCGAAAATATCCTTTCAGAATCGTTACACTGGAAAGATCAGTCGCGGTCGTTACCGCCTGACTTGAATAATAATACGTAATCTTTAACTCATACCTGATAGCACTTTTTAGTAACTTACACTAAGTTTGGGCTTCACTAGTGCGATCGCACTTGAGGATGGCGCAGCGTTAGCGTAAAAAACACCTTATAATTTTGAGCAAAAGCACTGTTGCACTTGTGCAACACATAAAAAAAAGCGACTACCTATTCACACCCTCATCCAGGGGTCTACTAAACCTCTTCACTAACCTGTCAACTGTCACTCGAAACTGCCTTTCCATTTTTAACCCTCTTTCTCCACTAATATTTAGGTAGCTCAGTTAATCCCAAAAAATACATTTTAAAAGGCTGCTTAAACATAAAATAACACCTATCCCCTTTGAAGGATTTTCTCTTATTTTGTCTGAAATTTACCTTTCCATAATATTCTCCTTATCTCTCTCCTACAATTTCACCACCTTTTCACTCATGGTTACCTTTAATACCCCAGCCATTTTCCCGCTCAAAGCAAATGGAAATGAGACAACTTTTCGGAGGTTTCGGAACTTTTTGCTTTTAATTCTCGTAAATTAAAGTTGACTCTTAGGGACTGGTCAGCAGCCTACCCACGTTATTAGTCTCAAGCTATACGAAATATATGACTTATATGTCAGAAAAATGGAAAACCTAGGTCCAAAATGACTCCGAATGAAATTAGATTAGGAATCTGGCGCGGATCCCCTTTATACCTAGTAATGTGAAGGCGATTGTATTTTCTGATATTTTTTCAACGATTTTACATTTAGGATCGTTCTTAACTCTACAGACTATTTAATTGAACATTATTAGGGGACTTTCTCTTAATCTGTTACTAAGCCATTTGACCATAATTGCAGGGCTCTTACCCAAACCTTTTTCCTCACTGCCGCCCCCGAAATCGCCGACCCCGACGAAATCGCTGCTGCGTGTGACTGACGGCGCGGGCGCCGCCTGTGCTGCCACCCCTAAAACCTCCCCCGCACTCTCGGTGCGGTTTTCTGGTGTTGGACCTCCAGAGGAACCTCCACCAGATCCTCTCACGTGCGCCGTCACCCCAGGCAAGGAGACCATCATCGAGTTCCCAAAGGAGAAAGGACTGGGAGTTACCATCGTGGGTGGCACCGATACGCCCTTGGTACGTAAAACCTTTCAGGAAGTTTCCTCCGACATATTGGATTTTTACTTTCCCGTTTTTGTCAATACGTAAAAGCTATTACTTAATGTCGATATTTAACGCACTGACATTTCTAATTATTTTTGCCCATTTTTCGTTTCACCTGTTACCTAATGTGTAAATGCTGGAAAACGACCGCAGTCTAATTTTACATGCCCAAAATATTCATTAAGAAGTGAGGAATCATCGGAATCAAAGAAAAGACAAAACAATTGAAACATGTTTGGTGGAAAAAATCTGGTAAAGTTTTAATTGAGACTAGAAAAATCTTGCGACTCTGGAAAATGGGGCACTTGGTGGTGTAGTGACCGGTACACTACTTAGGGTCACTGGGAGCGCGAGAAGAATAAAAAAAAAAAATCTTTAAATTAAACGGAAAAGAATGCGTATGACAACATCGGTGAGGCTGAACTAGTAATCGAGTTTGTCTTGCAGGGATGCGTGCTGGTTAGTGACGTCTACCCAGAAGGTGCTGTTGCCAAAGATGGTCGCCTACAGCCGGGTGATCAGCTGCTGGAGGTCGATACTGAGGACTTCCGTAAAGCTACACACAGTAAGGCCTTGCAAACGCTCCGTCAGTGCCTCAATAAGGTAATCATTAATACTGTTTTTAAGGTAAAGCTGTAGAACACTAGTGACACCTGTCGCATTTATTTTTTTTCTGAGATTTTAAAATATAAAGTCGTGTGTTGTAAGGCAGAAGATGGCTAATATTTGGCGTAATATGGCCATATGAATGTGGTCTTTAAACTGGACATGTGCCGGTTATTTAGGGTGCTCCACAAGCGTCATAAACTATAACAATAAATTTTTAAGTTGACTTATGCACATGTGTTTGTGCGTGGTAGCTTGAATTATATTCGGTTCATAACTTAAATCTAAAATAATGATATTGGTTGTAATTCAGGTAAAGCTGTTGGTGTACCGGGAAGAGCGGCAGGGTGACGATCTGTTCCAAGTGCTGGAAGTTGACCTAGTGAAAAAGCCTGGCAAAGGTCTGGGACTCAGTGTCATTGGCCGCAAGGATCGACCCGGCGTTTCCATATCTGAAATTGTAAGTATTGCTCATTCAGTGACGGCCCTACAGATGTTTGATCTAGTGTGCATTAATTCCTGATAACCCAATTGCCGGATTTTCTAAACCGCAACCAGTTTAGAATAATTTTGTCTCTTTACAGCTGCATGGTGGTGCTGCCGAGGCGGACGCCCGCCTGCTCAAGGGAGACGTTGTCTTCTCCGTGAACGGGCAAGACCTTAAGTCCGCCAGCCAGGAGGCAGCGGCCGCCGTGCTCAAGGCCGCCACCGGCAAGGTTGTCATCAAAGTCGGAAGGCTAAAAGCTGGCAAAGCGCCGAGTGCTGCCAACGGGAAGTAAGTCATTTCTCTTGTCGCACCCTTCAGTTAAAAAAAAATGTCCTCTATTAGGTTGATAGTAAACATATAGTAACGAAAAAGTCACGTGACCTCATCCATTCAGGTATGTTACTTTTTAAAGCGATTAATATGAATTGGTCATTAACTAGTAACATCGTCGAAGGACCCCCTTGTTTGTATAAGCATGTTAAATTTTGTTAATATAAGTTCACATTAGATTGTAGTCAGTAACAATATAAAGGATGTTTGATTTGAATGCTACGTGTGCCTGCTGAGTAGATTGAAGTAAATAAGATGTGCCTGTAGAGCAGTCACTTCTGTAGACGCCCTTACCTATTAGATCGAACCCCATATGCCTTTTCCATTGTTCCTGCCAGGATGAACGGGTCGGCCTGCGACGTGTCACGAGACCCCAGTGAACCGGACGTGGCAGAAGACTGTTTCCCGCCAAGTAGGCCATCCGTGCTGAGGAGTTTGGTGCGCGGGCTGAGTGTTCGTCGACGCCACTCCTACCGTTCCCAAACTCCTTCCCTCCCCCTCTAAGTATTACCCTTTCTCCCCTACTCTATTTATTCCTTCGTGCTCCAACATTATTAGTTGTTATGTGATATGAAAATCTTTATTGTCTAATGTTTTTATGTTTTTCTATTCTTGCTTTCCTCTCTAAAAAAGGAAGTAGGAGTTAATGGTGAGTACATCTTATTCAGCTTTAAACCTCTTAGGATTGAACCATTCTCATTTAACTACCTACGTGTTTGCTCACAAAAGGGTAAAAATCGAAATGGCACCAGAATGGTTTATTCTTCGACATTGTCAAAAAGAACTTTGATAAAAAAGAAGAAAAAAATCGGAAAATCGCTTTCCAGTATATTGCAGTCACTAGTTTCCGATGTTAAATGGGTAAATTGTGTGTCGGATTTATAAAAAAAAATCAGCAGTTTCTTTTTAGGGACATTGAAAAAACTCATTCTGATGCTAATACGTTTTTACCCTTACTGAAGCTAAAACACAAATTGATAAAATTGACGTCACACTGTCATTCACGTCTAACTTACCGCAAGGCACTGTCTGTCAGATAGTTTCTGTGCTGTTCCTTAATGTCATTAGAGAATATTTGTGACAGATTTCTGCTAGAATTAGATTCTAGCAACATCCCACATCGTTGCATTTCTAATTTCTTTTATGTGACAGGCCAAGCCCAGCGAGTCCGCGAACGGTGTCACTGACGCGGGACGGCTCGGGCCTGGGTTTCAGCATTGTGGGAGGCCACGGGGACCAGCCTGTTCCGGTGCTTGTCAAGACTATCTTCCCCGAGGGGGCAGCGGCCCGCAGCGGGCTCCTGCACTGCGGCGACCAACTCCTCGCCGTCGACGATATGCGACTCGAAGGGCTGACCCACGAGCAGGTGGTCGCGCTACTAAAGCGTGCCCCCAGCCCCGTCAGGCTAAGAGTGGTGCCTTGAAGGATCTGAACTCATTCTCATGTGGCGAAGGTCCTTGCGTTCTTGTGGCTCAGTGCGATACGTGTCCGTGGCTTCTACCTAGGTCGTGTAGCGAGTTCTACTCCATCCAGTGCCAGACTGAATACTGGCTCCCTCAGCCATATTATGAGTTAGCTTTCCTGCGTGTCTGCGTGCTGGCCAGGTGCCGGTGACATCGCCTCTTTCGTGATTGGGCTGCGTGGAAATGTCTGGACTGCTATAGAAATGAGCTTGCTACACGTTTAGGTGTAGTTAAATTTTCTAAGGAAAACGGAAGTCAAATTTGTCAGATGGATTACCTGAGGTCCGAGAGGTGAGGTTGGGAAGTTCATATTGAGATCGTCTCGCAAACATATTTGTAAACTTAAATAACAGTTTGTCCAAAAAGCTGGTCAGATCGGACCTATCCCCTAATCAAATTGAAAAATTTGGCTGATGTTTCTTTGTAAGAACAAATTGAATGCTGTTACCATTGAATTCAGTCACCTTGACTGATACCGGTTTAAGTAGCTTGTAAGATACTTGGGTTGTAGGAACTGCGCCAGTTACAAGTAGAAATTATCAGGCAAAACGTCCCTGAGTTATAACGTTTCTTAACTTCGTTGTTGTTTCTTTACTTAATTCTCTTTCGTGAAAGCCATTCTTTGACGCGAACAACGTGAATAAAAATAAACGAGGTATTGATGGTGAGAGAGTGATAAGTTTCTTTACTCACTAATTGAGCTCAATAGCTCTGTGATCATCTCATCACTCATCGTAAGATTCAAGAATCAGCAAACTGTTGCTATCAAGGTTTTGATTTTAGCTTTGCGTCTGAGAAAAAAACAAAATGATTACTTTCACGTAAATAGTTTTTATGGTGGTTGGCTGTTTTTATTTGTTCTGCCTGCGCCTGTAGGACTTGAGAAGCACCAACTATTATGATCCTGCCACGAACTCCCTCTCCGTTGTCTTTCATGATAGTTAATAAAATAATACCCATAGTTTTAAGTGAAACCAAATGTTTTTTCATCCCTAAATGGGAATGTAGGTTCCTACTTGAAGTGAAAAGCAAGGAGGTCTTCTAGAGAGCAAAAGGTACTCACCGAGTCCCGAGTGACTTGGGAAATGACTGAATGAGATCAAGAAAGTTTAGAAGGTACCAAAAGTGACCAGTTCACCTGGTTCTTTTTTACACTATTTATTACCTAGTAGGTTTTACGTTCTGCTTTTTAAGGGCCTTCCCTGAGATTTCACGACTTGCAATTTTTATCATCGTCAAGCGTAGATCGTAGTCTGTTCACGTGACTTGTTCGAAAAATGGTGAATAAACCTATGCAGTTCACATTTGTACCTACCTAGGTATTGAAAATTATCCAGTTTCACGATTTTTCCGAGAAAGAGGTTCAAACTTTTTTATGTAGGTACCTAAGTAGGTACCTAAATAGTAGTTTTCAGTAACATTTTAGCTACTTAATTGACTGTAGGTTGTAGGTTGCCTGCGTTTGTTATAGTAAAAAATAAAATAAAAATGGTTAGATGGAAAAATTGTTAGCCTAGGTAAGTTCACCTCTTAGTTTATTATTGTACATAAGATCAAATCGATACGTTGATTTTATTTTTATTTTTATGACTATATAGGGTCTATCCATCTGAACTGTAGAGCTAAAAGAAATATTTTGTCCTGATTTCAAATCATTAAGCAATTCGTTTATCTTAAAAGTAAGTAGGGACTAGGAATCAAATGCGATATCAGTGTTATTATTCTATTCTACCTAGTTTATTGTTGACAAGCAAGTACTTACCAACCTAATGTTTGATTATTTAAAATAAAAATATAAGTAAAGTACCTACCTACTGTTAGTTGCACGAAATAATTTTCCTGTATTGTAAATTTTATAAATGAGACTCGTGAAATCACTTTGATCTCTAACAACCACTTTTTTCCTGTAGGTATAACACGGAAATTGTGGGAAATAAATACAGAAGGCTTATTACAGTTGTGTATTTACCTTTCTATCTTACACCCCGAAACCCCCACAGACTGCCATTATTATTTGTAAAATAAAAAATGACTAAGGAAGGTCACAGTTTCATAGAAAATCTTCACATAGACTTTTAAAAGAGAGTGCACTCTCAAAGTGACTTTCTGAACTAAATTTTATAGAAAATCCAACACTTCTTCATGAAAAGAATATAACGACTATTCTCGTGGCACTTGTAATAGTAAAATATGAGAACTTCACGGAGCAAGGAAAACATTCGCAGAAGTTGCGGCCCCACTTTTGAATTTGAGCGGGATGGCGCCAAACGGCGGGATTTTTGTCGCAATGTGAAGATGGACGCCATGTTGGTCGCGGCGCTCGCCTCATTCTCATGTAAACAATCTTTGATGGTTCATGCCGCGTGGAAAAACGTGTGTAACGTGTCTTTAATTTATTTCGGTAGTTTATTTAAGTAACTGTGATGAATTTATCTACTAACAGCCTCATTCGTGTTCAAAAAGCCGTAAGTACTGTGATTGGGACCAAAATTTTTGGAGAAATGGTTGTGCGAACCATTGCTCCTAAAATTTTGGTCCTTGTTAAATCTCACTCCCTCATGAAATGAGATGCGGCAAAATTTTACATTTATAGCCATCCAGAAGGAACAGTTATTACCTGAAATGTCTAGCTGATACCTAGGAACCTAAGGTTGCTTTTTTTGGCGATGACCTGAGAAGTCTTGTCTACGCGCTTGGAGACGGACCATTGTTGGTATTATGTTTTGGGCATGTTGATGTTGCCCTACGTCAGTTCAGATTAGACCTCTTCTTCGGTACCTCCCTCTGTTTAGGTTGCATGTGCACCCTTAAATTGCGGGAACATCAGCCTGCTGGTCCTTTGTCTTACAGGAAAGGGAGGTTATCGCCCTCAAAACAGAGATTGAAAAGTTGAGGCAGACTGTCTCTGGCGGTGACAATAATGCTTCGACCAATGAAATGGAAAATTCGCCTTTGACGCAGGAAAACCAGAAGCTGAAATATCGACTCAATATTCTGAAACGAGTAAGTTTGACTTGACCGGCAATCAGGGTCTGCTGCCGCTTCTATTCATTTTCTTGTGTCTAATGTATCGTACGACGTAAGTAAGTATAGAAACAGCTGATTAAGTTTCTACCTATAATCTGACAACTTCTTTCCTCTTAGTTCTAATTTTATGTTTTATATTTAGTGCATAGATAGAAGGTCAGAGTCGAAGCCTGTTAAGCACCACCGTCAGCTTCCTTCGGGGACGTCCCTTCTTTCTTTGACTTCGTGTGTCTGATGCCTACATTACAGTGTTGTTGTGTTGTCGTTCCATGGATTTTTGGAAACTTTAATTACTTATTTTGTTTGTGTTTCCTTTAGGCAGCAAGTGCTATGAGTTCGCCGGGGTCTCCGCCAAAGGATGATAATGCAATGTACAGTATTCTGCTTGTGCTGAGCGATTTGTTCGGCCAAGCTATCAAGTCAGCTTTTCCCGATGTTCCTGATGCTCCTGTACTTGTTACTCTTGCCAACCCTGTCATGGCAGCCTCCAAAGGCATTGACTACCAGTGCAATTCCGCCCTCCCTATCATGCAGACGCTCAAAGCTCGAGGTAAGAGATTTTCCCTTACGCCTTTGCTGTAGTTGAGGGTATCTCAGTTGTCTGATAGCGATGAGTTGGGAGAAACATGAAGTATATAAATATATACTCGTGTATTTTTAATTTTATTTTAATTTTACTCTCATACAGCCAAGATTAAATGAAGATAAAGATTGATAAAATAAGGTGGGTGAAAAATAATAAGTTGTACAGTTTTCAAAGAACTGATACAACCTCTAGATTCTCGAATCTAGAATATACAAATCCCTCAACTAAACATGCCTGAGACCTTTTGCGTCATCTCATAGAATCTTTATTTTGTCCAGGTGTCAAAATCAAACCGAGTGAGATCGGAGAAAAGATTGCGAAAGCAGTGCAGCCTCATCCTGTGATTGAAACCCTTGACGTGGCACCGGCTGGGTTCATCAACATCCGTATCAGTAGGCAAGAGGGACGCCGTCTGCTCCAGCTGGTCCTGGACCACGGCGTGCAACCTCCTTGTTTAGATACTAAACGGCGGCGAGTGGTCGTCGATTTTTCTTCTCCGAATATTGCCAAAGAAATGCATGTTGGCCACTTAAGGTAACTAGCGGATATGCAATTAATGCGATAGTTCTTTTGTCATCTCGTGGGTACTTTTTTATTATTTCGAAGTAGAGCAAATGTAGATAGAGGCTGAGGCTGACTTCCTTGCCTCATATAGAATTAAGTGATCATGTAGGCTCAAGGTTGAGTGTAGTTAAATTTGCCTCCTTTTATTCAGATCGACCATCATTGGTGACAGCATTTGCCGGCTTCTTGAGTTCCTAGGGCACGATGTGCTCCGTATAAACCACGTGGGGGACTGGGGGACGCAGTTCGGAATGCTGATCGCGCACCTTCAGGACGAGTTTCCCGACTACAAGGAGACTTCCCCTTCCGTTTCCGACCTACAGGTATTAATGTTTAAATTTTTGATGTATCATGTAGGTATGGTCTCTCACCCTTTCGATTTAATTACACGTAGTTGTGTTATTTGTTAGAAAAGTGCAGCAATATAAAATCGCCATTCTGTATATTTCTGCTTATTTTTAACGGTTAGACGAATAGCATTGCAGTGCAGCGTAACTGTCTGTTTCAGGCATTTTATAGAGCGTCAAAGAAGCGTTTCGATGAGGATCCTGACTTCAAGACGCGTGCATACGCATGCGTCGTCAAGCTGCAAGGCGGTGACCCTGACTACATCAAGGCCTGGCAGCTCATCTGTGATGCGTCCAGGAAAGGTAACGGCAGGTTCTAGTTTTATATTAGATGTGTAAGCTTAGGTTCAGATTGCACATAGGGCTGAAAATCGGAAACCTTCAGAATTTCAGAAAGTTTACGACCGACTGGGCATCCGACTGAGTGAGCGAGGGGAGTCCTTCTACCAGAAGCGAATGGAGGTGCTGGTGAAGGAGCTGGAGGAGCGGGGGCTGCTGGTCGAGGAGGACGGCCGCAAGCTGCTCTGGGCAGACGGCATCTCCGTTCCCTTCACCATCGTTAAATCTGACGGGGGTACGTGTCTTTACGCTTCTACTAGTTTATGAAAAAGGCTTACTCTGTTGTCCGAAATCATGCCTTTTGTGTTTTTTATGTTCGATAAAACAATTCATGTCAGCACACAAGTATTTCGTCAAGAAAAATGAAACTAATCGGTTATTCCCAGAAAAAAGATATATAATCTATCAGGTATAAGTGGTCGGAAGTTTTGTTTCCATTTATAGGTGTAGTTTTAACACAGCATTTTTAGTCAAAATTCTGTCTCAGAAATTGTGTAGTGTACCTATAGTGGTGAATGACTGGATTTGACGTTTTGAAAGTTTGGTTCGATTCTTCGCAGGGTTCACGTATGACACATCAGACATGGCGACGATTAGGCAGCGGCTGGAGGAGGAGCGCGGTGACTGGTTGATTTATGTGACGGATGCGGGCCAGAGTCAGCACTTCGACATCCTGCGGCGGTGTGCGGCCCAAGTCGGGTACCTGGACCCTGACCGTGTTCGCATGGACCATGTTGCCTTCGGCGTCGTTTTGGGCGAGGACAAAAAGAAGTTTAAGACGCGATCCGGTAGGATGTAATGTCTAGCTAAAGTTGGGCCTCTGCATTAGGGAATATTTTTTCAAAAATCTTTACTTTCTCACGAAGTGCTATACTCTTCAAAAATTTGATCCTAAGCTTTTTGGTTTCCCATGATCCTGAAAATCTTTCGAGTGCTTTTGGAAAATGGCCGACCACTCAACCAGTCAGATTTTAAACAGATTTTCACATTATAGAGTAAAATAATTGAGTCTAGCTCAAATTATGGCCAAAATCTGGGGCATTTTGTATTCATCCATTTTGACACTATTAGATACTAAACGTAGTACTTATAGTAAAAATTTCTTGAATATTTTGCAAGTGAAAATTTATTTTGTAGTTTTAAATACATTACAAATTTTGCAAGCTATTCCATTTTATACTTTCCAATGTAATGAATTTGTCGGCAGGTGACACGGTGCGGCTCGTGGACTTGCTGGACGAAGGACTGAAGCGAGCGTTGGACAAGCTGAAGGAGAAGGAGCGGGATAAAGTTTTGACCCCCGAGGAGCTGGCTGCGGCCCAGAAGTCCGTCGCCTATGGCTGCATCAAGTACGCCGACCTGTCCCATAACCGCAACCATGAATACGTATTTTCCTTTGACAAGGTACGCCCTGCTGCTTTGTACTTTTAGGGTGCCTCTTCACAGTACGCGGACTTGGGTCAGACAAGGACTTTTGGTATGAAATGGGTTCAGAATCTGAAACTCTGGCGATGTCTCCAAGTTAGTTTTTCGTTATAGGTAATTCTTGTTGGTGTTTTAGATGCTGGATGACAAAGGTAACACAGCCGTGTACCTGCTGTACGCTCTCACACGCATCAGGTCCATTGCTCGGACGGCTGGAGTCTCGCAGGAACAGCTGCTGGAAGCCAGCAAGACCACGCCCATTTCACTCGATCACGACAAAGAGTGGAAGCTCGCCAAGGTTAGCCGCTACCTGACCTAGACCTCTCTTCTGATGTAGATGTACTCGCCAACATTTTATTTTTATTTTTTGACGACATACGGAAAGTTACTGAAGCTCGCCCAGCCATAAAATACCACGCGCCAAAATGCATGGTTAGATGTTTATGGAATTTAATTTGTTCAAAAATCCGTCTTCTTTAAACCTTGCATGCACTTCTCTAGTTTACGACATTTTACTCTGTTATCCAGAACTGACACCTTGTCATATTTCGGTAATGGTAATGTAAAGTCGCTCTTGGCAGACAATGAGTCAACCGCCACCGTCAGTATCATGCTTGTAGTAAACTAACAGAAATGGGCTTCGTAAGAAATTCCTTCTGTGAGATTTTAACTTTAATTTACTCTTTTAAATTGAAATTATTTTAAGTTTCCTATTTAAAATGGATGATTTCACATATGAGAAATCTTAATGGCAAAGAAGTAACTGCAGTGATTTAATGAAGAACTCTGGCGATTGCAGGTGTTGCTGCGATTCCCGGATGTGCTGGGTACGGCATGCGCGTCGCTGTGCATGCACCACCTTTGCGAGTTTGTCTACGAAGTGGCCTGCACTTTCTCCGAGTTCTACGATTCGTGCTACTGCGTGGAGAAAAACGCACAGGGTAAGTACCTGTGCTACCAAACTATTACCAGAAGGGTGCTACCCCACTTGTGGCAGATACGGAATCATAACATCAGAACATATTTTACGGTTAAATTCCTGTGTGTGTAGTAAAAATGGGTGTAAATACCATGTCCAAATGTTGTGATAGAGGTTGCGCCGTGGGGCTGAGGAAACTATCGAATATTTATTTTAGCATCACAAACAGCTGTCCCCACCGTTGGTATCGCAGAATTCAGTAAAACCGGAGGTTTTCCAACAGAAAACGTAGGTAACCAACGTTGCTACCTTGTTCAAAAAGGAAATAACTTTTAATTAAATAACAACGGAGTAACGAAAAAATGGGATTGTTTAGGAGAGATAATAAAAGTGGACATGGGACGTCTGTTGCTGATCGAAGTGACTGCTCGCTTGCTGGAGACCTGCTTCCACATTCTGGGTCTCGAACCGGTAGCCAAAATGTAAAGCAGAGAAGAGTTTCCCCATCGCCAGGGTGTAAGGTAAGTGAGTTGTAGGTACAGCGTCCCTCGAAAAAGTGTCCGTCGTACTCATTAAATTACTTATTTAACGGAAGAAAAGCGTCACCGTCTAGCGGTATCTTGCTCTTTGGTTCCTTCTCGGTAATCACGATGCAATGGACAAAACAGACTTCCGTTACTGCTGTATTATAGTAGCATCTATATAGTTACTGCTTTATTATAGTAAGTTCGGTCTGAATGCTCCCTCGGTTCAATTCATTCTCCATTTTTTCAATGAAGTTGCACTCCCTACTGCATCCATCGAAGACACTTTTCTGAAATGTCCGCAATGAGTTTTTGAGCTGTATCATTTTCCTCGCCAAGGTCCATACAGAAGCTTCGGATGAGCATAAAACCCATGGCGGGGTTTGGAATAACAGTCCTCTCCGCCTCCATCCTGGAAATATCCATCACCAGCCGATTCCTTTCTTCCACTAGCGAAGCCATAGACGCAGCCGTTTTCTTAACGAGTTTAACTGTTTTGGTTGACTCTTTTCGCGTGACACCTTTTGTGTTAAGAGGTTGTGACGAATTAGCATCGATGAGGGATGGAATGTCACCATTTTCCAGTTTTTCGGTTGAATTATCATCGTCATTACCACTATCCTCAGTATCGGTCGTATCAGCTGAATGAGTAACGCCGTCTTCTAAGGTTTCGGGAGAAATACTGCCTTTTCCTATCGATTGATCAACAGCTTGCAGTGACTCACAAGATGAGTTATCAAGGACTAGTTCAGGGTCATTCACCACGTCGCCGGTAACCTCTTCGACATTCTCCTTCTTAGATTTGACGGTGACGGTTCTATCGGTGAGCTGCTTCTGCAGGGCCGGCAGTTCCGACTTTCCGCGATAGTAGCTGAACGCTTTTTCATCGAGGAGATCGGCTTGGAGCTGGACGATCCGGGATAAACAGGAGGGGGCTTCGTCAGGGAGAGCGCTAGCTCTGTGCAGGAGCGCCAAGCAGAGGAAGCCTCGAAGGGATGTACCTATTCCACCCTCAGCAGAGAAGACGCCTTGCTCAGCAAGTCCCGGAGACAACCGCTGGCACAGCACGCACAGCTCCGCGGAACTTTTGAACTGACTCGCCTCCAGAGCGCGGAGTACATGACGTTGCCGTGAGGTGGAGGTTACAGCGCAGCAGGCGAGGCTCAGCTGCCGCACTATCACCTACAATACGACAATCCATGAAAACCTGAATAATGTTGAGCTGTCTTTGCAGATGCCATAATTTCACCATTTGCTCAGTATTTGGAACGTTACCTTTATGTACGTTATCATCGTTAAGTAGTATTAATGTTCAGTATGTTGCAAAGCAATGAGCTTAACGATAGTTTCTTGTTACTGGTGCGTTGACCCTTTTAAGGAAACAAGAATGTACCCATGAAACTACCGTCAACGCAAATGCACTGAAAGAAACTGCTCGAAAGGAATGTGAAGAATTTTTCGCGATGGCGATTCCGTGAAAGGTGGCACACTGACCTGGTCACGTCCGGAAACAGTGGGCGCTTGCTTGGGATGGATCATGTTGAGGTGAGCGTAGCATTCCTTAGGCACACTGAGCGCCACGCTCTCTTTAACCGCCTCAAGCAATGGCTCCCCACCATCTTTGTAAGGGTTCCGTAGTGCCGTGTACATTGCGTGCAGCAACTTCACGCTCTGAAATCACGAATCTCCCGTTACGATGGGTTCAGCGAGGGAAACAGGGTCATGAAGTTAAGGGAGTGGTTACTGAAACTCAGTCTGTTTTCCCACTGGGCGAGTGAAAAGTGTTTATAAGGGGATGTAAACCTGAGACTCTTTGTCGTGAGGTAGTGTTGTATTTTTGCATGAAATGGAGTAATAAGCCCACAGGAGCGGTTTTAAACAGTACCTGTCCACATGTTTTTTTGACAGATCGCGAAAACAACACTACCTCACGCGGAATATTTTTTTTTAACGTTTCGGAGTAAAATATGTATGATTTTATCGTCACATTTAGAAGAAAAGCTTGATAAATGTTTGTAATATTTACCGTCGCCATGTTCATTTTGACAATTTTTATTTCACTTACGGAAGTGGGTAATTTCACAGCATTTCTCTACTTTTTCTCCTGTAAAAGCTAAACATAGGGTCCTACTTTCACTCGTTCGTTTCGCGTTCAAATAGCTCACTATGTTTAGCTTTTAGAGTAGACACAACCAATACGATATTGCAGTTACCAGTCACCGGCAGTACTAATATGTAAACATTAGTTTTGTCGAATATTTACTTTCGCACAGTGGTTTTAGTGGAGTTCGTCGAGAATACAGCCTTAAGTATCAAAAATCTAAAAAAATCGCCTTCAATGGTTTTAAATGTTAAGATATCGATCAGATATCAGGTAACTGGTTAATTGTCATCGTTTTCATCAAGTGGCTACTTATATTTAGAGTCAACTTTCTAACTCTTCCCAACAAATGATACGCTGCTATCAATAGCAATAAATCCCGTCACTTTTTCATCATTAATTTGTTCATAAAGCGTTTAAATAGCCTTGAGATGGGTGGGGACATTTGGACAGTGCTGGGTTGTTGATGTTTGCTGGAAGCGGTACAAACTTCGGAGACTTCGCAACTGCAGAGGTAATCATTACAATGGTTGATTGACTTTACTGCTGGATAGTTATTTGACCTAAAGGATAATAGCGTGTCAGCGATTTATTTATTTATTTTTTTTAAATATCACCGTTTTAGCATTAGAAACTCATGACGCATGTAACCAAGACTACTTGATCGAAAAATTATACATACAGCTTCCTCCGAAATGTTCCATTAAGAAACCTAAACAAACTAGCATTGTGTTTTTTCACTTACCTCAAACTGACAGTGCTCTGAAGCTAGGTTCTCTATGGTTTGGTGATCTTCGCGTTGAATACTGAGACACATGGCAGTGAGGGCCATCTCACGTTCCAAGGTAGCGTCCTGTGCTCGGCGCGCAGCGAGGGCAGCGCCGCACAGTGCAGTAACGTCACTGCAGTTCGCCAGGCACCGCGCTGCCTTCCCAAACTCCTCCAAATAGATGAAGCTAAAAACGGTAGCTTCATCAGTCATGCTAAAATTGAGTTGTAAGCCTGTCCACACAATGCTGTTACGCTGAGGTTGTTTGTGACCCATTTTTTGAGGAAACTGTTCGATATTTATTTGTTCCGAAATTTAGTATGTACTAGTTACGTGTGGGTTCTTATAATGAATCAGGTCCTTCAATACTTCAGTACTTAGGTTTTGTGTAAGTATCAAATAAATAAATAATTAACGCACCATTCAGCAGCCTTGCCGTGTCTCCCTTTTTCAGCTAGTAGGGTAGCATATTGCTCGACGGCGTCCCGGAAAGCTGGGTCACCGCCCGGCAACTGGATGCGCGCCAAGCACATAGCTTCGTGATACATCTTCCCTTCGAGGAGTACCTGGAAACGACAGCATGTTCCATTATTTATGTGATTATAGGTTTTCAATGCCTCATTATCATTAATCATCCATGCTTAGGCAAAGAAACCCTGAAACTGGTTTTCCTCTCCAAGGGAATTATTGGGAAAAACTTTTTTTGGAGAATTCGGAAAAATAAATGGAAATCGCTGAAGGGCCTGAAGTCAAGTCAAGGCTGCAGATACAGTCAGTCCTATTTGGTTATGTTTCTCAATGACATGCATGTGAAGAAACGGGCAGATACGTTCTGAAATACTCGTACAATGTCTTTTGTCAGATTCACCAATCAAGTGATTTTTAGAAAAAGTCATTATTTTATGCAATCATTCAATTATTATTTCAGAAGGAATAAATATGGAATAAATAATTTCAAAGAATGTTTTGTGGATGGAAAGATTGATTTTCGTTAAGCTCTCACGACCGTAAAAAATGAAACAAACCTGAACAGCTTCTTCCACCTGCCTCGAGGCCAGAAGATAGTTGGAAGCCTCGGCAAAGCGTCGCGCTACTCTCAGCTGACGCGCATAGGCGGAGCAGGCTTGCTGCCACAGGCGGGGGGACACAGAGGGGGCAAGAGACACCAGCGTGTCCGTCAGCCCCCCGTCTTGAATCTTCTGCTCCAATAATTCCTTCAGCTTTCCCTGCCACATCAAGGTCGCTGTCTGAATGTCTATGTGCCCATCAGCTTTGTGATATTCATCTGTAAGTTTTTATACAAGTTTTCATTAAAAATCCAACTTAATCGCTGAAATTATGAGCCTAATACAGGATTCACAGATATATCAGAAAGCCAACTGAAACCAGCAATCAATTTAAGTAATGGTATCTGATAGATTTTAGTCAGTTATATCCTTACAGTAAACTAAGAAAAGAAAAAGAGTAATTTTAATAGTCTTTTTCACAGCTATTATTATTCGTCCCCACTGTAATCACATATGGCAGGTAAACCCTGTTTAAAAGGTAACTAGCCTATGTCTACTGTAAGGTGAACTTCGCATTCGATCAGTACTGTGACAGCACCACACCCCCACTTTATGTTGGTGTGTGAATAATTTAACACAGATAAACGGACGAGCCCTAAAATAAAATGAAAATGGCCAAAAAGAAACAGTAAACGACTAGAGGTCATTTTGTGTATGGACATGGACACTTCTTAACTAACACTTTCTGTATATAACTGAAAGTATAACTACCCAGCTGGCCGAGTTTTTCATACATGACGTCATCAGTACTGAGGAAGCACAGGGAGTGCAGTCCAGGCCGTTCATCAGAGGTAGCCCTCAGCAAACGGCTGCAGGTATCAGTCTCAGAGCCTTTGCGCGCCCAGGCGTTAAAGATATAAACGGCCTCCGCTTTGCCTGACAGTGATTTCGTAGCCACCTGTGCGCCACTCTGCTGAGAAGCCTGCCCCTCGTTTGCAGTCATCACCCGTTTCTTGAGCACCTTGACATTCGGCTGCGAGTTCGGTTTACTCTCCACCGCCATATCACTTTTGCTGTGCATATCTTTCACTCCAGTCAATTTTTTGTATGGGTTTCTGATTGGTGATTTCGGTAATTTTTCACTTCTACTGGATATTTTCCACACTACTATTGCAGACTCTCTTAGACCTGAAATCAATCGTGGCATTTCTTTGTCTTAAAACTATAAATACAAGGGGCAGCAGAATTAATTTTACTGTCATCTTCCTGGGGAAACTTCTGCATTTTTTTTTGTTCTGAAATATTTCTTTTTTTAATTACAAACTTCCATGGTTAGGGTTGAACAATGGAAATATACTGCCACATTCTGTTAGAAAATCACTCAAGAGGTTAATTATTCCTAACTTAGTTTCTGATGCTACAAAGATATATTATATTTTCCGATGCTACAAAGATATAATATATATAATATATATAATAAATTCGAATAAAATCATATCCAACAGTTTCTTGAAAAATTGATCACCAATCACTTTTGAATTCAACAGGAAGTTGAAAGAAACGCTGGGATAGGCTAACTGTCCAGCACTTTATTCAACGGGGTTCCAAGAAAAAACTTACGGGTGGCACGAAACTGAAATGTAAGCTTCTGGAATCACCAAACCTGTGATTATTCTCAGAAAGAGAACGGGCAGTAAATAGTACAAATTAGAAAGACTCACCAGATATAATGTAATCTGAATGGACAGGACTCCAAATTGCAAAAGAGCACGCTTCTCCATTGCCAGACTGATAGTTCGCAATAGGTGTTTCATCCAACACGTTCCAAACCTACAATGTATATCTTAATTCTTAATATATTGTCAAAATTAAGGGCCACCATACATTCTCGACGAACTCCGCCAAAACCACTGTGCGAAAGTAAATATTCGACAAAAGTAATGTTTACATTTTAGTACCACCGGAGACTGGTAATTGCAATATCGTATTGGATGTGTCTACTCTAAAAGCTAAACATAGTGTGCTATTTGAACGCGAAGCGAACGAGTGAAAGTAGGACACCATGTTTAGCTTTTACAGGAGAAAAAGTAGAGAAATGGTGTTGCAATTACGAACTTCCGTAAGTGAAATAAAAATTGTCAACATGTAACATGGTGGCGGTAAATATTACAAACATTTATCAAGCTTTTCTACTAAATGTGACGATAAAATCATACTGTTTTAATCCGAAGCGTTACAAAAAAATATTTCGCGTGAGGTAGTGTTGTGTTTTCGCGATCTGTCAAAAAAACATGTGGACTGGTAGTTGACTGTTTAAAATCGCTCCTGTGGGCTTATTACTCCATTTCATGCAAAAATACAACACTACCTCACGACAAAGAGTCTCAGGTTTACATCCCCCTATAAACACTTTTCACTCGCCCTGTAACTTCGGAGTAGGGCTTGAAGTACGTAGCATTGCGAACCAAACGGGTGTATTTCCCCTTAAGCTAGATGAAGAAGATGCTAACCATTCTCTAAACCTTGCGTTAAACGAAATATATGCTTGCAATATTTATACAACTTATCTTCCAAGTTGGGCTGGCGAAATCCACCAGACCACACAATCATATTTGTTTACGTTTTTATGCACATTTTATTAGGAAACTATTGGATATTTAAATGTTCTGAAATATAATATGTCTTTTTAACGTCATAAATTATGAGGCTATGTTGTGATTTCACAATCGGTTAATTTTGGATAATTTTTTTGCTGACAAAATTCACTCGATTGTAAAACCACAACATAGCCTCATAATATAATTTATGACGTTAAAAAGACATATTGTTATACTTCAGACCATTTAAATATCCAATAGTTTCCTCATAATGTGTGCATAAAAAAACGTAAACAAACACAATTGTGTGGTCGCTCTTAACGACAAGATAATGTATAAATATTACAAGCATACGTAAGGGAAGAGGCACAAGCCTAAGGTAAACATATGACGCACATGTTTATAACTTTAACTGATAGTTAAACTTGAGTCGTGATCTACCCTCCCTACTATATTGACCTGAACAGAGGTGTCAGCACTAGAAGAGACGAGGAGCCCGCCGAGGTGTGGACTCCATGCTACGGACTGTACGTAGTCGAGGTGACCTTCTAACTTGGCGAATACGCTCCCTTCCAGCGATGCCGCCGTTTGTTCTATCTTAAACACGGTGATGACTCCGTCACGTGCCCTCGACCCGCAAGTCAGCAGATTGTGGAACGGCGACAATTCTGGTGCAAACAAATCCGAATAGCTTTACTATTGTATAAATGGATATGGTGGAGTTTTTCAAAGGTTTGAAAGGTCTCTGACAGTATGGTGGATACGCAGTCTAGAAACAAAAAGAGACAGCAGGAGATATTCAGTCTGCCTGGTTAATTAAAGCCAAAAAGAGGGATGTTATTGTTAATAGTATTATTGAAACTATTATTATTGAAATTCTGATTAAATAGTCTTCCGTGTAAAGAATTTGGAGACATTTTATTAAATATAATAAGCAACCAACTAACGAAAGGTGAGATTCCTTCTGGTACCCTTCAATATAGGAATCGCACCTTTCCTCAGTTGTTTATTGGAAATATGTGATATCTAGATATTAGAGATTTAATCGAAATAATCATCATATTCCTGGCGAATCAGGAATAAATGCATACACTGCTTTGTGGTGGATATATCAAACCGTCAAACCTGAGTCTGTGCTGGTCATTTGCGGGTGCCAGACCAGATACTGCACGGATTCCCGCACGGAAAGGGTAAGGGCAGGTATAGAAGTGGAGGGCTTCAGCAAGGAGATGGACCCATCTTTGCAGCCCACAGCCAGCAACGAGTGGTCCGGCTTCCACGCCATGTCAGTTATTGCTTTACACTCCAACGCCAGTTCCCTACCAATATTCCGGGGGGCTGCTGTAAAATATTACTATATTCAGGTTGGATTTCACCACTTCTTATAGTATACCGTAGAGTTCCCTAACGAACAGATTATTTAAGCGGATGTATGTTATCATATCTTTAGCTTATGACAAGTGCTGTCGCAAGGAAACTAAGCTAAATATACGATAAATATGTTCGTTAGGCGACACTATAATAGTCGTGAAATCCAGCGTTAGTGGAGGTCACAGTCATTCTGGATACACGTAGCTTTAACTTAATTTCCAATAGATACCTACTTTACAAAACGGGCTCCGTAAGCCCACTCCCTAAAAAATTCCTGTTGCTTACTGTCCCTCTCAGTGGGGTACGAACAGCACAGTCAATCAAATGAACGTAACCATTTGGCAACTGCTACTCTACTTCCAACAAACCAGCAAATTAGAGAGGAAAAATTCAACAACTTACCTTGTCTGTCATTAATATCCGTGTACATGTAGATGGAGCTATTCGCGACCGCATATAAGACCAGCTTTGGGGCGCCCTCAGCCGCAGGGAAGAAGGGCGGCCCCCAGCATAGCCAGTACACGGCCTTATTGGTCGAGGGGACCAGCAGGCTAGGGGGGTATCCTTTTTGGGTCTCCATGACTCCTATGCGACCCGCAGACGTTCCGTAAATCACTATGCTGTCCAGTTCCGGATGCCAGCACACACTCATTACCTTATCTGCAAAACAATGAGAAAGAATAAAGTGTACGCCCCATGAAGGGCTGGGATGCACGGTTCGACATATTACCACTATACATGCACACGGAGTCGTTTCCAGCTAAGCGGGAAGAAGCCAAGATTGCAGAAGAATAAATTCTGTTAAATAAGGAAATTATGTGCGAGTCTTGTCCAAGTAAATCAACTAATTTTTTTCGATCCCGACGGCGGCGCGGCATATCCAATATTCATGTTTCATTTAATAATATTAATAAAAAATGGTCATTTATAAAAAGATTAACAAACTGTCCAGTAAACCTAGGAGCATCAGCGCTAGCAGAGGGGCTGTGTTCAAATTCTAAAAACGTGTATACGTACATAAATATAATGTACATACTGTGTAGGCGATCAACACCCATAAGTCCTCTGCCGTACCTTGAACATTTCTGGTCTCATAGAAGGTACTCCCCGTAGTCTTGGTAACGTTCCAGATTTTTACGCTGCCGTCAGCTCCTCCAAGTGCGATAAGATTGGAATCGTGGGGAGACACCGAGGCCATGATCACTCCTCCAAAAAGGGTACCCATTTTACGCACCGCTTTCCCAGCAGACACGTCAGTCCCGGTCAAGGCTCGGTCATTCCCAGCGCTCCAAACCTAGCGAACCATTCATTTTCAAACAAACAAACAGCAAATAACTGAGTGTTAACTCCTAATATTTGGCTAGAGTCTGGTACTAAAAAGACCCCTATATTATACAATTTTTTCATTCAGAAACATAAGAAGACATTTTGACGAAAACTAGTTTAATATATATTGTGATATTAAAATTAAAATCAAATATTAAAGTAGTTTTCGAGGATACAATTAATTATTATACTTCAGAACAAAAAATTCCACTTGGAAAAATGAAACCTGTAAACAAAGGGTATAGTGCGGACTGCGACAAGCCTTCACATTAACTAGATAACTTCACAAAATTATAGACAGATGCTCACCAAGCCTCCCTGGGAGGAACAAGCCAAGGTAAAGAAGCCATTTCGATGAGGAGAATGAACTACGCGCCATGATCTGCCACCATCTCTCCAGTCAGGATCACTATCAGCTGCCAGAACGGTATCTTTTATATCAAAAGCGATCAAATCTCTCCCAAATCGACCGAGCAAGGTGTCTACATCAGCCCAGGCAACAGGGTGGATATTCGTCAGTCTGGTGTCACCTTGAGGTGTAAAACCGGTTAGGCACCTTACGTACCTGAAATGAATCATTGAAGAGCTTATCAGAAAATTGCAAACTGCGATTATGGACACAGAATCTTTGCCAATATTAACTAGGCTTTACTTTTTAATGTTTACATGAGTTGGGGTAACATTACAGTTGGCTAAAGCTGAAGAATTATTAAGAAGAAGAACAATTAACTAAGTACTAGGTTTACCTACTCACTTCTCAGATTTCACGTTCCAAAACGAAATTTCCCCGCGGTCGGAAGAAGCTGCGAGGAGGGGATTCTCAGCATGAGGCTGCCACGCTAGGTCAGTGATACTGGATTGAAAGCATCGGAGACGCGTACTATTCATTCCGTTTGGGGTCAGCGTCAACAGTAGAATAGCGCCACCGTCGCATGCGGCTACGACGCTAGGGTCTATCGGGCTGCATGCCACTGAGGAGAAGTTGGCATTCCTATGGGAGTACTTCCTGGTCACATTCTCCGCGAGATGCCACACTACCAGGCACCCGTTCGATGCCACTGACATGACGAGATTCGGGTCCGCACGGGACCAGGAGATTCCAGTTACCGGTAAGGGGGATTTCACCGTATTTTTGGGCTGTAATACGAATAGGTGAAGAAATTAAACCACGCAGGCGACTATTTCTTTGCTCAGAGATTTCCTTAGAATAGAAGATAATGATTAACTCTGTCAATTACTATTTAAAACAAATAGTACGCATCTGGTCCAGACGTTTGTCATATTGTAGAAACCTAAGTCCCAAAGGCTATCTGTTAATATTGCAGAACAAATACGTAAGATTCTGTGGTTCATATCTCCAGCAATTAGGATATTTCTTTATCATGACTATCATGAGACTAATACGAGAATACCCTGGTCCTGCCTGGTTGTCCAACACATTGCAGCTTCAGAAAAACAGCACTTACAGCATGAGTCTTGTGCGCTTTGGTAATTGTTAAATTGTCCAGGTTCCATAATCGAACGAAACCATCAGTTCCACAAGAAACGGCAGAGAAGCTCAAAGGTTCTGCAGCGTTATGAGGCGCAGCTGCCAGGGCGTTCACTCTACAAAACATACAGGAAGTTACAAAAGGCGTAACAAAAATCCAAAAAATGAGGAATAAAAAGTACCAGTATCAATTTTTTATAATAGGTACATTTTATTGACCTTGCACCTCCTAAAAAAAAGATGGGGCTAAAGTGTAAAACGTATAAAACGTTACACGAGAAGTGAAAACCAAAGAACTGAACCTTCGTCGATCTTTCCCCCACAGTTCTAATTTTAATGTATTTTTTATTAAAATGCCATCACTCCTTCCTGTTTTAAGCCTTTCAGCGTTACCAAGAAGCAACCATCACACTTACCTATTATAATGAGCAAATGGAATACTCTTCATTGAGTATCCATCTTCGTTCCATTTCAACACAATAATATGTCCTTTTGAGGCGTAGATTACACAGTCAGGGCCAAGACAATCGACCACCCTCGGCCCATGCCAGTTCACACCTGGACCGAATGCACACTCTTCCATCTCCTACAACACAATCACACATTAGGGTACTAGTATCTACACGGGCACCTCTTAGGTTACAAGACCAAACTAAATACCACAGGGTCCCTAACACAAATCTTCCAATGTCTGGGTAGAGATTAGGCATTTTGAAATTGCACAGAAAATTACAAGGTTTGCCCGATGCCCGCCCGTACTGACCAACCTTATCACTCCCTCATTAAGTCTTTGATTTAGATATTATGATCTGAATATGAAAGCTGAATTTTATCGGAGGTAAAAGATGAGACGGACCCATTTCAACCAGAATCAATTTACAAAATCTTGACAGCATCCCGCAAGGATGGAAAGACCTGGGTAGGTACATATTGATTGATCGATTATTGATATTTATAAACACAATTAAATGAAGGTTTGCCCGATGCCCGCCCGTACTGAGCAACCTTATCACTCCCTCATAAAGTCTTTGATTTAGATATTATGATCTGAATATGAAAGCTGAATTTTATCGGAGGTAAAAGATGAGACGGACCCATTTCAACCAGAATCAAATTACAAAATCTTGACAGCATCCCGCAAGGATGGAAAGACCTGGGTAGGTACATATTGATTGATCGATTATTGATATTTATAAACACAATTAAATGACCCAAACTAGTTGAAAATATAATACCTGAAGCTGTAGAGAACCCACAAACTGAATTCTCTAGAAAATTCACAGTAAAAACAGTAATTTACACAATTCGCCCGGCAAACGTCGCGCCGGAACCCAACAAATTCGCCATCTTTGAATTTGGAATCGATCGATGAGATGACGTGGTTTTAGATAAAATTTAGGCGCAGACGTGGCAGGAATGTTTGGCGGGAAATCAGAATAGCGCTAAAAAAAACTATTTGGTCTTTACGTTTTTAGTTTTTTCTAAGCTCTGTATTTATAGTTTTTCTTATAATGAGTAGCTTCTTTTTTATAATTGGCAATTTCAGTAAATGAATAAGATAAAGTGAAACAAGCACAAACGTTAGTTTTTAAATACGACAGCTTGGGGTCATTATCAATTCAAAAAATGTAAGTTAATATAATAATATACGATATTATTATACGACGTGTAGGGTATATACCTAGTTTCTCAAACGAGTTAGATGGTGAGGCACAAAATAATAGACCCCTTAATGTGGTTGGTACGCTGATAATTCAATTACATAAGCGATACATATTTGAGACTACCTATATAATATTTATTTCGTTATTGTTCGTCATGAGATCAATCGTCCATCCATAAGAAGAGAAGTTCATGGTCTATACCTACCTACCTACCTGCGACCAACGCCTAAGTATAGGTCCTCTGCCTATGCCTGACATTCCATTTTAAGAGTAGGTATAAAGATACCTACCCTTGCAACGAAGGTTAGTGGGTACCTTATTGTGGGTAGGTACTTATCCATGCACTTTCAAATCCACGAATTTGTAAAAAGTTCAGTTTCAAAAATTAAAACTACATGTTTTAGGTAAGTATAGGTATAGATAGCTTCCCACCAAAATCTAAAAGACTTTTTGAAGTACCTAACCTATACTATTCGTTTACATTCTGGATTTATTTGAATCGAAACCACCATGCAGCATCCAATAAGGGTGTCTTGAGAAGAAATGTTCCATTAAAAGGGGAAGTACCTATAGGTACCGCGACTAAAAAGTTCTGTAATTTATTTGTACCTACACACCTAAAGAAAATAAAAAAATATATTATGTAAGTCCTCTTCTGTTGGGTTGTTGCGAGCACCTTAAGCACCTATGTGCTGTAATCACATCTCAGTGGTGGCTATAATAGCTCAAGATCACTGATGATTCGAAAATATACCCACCCCGGGCAGCAATATAGGTATAACCAATTACTGCATGGCCACCGTCGCCAAGAAGGTACCTTACAGAGAGCAAGCATCTTCCTCGACACCGCTCTGAATTGCTGAAGATCGATGGAAGCGAGACAGTGGATAGGCTTCTCATTGGGTCTCAGGTTACAGTAAGGAGTATTGAGCCGTCACTAAGGTCAAGCTCTCAAGGCGGTCTTCTTAAGTTCTTAGGACTTTGCGGGTTTCGCGGTGCAAAATCGCGTGGACATCTCATACAACCGGCCTGGGCCTGGGATCTTTGTATGCAGGGCGTGGTGCGTCTCCAATGCAAAAACTTAGCGACGCCAGGCCTGCCTATAAAAGCCGCCATTGCCGATGACATCGAGACAAACGTTCCTTGTGTGAGGCAGAGATCGGTTGTTTGACTGTTGCTGCTTAAACGCCACTTCTCCCCAAAAATGAAGGTAAGTCAGAAAAAAAGGATACCTAGGTACATGCACTCTTTTTTAATTTACATTTTCTGTATGTAAAAATTTTTCCCACTCCTTTGAAGCCACGGCTTATTAGGTTGCCTTCTCATAGCCATCTTTCAAGGTCCTTATAATCACTGCGCGAATTTTCAGATCTCGCGTTCGCATTCGGTTGGTCTCCAACAGCAGTGACAAGCTGGGAGACCGGAAAATGCTCATTGTCTTTTCTCATTTGTTGTGAGTTAAGAGCAACCATAGGTACTACCGCACACATGCCACTGGACAAACGCGAGGGCGAGTTGAATAATGCGTGATAATAAAGGAGACCTAACTTTACCCAACGATAAATAAGTGGAACTATCTATTTTTCAGGTCTTCATTGCCATTGCCGCCCTCGTGGCCGCCGCCAGCGCTGGGGTGATCCCCGCTACCACCCTGGTGCGCACACCCAGCTTGGACAGTGCCGTCATCCAGAGTGACCGTCTCGGCGGTAACTTCGCCTACAGCTCGGTTGAAGGTCACGCCTACGCTGCCGTTAGCCCTGTTGTGCAGAATGTCATTTCCCCCGTCGCTGTCTCCTACTCCGCCACTCCCGTCGCCACCCCCATCAACCTGATCCATCAACAAGTCGTCTCTCCTCAGCTCGTGGCAGCGCCTCAGTTTCTCGCGGCTCCTCAGTTCGTCGCTGGGCCCCAACTCGTAGCCAACCCTCAGTTCACTCAACTGGTTGCCCCTGGATCAGTTATCTCTTCTTCCTCCGTTATCGCTCCCGGCATCGTCGCCCCCGCCTTCCCTATCGCTCCTAGCGACAACCTGGTCCCCGTCGCGGGAGAGGCACCCAAGGAGGGAGAGCAGCCCCAGGGAGAGGCCCAGGAGCAGCCTGCTGCCCCTGAAGCAGTCGAAGCCGCCGCCGCCCCCGAGGCACCCATCGCTGAACCTGTCCCCGAGGCGCCCCAGTCCGACGATGTGGTCGAAGTAGAGTCTGCTTAAGTGTCAAAAAACCTCCTCCTTTCCAACCACTGCCGCCTACACACATAAGACTGAAGAACCACGCATCAAGCGCAAGCACCAATTCAAATGGAAGCAACAGTCACCTAAATATAGGACCCCGAGAAGACCTTCAATACTCTAGTTTTTAGGATAGATAATAGGTAAGTTACCTACTGAAAATTTTCATTAAAGGTAAATTTGTTGAAACATGATGTAGATTTTTCATAGGGGCGCCACTAAATTTATAAGCAGATAAGAGGTAGGTAGGTATACCTATAAATAAACAGGTGAAAAAAATGCTCAAATAACTGAACTGAAACCTGTCTGAAAATCTCACCTTCCTTCAGGCTGTCAGACAATGGTTTTTAATGACTTTAAAAACAAGTTCACCTTGTCTGGTGACAGACGCAAAGGATGAGGAATGCAGTCTATACATGGCAAGCTGGGGTTAAAAATCTAAGTTACCGTCCAAGCTATTTCTAAAAACGAAATTGGAGGAGGTAGGTATTGTATATTAGGTTCTCGAAAGTTTTCAAAGTGTCAAGGTCATGAAGACCATGACTGACGTTTTGTAATTCCGACAATATCACGCTATAAAGGGTTCAAAGCCAAGGCTAAGCGACCATAAACTTGGCAAGAGCGTTGGCTACCATGGGACATGCCCTGAATACGGATGACGCGAAGGCGTTTTATCAGACCATTGCTTTTAGGTCCAGAAAGTTACACCTGTTACAAGGTAATAAATACTACATAGACAGGGCGAGGAAGTCTATTAAACGTTTGATTATATCAACATCAGCCGTAAATGAGATCACAGTGTCGCATATAATATTATTTCATTAGGAAGAAATTATAAAATTAAAAATGTAGAATTCTAACTTGCTAGCTAGGTCTTTCTTCAGCCTCTTCGGGTGCCCGGGGAGCCCCAACTGGAGGCAATGGAGGGGGGACATTTGGAATGTCTGGGTTCTTTGGGCTGTTGTTGGTGACGAAACCAAACGCAGCTCGTGGGGAGGAAGGAACAGGTCTGGAAGTAGGCTCTACCTCCTCTTCTAAAGCAGGGCCCTCCTCAGACGTTGTGATTTCTTCTTCAGGAGGAGAGGGCGACTGCGATCGCTCTACGGGCACCACGATGGGCGGGGGTTGGTATACACTGTGGTAGGGGAACACGGACTGGGGGAGTTGATGATACACGTTATATCGCGGGTAGAACACAACAGGAGCTGGCATTTTCCCACTCTTTGCAAAAGGTCGCGGCGCTTCTCCTTCCGCTTCAGCAGGTTGTTCCTTTGCGAAGGCCTCCGGGTTAAGAAGGACGGGATCGCCCGTCAGGCCCAGAGGTTGGAAGACGGGGCCCGTAGAGGCAGGAAAGGCCTCGCTGGGTAGGAGTTTCTGGTTGGTAGTGATGAGGGCGTTGTATATTTTAGGTACCCTCAGAAGTTTCATCGGGAAGGAACAAGCTGCGTGGAGACAGACGGCTAAGAAGAAGATCTGGAACAGGGACAAGGAGTCTGAGTGAGACCTTCAGCGAACCTACGCGCAATGCAAATTGCACATGACGCAACCCTTCCTTTCCATCTCACTGCGCGGAATTCCTGCTTCATCAGCCTTCTCATTCTCTAGTTAGTAATAATAATCATTGTACATGGCACCAAAAAGGTCTGCGAAAAATCCGGAGAGGTACTTCGGTACCCTAAAATTGCTCGGTAAAGTAACGGAAGTTAGTTATAAAAAAAACGGAAGTAAGTGGGAACCAACCATCACCGACAACAAATCTTTTCTTGGCATATTAAAAAGTGAACCTGGGCGCCACTGAAATAATCTAAAAATAACCATCTGCTAGCGACCTTGACTTTCAACTGGTTTAGGCTCCACCTTCGCCCGAGGAGGTTTGTGTGAGGTCCGCCATATTTGGGTAGGCACATTAGGTACGTGTAGATACCTACGCGGCTAGCAGGCAGTTCACTATCCTAAGCATTTCATCAGTTTTCATTTCATCTCACTGAGGTAACTGTGGATTCGGATTCTCACAGAAAAAAAAAATGTAGAAACTGCCGTGAAACTGTATTTATTGGAACAAGTCAAATGGAAAAGAGGTTGTCAAAGGAACGAGTGAAAAGGTCTGCGCAAAATGCATATCACGCATATACTCATACTACAATGAAGTAATTAGCCCAGCAGTATCCACTATGATGTGAGCAGATTCCACTTTAGTTGGTGATCGGGAGTGACGAAGTCTCTTACCCATTCTGGCTTGACAGGGATGCTATCAATATTCAGAATATTCCTATTCAGAAATACCTTACCTATGGCGCCATCTGATGGACATTCCAGTTCCTAGTCAGTAAACTCATTCAGTTGTAACCGAAAGTTGAGACTCACCTGGCCCCTCATGGTGAGACAGATCTAGGTAAGGCTGAGAGTAAGCTGCCACTAGAAGTTGTTAGCAGGTGGCTGGTGCCCATGCGACTGTCCACGGCGCCATTCATCGGGTGCCGTGCAGACCCCGCGCACTTCGCCTTCGCTTCCTGCTTCTGCAACCCACCGCACGGTCACACAACGCCAAACCCATCTGTGTAGTACAAGTACAATTAGCTGCACTTCTCAATAGTATTGCCGATTACCGTTCTAAACTATTAGGAGGTCGGGTCCATGCCTGTTCAGGACAGGCTACCTAACTCAGGGTCTAGCGTACGGGTCAAAAAAAGGAGATAATTTTGTAGTAAAATCAAGAAACTGATGTATGAATGTGTGGAAGGTAAGGTGATTTGCACGGGGATGTTGGAGCAGATATAATTATATATAAGAATGCGAGAAAGTAAGGGGTTGGTGTCAGACATAATTTGTCAACATGACTTGTTTTGATAACAGTAAAAAGTAATATCTTGGGTAGGTATATCTGTCACGAATTAATTACATCTATCGAGTCAATCATGCGCGAGTCACATCTGGAATGAATCATGGAATCAGGTCCACGGGACAATTTGGATGAATGTACGGGTTCACCATGGCTACCTACACCTGTAAACTACGTACTGAACTGAAGCGCTCTCTGACAGAGTAATACAGGACTAGGGAGTATAGTACACACGTTAGGAAGAGATAACGCTAGGAGTCTGTGATTTGTTCTAAAGTATAACACATTGTGTGTTCCGTGTTCGGTTTTTAGCACAGGTTATCTTTAAGTATAAAAACACAACTTACCCTTAGAGAATAAAAATGAGGTAGACAATGACAGGAGTGTAAATGACTAGAATGGCGAAGTAAACAGCGAGAAGCCACCCAGGGGGCTGGTCTTCCGTCAACATGCTCGGTAGGTGGCAAATCAGCAGCAGAGGGACATGAGGGACAGATGGGTAAGAGTAACAGGTGGTGAATAAGCAGGAGGGGAAGCTGAGGGATCAACACTCCCAGAAGGGTCAGCAGCACCACGGCAGATGGGCTCGATGGGTAAGACGAAGAAGTGGTAAGCACCAAAGGGAAGCGACAGATTTCAAGTCACCGATTAGCCGTGGATCAGATGGGCTCAATAGGTATAGGGCAGATGTGGCGAATCAGCAGTAGTGGAAGCTGAGGGATGAGCCACGCCAGCACTACCAGAGGGCTCAGCAGTACCACAGTCCCGACGTAGACTAAGAAGAGGGCGGTGCTCACGGCAGCAAAGGCAGATAGGAACATGGCCTCACATTGCCAAGCCAGTGAGCTTTTACTCCATCTAACGACAAAACATACCACTGCGTTATTGAGGAAATTTTTGGATTATCATAAAAGTTTTAGAGTCATTTATTTCGGACTATTGAAAAGATGGCCTATCTAGGTAAGTTTTGTGCAGAGCTACTACTTTCATAAAACTGTGGACGAAGCCCACAAGCGGCACAGGCTATAAGCGGAACAGATTTCTTCTGCTTCGACCCATACCACTTGCATGGGATTTTAGCAGAGGCCAACGTGCAAAAGGCGCTACACATAACTTAGTCACACGTGTCAAATGTTTTAAAGTTCTTTTATGTTATCACTAGGCATACCAGAACAAACTTTGGAATAGTTTCCATCAATTGACATTACTCGATATAGGAAAAGCTGAACATAATTAACGAAAGCTATAGATACTATAATTACTACTTATTAGCCAATGCTGTGTAGATACATTTTACGAGTGTAAGAGCGGGCGACAAAAAACCGATCCAGGCATTAAGATCCGAACCAGTATTGGGTACCATCGTGAAATAACACAATCAATTACGTGATTCCTCATAGCGTAACTGGCAACTATTATATGGAGCTATACTACCACAGCAGGCGCCCCCCAGGATAACGAAAAAAAAAAACGCTAATGAGTGCTAATCAACCTAGGTAGTAGGTAAATCCGAAACAACTTTTTCGTAAAAAGATCAGGAGGATTATGTGCGCAGAAGGCAGCGGTTACTCCCTCAAATGAAAATGAGACTCAACGGTTAAAAACATAACGATTTAAACTTACTGATAAGGAGATTCTTATATAGGTAGCCAAGAGTACCAAAGCTTCTCTCACAATAGGACCTGATTCTCAGGACTTCTACTAAAGCACAACGGGTCACATAATAAACAGGTGACGAGCAAAAAACTTTGAACACACAGATAGTTACAAATCACAAATAAAAATGAAACCACCGTCCCACTCAACTTTGAAGTTCGACTGAAGTTCGGACTGTGACTCCAGAGGGTACCCCAGCGTAAAAAGTCTCTCGCCGGCGTCTCAGCTAGCCTAAGAGATACCACTATTACTTTCTTTCAGCTAACCGCAGTGTTAGATGACGATGGTCACACGGACTTTCCCCGCAGTGCCAATGCATTTAAAAGTTGCAGTTCCCAGCCTGGACCGTAACATACTTTGGACGGTTATGCAACCTGAGAAGTAGGTCTCGATAATGTTTGAGCAACTATTAAGGCAATGAAACTGAATAGGGGTGGGGCCACACCCAGAGGGTGGCATTTAAAAAACAAGGCAGAAGTACTCGGGGTAATTGTACTCAAGTATTCTGCTGACAAGACGAATCATTCCTGAAGATAGATGAAGGGCTGCAAGAGATCGCGCAACTCAGAACTCCCATTTAGCTCGAAACAATACCGCAAAAGGTACAGTATAAGGTGCACTATCGGGATGGAATCACAAAAACAGACAAGAGCAATAACTCCACAGCCTTTGTACGGTCATACTCATTATTCTAGAAATTCTCGTCTTGCAGACCAACTACCATTAGATTATCATTTCCTGTGTGTGATTAATAATTCTTCCTCCCGGATAAAAGGGTGGAATGCTGAGAACTGTACAAAAACTACAAAAAACAGCTTGTTTTTGAGGTCCAAAATAAAGGAATTATGACAGTCGGTCCGCTTGAAAATTCAAACTTCAAATACAACAACAATAAACATAAGAAGAAAATTATCATCAATGGAAAAGGCTCATGGCGATGAGCCGAGCTTTGAACCTGAAAACTTGGCAAAAGTTCAGTAGTGAAATGAGGTGACACAGTGCTCACCAGGACACTGGATCCTTCGACTTCTGGACTACTGGAGGGGCTAGAGAGGTACAAATAAACACACTACTCACTCAGAACGCCTGGAAAAACTGGCCGACCTTGAAGAACTTCGTAGCAAGCACCTACAGTATAGACGGCAACGGTCTTCGGCCTCACGCGACTCTACACGATAGAAGATCCGAATCAGGGCCGGATCTACGTCCACAACCTGGAAAACAGGCTCATCTGCTTTATACATTGAAAACTGTAATGAAGTACCTATATACGAATGCGGTTGAATTCGACCAGCAGTACAAAGGCAGTAAAGGAAAAAGGAAGGTCCTGAATCAGCCCATTCATCACGAAATCTGGGGGGGGGGGAAATACTCGTATGCCAAGTGACGGCTATAACAGGCCATAGGAAAACTCTAAGGTCTTGTTTCTCAACATGCTTTATCGAATACGCCAGGGTTAGAAAATTATTTTTAAAAAATAGGTAGGGGAAGTGGAGTGCCTCGATATTTTTTAGAGCCACTGACTGGCCTTGTCCAATTTCCAATTTGATTAGTGTCTATTCTTGCTCAAGTGTCACGTCATGGCAGAGGACAGTTACCTACACGTATAACGAACCTAGCAGGCTCCACTCGTGATGTAACAACGGAGATGGGGCAAGCCGTCTGAATGACATGGCCACGATACTCAAGGCCAAGGCTCCTGTCCTCCGCTAGCCCTAGGCTCTCATCAGCTGTGCCTCTCAACCCAAAAGGCTTTCTATGGGAGGGTAGTTAGTTGTAGGGTAAGAGGGGACAGCTATACTTCTAGTCCCCAGCAATGGAGAAAAAGTTAGGGACCTGCAGTTTCCCGATCCCGAACCAATACACATTTCTTTTTAACGGAATATAAATTCACGGGGAAATGGCGATTCAGGAAGTAGGTAGGTAGATAGGTAGATAGTGGCAAACGTTTCTTTATTAAAATTTACCCACCTCTTATCGCCCGAAACACACGTAACATGTACACTCGAATGTAACCTACGAGTACCTATAGTGTCTAAGAGTCCAGTAGGTAGGCGCATTTCAAAAAGAAATTAATACTCCAGGTCACTTCCTGAAAAAGGGTTAAAACATAATGCAGTAATCTACTTGTACATAAACCATCCAGAGGAGAACTAAGAAAATGGCGCGTTTCTATCGTTCAAACAGTCTTCAGTTCGTTTCAGAAATTTCCCTTAAGAATGAATGAGGGACTTGAAGCGGATCCAAAAAGGCGGAATGGGACAGTCCATGTTACGAGCTTACGTAGGTACGGAGAGGTGGGTGTGTCAGCCTCTGGTCCGGCATGGTCCAAGCCGCACCACTTACGCAGAACTCTCCCAGCCCCATAATAGAGACCACGCCCGCCAGGAGCATGTCTAACTTACTCAAGAGCGCAAGTCCAGTTTAACCATGACCTTGAAGGTCGTTGAGAGTCGAGGATACTATACGCGTCAGGATTCATAAAAAACGCGAACTCATACTTAGCTTACCCAAGATCAGCTATACCTTATGTCGCGATTTGCTACAGTTTTCCCACTATAAATTAGTTTGAGAAATCTGATCTGGCACCATTGTCTGTTTGCTAGTCGCATTGGACGATTCTCTCAAAATGCAGGTAAGTTTTTGAAGTATAATTTTTTTAATTTGCATGCTCGATCGGGATATAAATGATAAATACCTCTTTTGAGAAGGGATGCCGTCAGGTCAGCACTCAGCTCTTGAAGCTGGACAGGTAGACAATCCGAAATTTTCCCCTGAAATATAAATTTCATAAAAAGGATGCGATTTCATAAAATGCGAAACCTTTACTGATTTTTACCCAAATAAGCTGAAACAGCTTTTGGATTAGCTCTGAAGGGGTAGAATATCTGTGCTATTCCATTTTAAGCGAAGGTTGGGCCCTTTGTACTCTTTTATTCGGGAAACAATAGAGCACTTCTCAAATACGGTGAAACTGTAACACCAAGGGATGATAGTAATGAAACAAACTTGCCTTCAAACCAAAAACTGCTCTTTGTTCAGGTCCTCGCTGTTCTCTTTGTCGTCTTCGCCGCCGCTCAGGCTGGCCTCATCGCCCCTGCCGGCGTGATCCCCGCCACCACCCTGGTGCGCACCCCCAGCTTGGACAGTGCCGTCATCAAGAGCGATCGTCTAGGCGGAAACTTCGCCTACAGCACGGTCGAAGGTCACGCCTATGCCGCCGTTAGCCCCGTTGTACAGAACGTCGTTAAGCCCGTTGCCGTGTCTTACTCCGCCACTCCCTACGTCACCCCCGTCGCTGCCCCCGTCCACGCCGCCTACGCTGCCCCCGTCCACACCGCTTACGCCGCCCCCGTCCACGCCGCTTACGCTGCTTACGGCTCCCCCTACGCCGCCTACGGGTCTCCCCTTGGAGTCAGGATCGGATATTAACTGCTCTCTACCCATGTCTCATAAAGTTCCAACAACCCCAACTATTTATTGTTACTGTTGCCATCTTCCTAATGCCGTATTGTTTCAAATACAGTAAAAACAATACTACTGTTATTTTACTCCCCTACTTCACTTTGATTTTCCAACTATAATTTCTAAGTAAGTACAATATGGGAAATGTTAAGCTACAGAACAGCCTTCTCTGTGGAACAATTCAACAATATCATCAACAAAATGGCCGCACCTGTGTGTTATACGGAACTTGATACGGACTCTGCACTTTTTTCAAATCAGGCGAAGCCTTGATCCATCACAATGTGACAGGTGTGGGCCAGACAGAATCATAATCCCATTATGGGCGTAGGCAGGTGCAGGAGGCACCTAAAAAACCACACCACGCCACTCAGTCATACTAGCTACTGACTAGGCGTGACCATGGTCAAGTTCATCACCAGTATTCCCCGCACAGCGGCGTAGTACCAAATCAAACGGGTACCGTCTGTTTTTAGTTTACGTATATAAGTCCCCGCCCCACTAATCGACGAGAGCAACTAGCGACTAGTCTTACGTCAAAGGCTTCAACCGCAATCAGAAACTGATCATGATCATCCTTAGAGTTTATCTTTTAAAGGGTGAACGCTTGCCCGATGTTGAGGAGGAGCTGGCCGGACACAGACTATAGAAGAATACATGATCATACCAAGAACAGAAAGCACTGCTTACATGAGGCTGTTCAGAACATGGTCAGCTTTACAGCGCGTTACAGTTACCCTTCTGTTTTACCCATTGGACGCCAAGAGACTGTTTACTTTTTTTTTTGTACAATAAAATACATAGTATATTCATTTTAAATTAACATAGAATTCACAATTAAGTATTGCATTTTTGTGATCAATAGAAAATGTAGGCAAGGGTACCTTATTGACTCAGCTGACAGTTCGTGCTTACTTGATCTTCTCGATCATTTCGGGAACGGCCTTGAAGAGGTCAGCAACTAGGCCAAAGTCAGAGACTTGGAAGATGGGCGCTTCAGGGTCTTTGTTGATCGACACGATGGTCTTGGCATCCTTCATCCCCGCCAAATGCTGGATGGCTCCCGAAATGCCGACAGCAATGTACAGCTCCTGGAAGTAGTAGGTACAATAGAAAACTAAAACAGGAAGGGAATATCAGACGTTTTGATTGCTACATTGGCATAAATGTACGATATGAGTGCCAGTTAAACCTAAACAGGGTCAATAGGTACTACATTTCCCTCATTTGGAACTCTACGGACTTGAACAAACTTAAATGTTACATGAATAAACTTACCGGAGCAATAATCTTGCCAGTTTGGCCAACCTGTAGATCATTGGCGCAGTATCCGGCATCGACGGCGGCGCGAGAGGCTCCCACCGCCGCGCCCAGCTTATCGGCCAAATCGTACATTATCTTGAAGTTTTCTGCAGACTTCAAACCTCTCCCGCCACTTACGACAATCTTGGCTGAAGCCAACTCTGGACGGTCGCTTTTGATCAGCTCTTGGCCCAAGAATTTGGCCCCTGCCGCCTTGTAGTCTCCACTGGGGGCATTTTCTACGGTGGCGCTACCACCAGCGAGTTCCGTTGGGGGAAAACAAGTTCCTCGAATTGAGATGACTTTAATAGCATCCTTAGATTTGAGTGTCAGGATAGCATTACCTATAACAGAACGTTACACGTAAGTTTATATTTAGTACAAGGAGAAGGATCCACGGTCTAGTCCAGAATGTCGAGATTTTTCAAAGAAACTGTTCTCGTCCTCCTAGGCTGTGTAACGCTAAAAAAGTTCCAAAAGTTTCCGAGGAAATACGTCAGCAAAATACCTATATGCAATACCTATTGTTACCCAGACCGGTTGGGGTACCTACGGGAAAGGGTACATACGAATTTTTTCCAAGTTTTTTCGTCAAAGGGTAATTGTGAGAATTTAATTTCATAAGACGTTTCAAGCCATTCTGTTTCCAAAAAACCTAATTTTGAATATTCGAAATTTTCACCGGGACTTAGAAATATTCATGTACCCTTGAAAATTTTACAAGTTTTTCAGTTTTTCAATCATTCATAACTCCTCTATTTTTCACAATTTCGACTTGGAGACACAAGAAAATTCTGAATAACCTTACACTGAGTTATACACAGGTCATACCACTATACAGAAACATAGCGGTCATACAATATATGTCAAAAAAGGTGCTTGCAAGAGATAAGAGTGGTAAAGACATAAATAAATAGGTAGATGATTACGTCACAGGCAAGCTAGGTACGGATAGCGTAGGGTACTGATTTATCTACGTATTTCGGTGGAAACTTACCAGCATAAATGGTTCGTATAAAGGTATCCGGGCTTTTAATTCCAATGACATCAGAAATGGGTGAAACATCTAACTTGGCAGCAACTCGGGGCAACAAAGACTTTCCAAAGGCCGTGGCCCCAGCCAGAATGTGCGTAAAATTAAACTGTTTCTGACTTGCTGTGATAAGTGGCGTCAAGGATTCCGGTAAAAGCCCCTCGAAAGCTGCGTGTTCGGCAACTAAAACTTTGCTGACCCCCGCAGCTTGGCCCACTTGCTCTGCGACTGGCCCAACCTTCGTTCCTACGACCAGCACAGAAACGTCTCCTCCGAGGCTTTTAGCGGCAGTGATAGCATTTTGAGTGATGGGCGACAGTTTTTCATTATTGTGCTCGGCAATGACAAGAGTGCTTTGAAGTCGCCGCGCAAATATCGAAGCCTGAAATTTCAAAATCAACAGTTGGCACCCAAAAGTTCAGGTGAGCAGGTTGACAACAAGGGTAATATTTTATTTCCTACAATACCGTAGTGATAACACACCTGTAGCTTTGTGCTAGATGTCTTTACAGCTGAGGAGAACATTTTAATTTGTGATATAACCACGAAACAGAGATAAAACCTCAGAAAAGATGAACCATTTGATAAAACGATGACAAAATGACAAGTTGTTTACAACAGGACTGCCAACTTAACAAATATGAAAAAATTTGTTGATTTCGCGCCAAGTTCAAAAGTTTTTGTTTTAGTTTTTCTGCTTTCGTTTATTTTTTCAAGTTTCTACATTTTGCATTGTTTAATAAACTATGCCGTTCTCAGTAACGTAACTATGCACAATTTTAGTTTATTTCAATTCACATTTTTTATTTAACCAAAAAGTTTACACCTGTGACAATGTTCTCGATTGCATAACCTAGGAGAACGGATTATGTAACTCCAGTTGATTCCTGTGATCGGTTGTTTCAGCTCCTTTAGTACCTTGTGGACGAGATGCCCGGTCAACCTATCGCCTATCTTACTCGGAAGGAGATCTTCAGTGCTTGTCACAGATTGCATAGGTAAGTCCCACTTTAAACACTACATCCTGTCCTTACATAAGTAACTTCCCAGGTTTTGCTCCAAACTATCTCAAAGGGTACTGTGTCCTGTTGGATAGGATTTGGGGGCGTGCAATAAACGATATTGATAACAGTTCAAGCCATTTAGTTATGATGAAACATACCTATGGTCCCCGTTGAGTGGACTCTTAATTATTTACCTCACTAGATAATTTTAAAATTTCAGTCCTCAACTAAATGACGAAGAAAACAAGGAAACGTATGGGAAGTGCAACAACCTCCACGGTCACGGCCACAACTACGTGGTTGAAGTCACAGTCCGGGGACCCGTTACAGAAGACAGGGGAATGGTTATGAATATACAAGAACTAAAGGAATACATGGAGGCTGCCATCATGAAGCCCCTGGATCACAAGAATCTGGACAAGGACGTACCATACTTCGCCAATGTCGTCAGCACAACAGAGAATGTCGCGGTATACATCTGGAATCATCTACGGGACCTACTTCCCTCTCCTGATCTTCTATATGAAGTCAAAATTTATGAAACAGATAAAAATATTGTGGTCTTTAGAGGGGAATTTTCATAAGTGGCCCACTAACGTTAATGCATTAATTTTTTATCTTAGGAACACAAAAAAAAATACACTCACATTTGCAAGAGAGCAATTATTTTATTTATTTTAGTTATGTATCAGTTTATTACATATGGGATCAGAGAATATTTCCTTGACTGCCTAGAGGCCCTAGAGAATGCAGAAGGTAAAAATTGCTGTTTACTTCTACAGGTAGGTAGGTATATCTATGTAGATACCTTATCTATATATGTTAAAGAAATCGACTGAACCACTATAACCAAACTATAGCACCAGAATTTAAATAGGTAAGTACGGAAGCAAAAACTTTCCTCTGTAAAAACTCTACTGCTTCTGATTCTTACACGTCTAGATGAGTAATATATAAATTCTATCCCTACACACAGCAAAAACGCAGACTTTACAATAGACATTAACAGGTTCCTCAGGTAGGTACCTACCTAAAAGAGTTACAATAACATACCTCATTATGACAGACTCTCTCACCGGAACAATTCGGTAGAGTTGGTACGTAGGCAAGTAGGTATATAGGTACTACGGGCCTTTGAATCTAAACCGCGGGACATCATAAGAGGTAGGTATACAATACAAAGAAGACGTAATCACGTCTAGGTAAAGGGCAATAAAAATATTCAGACTACCTATATAATGAGTACCTACAGAGGTACTTCAGTTCTGAAATGGGTAAAAGCAGGGACATAATATGAAATGCAACATAATACAGACACATATATGTCTACTTAAATAGGTATGAAGGTATTGTAACCAGCGCATAAATATTGACTTTGGTCAAGAAAATTCAGTTCACATCTACAAGAAAAATCAGTTCACGTCCATAAGAAAATACATACATACAGATACACATAATATATAGATACACAAAATAACTTGTCGTATTAAAGATACCTATTTGACACAACAGGAAAATTATCCAATACCTACAGATCTAAACAACGGTTAATTTCCAATTATTTAAAAAAGGAGCTACTTTTTAATATCATAAAATGAGCTTTGGCTTGTATAGTGAGTAACATAAAAAATTTAAAACCAAACGTAAGAGACTTAAGAGGCCCCACTGGACTGGTATAAATAGATCATATTATTATTTTAAAGATGCCCAGCTGGCACAATCACGCGACAAGAACGATCTCAAATGAAGTGTGCCATTAAAGCAGGGTGAGGAAAATCCCAGTTGAGTTTGAAAAAGTGCTGTCAGAGAACAACCCATTGGTTGTTCTGACCTTCACTTTTAAGGAACAGGAATAGTCACTCTTAGCACAAAAATCTCCAGCTAGACTTTTAGTGCATTAGAGCTTTCAGTGTCGGGACCATATCCGTCAATCACAATTAAAAATATCAATGTAAAATATAATAATCTCAATCATCTACTTCTGCTTCGAAGAACGATTCCACAAATCTTAATTCGATGACAAGAGTAGGTACTTAGTTAAATAATAACTACTACGTAAAGCTGCGACAGTAGCTCCGTCTGAATTCTAAACCAAGCCACACACACATGTTCCGAACTTATAGAGACGCTAACTAACTTCTTACGAAAAAGATTAATATCAACCATTGTCTCAGATCATAGAAAAAGGTGTAGCTAAGTAGGTACCAGGTACCATGCTTATGTTCCTATAAAATTTGGATCAGTAAGAGAATGTTTTCGCTTGGCACATCTTTCACATTATCTATAATTTATGTGATAGATGTCATGTCCCACTGCAGTCGCAGTTGCCTCCAAATCTGGTTGAGGTTTAGTTAACATTGCAGAATCAAATAAACGTATAAATTAACGGGGCATGAGTTCAGGCGAAGTTCACGATTGAGTTTACGAAAGAAAAATAGGATCAGTACTGTGAGAAGAGTAACAACGAATAGCAACGTACGGGATACCAAGCTCGAACTCGTTCTTCGGCCAATAACGCAGGACCGGGGCCAGCTCCGGCTTCTCGTCACGGACTGCGAAATAGGCGTACAATACGAGGCCAGTGTACGCCGCCAGGAAGATGAGTACGTGCCAGATGGCGTGCAGGTACGGGAAGTGGATGGCGGACCACGCGTCACAGAACATCCGGTCATTCACCCAGCAGAAAACAGAGACGGTCCATAGGAAGCCACAGCGGTACCCCAGACGGTGCACCCGCGTGTCTTCCACACTGAAATCGTTAAACAAGCCTTAGATTATCCACAAAATAGGTAGCCTGAGCCAAAAAGTGACAGTGTCGTTTTCCACAAATTTTCCGGTCCGTATGTAGTCATAGCACAACTAACAAATTTATTTTACAAAATATTAAAATTGTTGCTGCAACGCCACATAAATATCTAGGAGTAGGTTTTTATTATCTCTGATTACAAAAAAAAACTAACTTGGGCTGATCAATCTGTAAATCACCTACAACAAGCTCAGTACCTTGATGAGAAAATAATGAAACGAATTTCAATATTGTACCGTTTGAGCTCCTGTCCCAGTACGATGAGACAAGGGACTGCCAGAGTCATCAGTGCAAAGGCATTGACTACAGGGTGAAGAATAGCAAAGTACGTTCCAATTGCGGTGAAGACGAACACCCAAAGCCTCAATCTTCGCCTGAAACATTGCAAGTTTGTCATTATTTAAGGTAAAATATAAACAAGCCAAGCATACGAGGAGATGGGAATAAGATTATACATTGACACGGCGAAGGCCAATGCGTTACATTCAAACAGAGGCAAGCAGATTATGATAGGTAGTTATTACAATTTGAACAAATCCGGCAGAAAATATTTAAGAATCATGCTTATTACCGGTCATTCTTTAGCATGGCCGGGAAGCAGCGCCGGGGGAAGAACATAGCAAAAGCGGCCGCGAACAGCCAAAGAATAGCGAGTTCGTCGAGTAACTGCCCCGCCAGACTCAGGGTGGCGTGAAAGTAGACAGAGGATAGTCCCACAACGATAAGAAGCGCCCACACTACATGGATCCCCGCATTGATGAACCGCCCGTAGTCACGAAACAAGTGCATCAACAGTGGTGGCAGAATGAAAAACAAGAAGTTACTCACCTGAAAAAGGAAAGAAAGACATCTAGGACGGTCTCTTTTCTGAGACCTACAATAGTAGACATTACCTATCCGTATTTTGTAGAACTAAGCCTAAAATCATTCGAAAGAGGAACCATTGAGTTAACAGTCCAAAATTAAAATCTCTGCAGTAATACATAGAGTCACCACCGGACTGGACTTACAGTATTGGCGAATTCAGCAATCTGAGGATAAAAATGGTAGTTGCCCTCACACCAGTCTACAGGAGAGCTGCCTCGCTCCAAAGACTTCCACATGGTGGCCAGTACCTGAAAGAGACACTAAAATAGAGAATACCGAATTACAACGGCTGTGGAGGGATTTATTACTAGATATGAACTGCGAACTCCGTTGCAAGTTCAGAAATGACATTACGAAGCAAGCATACCATAACGACGAGAAGGCCACTGTGATGCAATGCAAATGAAATGCCTCACTAGTCACTAAACACTGGCTACAGGAACGCTGACAGCGGTATTGCCGACTCAGATTCTTGTATGCCATTAAAATGGACTTGATTCGTTGATTAGATAATAAACTGTGCCTGCAGAACAACGTTCAATCAGTGCATAGCGAAACAAAGAAATCTAAAAAAATAAATAAGATTACAAAACAAAATCAGAGGTACCTACTCAGATACCTTGTGTCCTCAATATCAGCAATCAGTACTTTTATCTTAAAAAGCAACGATTTTCTTCAGTGTAGTCTTCAAACGGAATAAAAATTGGAAAAATGTAAAAGATCTCTTTGTTTACTTGAAGATTTTAATCAGCTGATCACGAAAACAATACTTACGCATGCACCACGGAGTGTGACAAAAACGAATTTTTTGTCTTGATGTCTTCAGTAAAAAATACAGTTTTTACATTTTTAAGATATATTATGTTATATAAATTATTATTATTTTCCTAATATAATCTTTTATACGTAAGAACTAGTTGATAAAATTTTATTCAACTCGTGACGCCATTTTGGATTTTGGTTTGTGTTTGTTTGAATTTGGTTATTTTGTCTAGAAATTTTTTAGGAGCCCCAGTGTATTAACCGGTGGGTACTTAATGTTTTCTTATAGATTTAATCCAAAGGTACAAGTGAGTAGCGTGTTTGGCATTTCTGCTGAATGAGGTGTTACCGGAACTCTAATACGTGGTGTATTACCACGAGTTCGCCGTCGGTGCTCAGCAGATTCGTCAACAGATTTGCCCATTCCTATATCTACTTACCACATGAAGGAGCTACCGTGAGACAATTACTAGGAAGTTTACCGCACGCTCGTAATAGCTAAAATGTATTACTTTTGGTTTCCAGGATCCCGTTAAAGGTAAACAGACAAGAAGTGGATTGACAATACAATGAACGTAGATGTGCAATGGTGCCCAAGGTTGTTAGGTGTCGTCCTAATTATTTTTTAGGGTTCAGAGTCAATAACCCACTCGTCCACCAAAAATCAAAAGAAATCCAGGAGTTGGCTGTGAATGAAAATCCTATTTTCAAACAAGCCTTGACAAATCTGACCAACTTGCATATTACCCTGAATGTCTTTCACCTTCCGGCCGAAGAGGACGTAAATAAGGTATCCACTTTACTGGATCAGTGGGCTACTGAGCGAATCAAAGAAGTGTTCCAAGATCCAATCCAAATCACAATTCGAGGTATTGGATATTTTTCCGGGGGTGTAATATTTGCCAGTGTCGAGCGATGTGAAAACTACTCAAGGCTTTGCAGCCTTGCTGATGAACTAAATGGTTTACTCGTTGACGCAGGTTATGTGGGTGATAAGAAGAAATTTTCACCCCATTTAACGCTTCTAAAGTTAAGTAAATACAGATCACTCTTAAAGTTGAGAAAAGAATTCAAGGCAGTTTCTGAAGAGTTGATGAAAACGTCGCCAGATTTTGGCATTCAAAGCATTCAAACGATTCAACTTCTTTCTATGACCAAGAAAGCCCCTGACGGTTATTACCTCTGTGAACACGAAATTTCAACTCCTGGTTCAAACATTTCATTTGAAGGAAAACCCCCGGAGTTGAGTCAGAGAAGGAGCTTCCACACCTTTGCTGCTCCTTCTGACCTTCATTGCATTACTGCTGAATTGACACATATCCCAGTTTCTGATCTTGTGACAGGAGATCTCTCATCATCACTAACTGATTTACCTTCGTCTTCTAGTGTTGATCTGAAAACGGCTTCTTCCACATCTTCCCCTAATATCGCGAGTTCTCCTATTTGTAGCATTGACAGTGACTGTCCCATTCAACCAATTTCTGAGGATGTTTCTGATGACTCTCCTTCATCTTAATATTGATCGCTGTATCATGCATCCACTTCTTTCATATCGAAGTCTTCTGGGGCTAGTGAGAGTCACTACTAGATTAAACGTAATGCGCATGGGAGTACTGGCACCCAATGGACCACCGACATTTAGGAAAACTTCGAAAATTCTTCGATATTTTGAGGAGTGTCATCGCTATGAAATCAGCCCTGATGTGGCTAATCTTCGATTAAAGATTGTCGATGATTTAAAATCCTGTCAGTCACTGACCCGATTGGACGTGATTCTCTGCTCCCGGCTAAAAGATCTCAACACTGACGCCCTCTTGTCAATCCTGAATTCGTGGGGCTCCGTCCGACCAGACACTCTCCCATCAACAGTGTTCTACCAAGCATTTTTAAAAGTGGTTCGGAAAGGACTTTGGAAAGCGGCGCCGTGGAACCATTTGGTTCAGATAGTTCACTTTGTGGGTTACTTGAATGGTGACCAGGATACAAAGTCACTCATGATCCTATTTCTTCATGCAGTCAACGAATCCTCCTCCTTGTCCCATGCCAACTATAAAGACGTGTGCATCATTTGCGAAGCGGCGTTTCGAACATCCACAGGAATATCTTCCCCCAGAATCCGAGAGCGGATCACACAGATACTAGAAAACCTCACTGATGAAGTAACGGATGATTCAGTATGGTTGGTGATGCTGATCAAAATGATGGTTTTCTCAAAATTCTACGATGTGGCACTGCTTGAGAATCTTGCAGCAGATTGGATATCTTCAGGAAGTGCTGAAAAAATGCCGTGCACTGCTCAGTGCTACGTCCTGTCCCTTTTTGCTCATGCTGGTGTAAAACATGACAGACTTTTTGAAATTTTTACTAAATCAGTCGGATCTAAAATGCAGAATAGTCCCCACTCATTACGGGTTAAAGACGTTTCAATGTTTCTGTGGGCTGTGAGTACTCTTTCCTTTAACTTGAACCCGCAGTTTTTAGAACATGTCGTTCACCCTTATCTCCTCTCCCAACTTAACAGTCGGAACCTTTCGGAAGGTCTTAGCATCATAATCAAATGCTGCCTTGCTGTTTGGATGTTGGGGCCCTTGCCCAAATCACTTTTCGACAACATCATTACCATGGACTCATTTCAGACAATCAGAGGTAAGAAAGGTTTTGAGAGAACCCAGTAGTTGAATCTCTTTCACCGTCGAAGAAGAAGCTTTTAGCCCAGTTCCCCTTCTATTTAGGTACTATAGATCCTTGATACCAACCACCACAGTCTCGGTATTGCTACCTTGCACATTACCTAAATTAACGCTTTAGAGCAGGATTCCGATCAGTTTTATTTTAATTTTAAAGTGAGTGGTATCGAGGCTTTGCATTAAAGCTGTTGGCCAACTTTTTTCCAGAAAAAAGTAAAAACTACAGAGACCTTTCGAGGTTCGCGCTGTTGCTCAATATTGTGGAAGCCGAAACCTCGGACGCACTGAGTTCAGAACAAAAATCTGTGGGGCAAGCTCTGTCTTCGACTCGACTGCTGGTACCTAATCTGCAGAAGGAAGTGGAGAAAAGACCCGGGCTGCAGGAGTTGATTGCTCGTCTGCGAGCTGTGGGATTCAGCGACGTTCGTCTGGAGTATCCTGTTCTGGTAAAAAGATTTTCTTTAAAGTGGGTGGTTGGTGAGGTTCCAAAATACATCGTTTTCCTCTGGGACAATGGAATACCTTTGATACATAATAGGTACCAATATCGTTTTATTACCTCAGTTTCCTGTCCCCTTTGAGTACTCCAGTATTACATTCTAGTAACTGACTGAAGTGAAACCAAATACCTGGCAGTTGACACTCTAGTCCAGTGGCTGGTTTTGTCCCTACTGAAAGTGTGCCTAGAACCGCAGATTTAGGTTAGTAGAAACTTGGACCGGAAAAAGTGATCATACTTAAGTAGGTAATTGTTTCCTTTATGAGTGGGTCCATTGTGACTAGCTTCCGGTACCGATAATGGCAACGGACGATAGTGTGATACAAATATTGTACTTATCGTTCCCATTTCTAAGACACAACCCAAACTTTTTGGTTAGTGTTTTTTTTTTTTTTTTTTTTTTTCGTCACTTTGGTTTGGCGCATATTAGTGAGGGATTTTCTTTGGTAACTAAGTGGCAAAAAAATCTTGGGGATCACCTCACTCAAATTTGGTCTTGAGGGGGTGAGTATACTCGCCATTCAGGGAGAGCTACAAATTATTTAACAAAAGTATCAGCGAAGTTCAAATTGCTACTGTGATCTTGATAGAATTGTGTGTAGATATATGTGGCCGGGGTGACGGCGCTTGCTGACCGGCGTGTGGCCCACTTTGACTTGCTGGACCTGACGGTGTCTCTTCCAGCATCCAACCAGCCAACTGGACTCCTCTTCGCTAAAGTCAAACTCCTCAAACTCCGCTTCCCGACGCTGCGTCATACTTTTGTAAGTTTAACGCTCACTGAAATGAATTGCTATAGCGATTGGGACGAGTCAGCTAGACATAAGAAAAACATAGGAAGATAATTTCTACTGCTCTGCCAGCTATTTTACCCCCCCCCCCCCCCCCCCCCTACTTATTTTCATTGACTCAGCCTAGAACGGCACCGCGGCGTAAGCCAGTGGCTCAATTGCAGGAGTAGGTTAGTGACTGATCTCCACCCCTAAAATGTAGACTATGGGGGGCTAATAGAGATCACAGATCACCCTCGAATGGAACCTTTGGAACTTTTCGATGAGACAAATTGACCCTCACTACCTAATAATTATTGAGTGAGACATGAGTTATTGACATGGTGGTGAGGGCGGTTTTCCCCTCAAAATAGTAAAAGATGGTAACTGTAACCGTTCGAAAAACCCAGTCCACCAACTGTCTCTATCTACCGACCTCCATGGCCGTTGAGGAACAACTTACAAAAGGCTCTCAGTGAGAGGCCTCTAACCTTGGAAGAGATAACTAATTATGTTTAGATTTATTCAACTTTTATTACTTGTCAGGTAACCACGGAAGACTTGAAGAGGATAAAAAGGAAGGAAGATTGGCTGGATTTGCTTGGCCTTGCACGCGTGTGAGACACTTTGATGTTTGTAGTATTGCCAGCAGTTTGTGGTTAAAGTGTGGGACAAAAGGAATATAAGAGCTGCTCTCTGCCACCTAGTTCCCTGTTCTGTTTTCTACCATCTCTCGCCAACAAGCCAAGGTATGATGATAAATAACAAATGTGAAAAAATTTAAATCATTGTATCACACTTTCCTTGTGGATACTGCAATTTGCATGTTTAACCCAGGTAATATTCAGGGGCTGGAAAACCCTCGCTCCTCTGCTATTTGACGTTTCCTGACAATATACAGGGTCAGTCAGTCTGGAAAATGTTTTTGTTTTGCATATGGCATTATGCGTATTGCGGTATCCACTTTCACAAGGAAGTGGGAAAAGCCTTTTATTTTCAGCTATTTTCAAATCTATAAATACCGAAAAACGAACTCTTCGGCCGACTGGTACAAAATTTGAACTTACTTCAACAAAAACTTAAAAAAATCTGCCTTCAAGGTAATGGGTTCGAAAATAAATTAAACAGAATATTAAATTAAATGTAAAGGGAGCCATCAGCTGGTCCTAGGTATCGCAGTGATATCAAAATTACATCAATTAATGTCCAAACCCCTAAACCACCAAAACTGAACAGTTTCCCAATTCCTTCTTGCCAGTGCCCGAGGTAAAATCGATCTGCACCAAACCCGCCGAGTGTGACACTTAGGATCATAGCAGTCGACCATCTGTAACCTCCCGTCCAGTTGCATGGAAGATTTTTATTGAACATTCTCCTTCCCAGACAAAGAACGTCATCGTGAACTGTGCAGTTGGACCTGTAGTAAACTCTAGGGGCGGCGACCGCATTACAGTTTGCTTTCCGCACACATGTGTGTTCCCAATGGTCAGTCTGATAACAGTATCGGCAGATGAACTCTTTTGTAAACTTCCGATCGCCTTCGCACTTTGCGCTTGCTGCTGCAGTACAGTTAACCGGTGTTTTTTCACCGTAGACGCAGGAAAGGTTAAATGCGCAATGCAAACACGGGGCTGGCAACTCACTGCAAGTCGACACGGAGGAACATTCTGTGTCCTCTTGCTTCCCACTGCTTACCAGATCCAAATCCGTCTGGTTCAACTTTGTTGCTGTCTTTTCTAAGTTGTCTTCATCTAGAAAAGTTACAGCGGTGTTAGCGATGACATCACTGCAGAGAATAAGGAAATTAAGTTGTCGAAACAGGAAGAATTATGGTTGTAATCTACCGTTTTCTCTATGTACCTACCTGCCTACTCTGAGGAATGCAATTGTTTGGTAAAATAACTTGGCTCAAATGACGATAGGCCATTATACTTCTCGAACGGGGGTTTTGGCAAGTGCCTTCATTGGCTGATGAGAATGAATAATGTAGAAGCGCATCAAGTTGTGCCATGCGGGATGTTGAAAAGTGAAAGTGGCTATGTGGTCAAACTTACAAATCGTCACTCAGTCAGTGCGTACATAGTCAAGTGTCTACCGACTACCAGTCTGCCACGCAACCGCTGAACCACTTCTTTAATGTGGAAACAAACGTACCTAAACTTAAATCTGTTGTACAAACTTGGGGATTTTTGATAAAACTGTCATTCTGTACATGCCGGCAGTAAAGTCGTCAGGAGTGATACAGTGACGACAGAGCCATGCAGGCAATCTTCCAACAAAGAGACTATCACTAGAAGTATTTAAAGGGCTCAGCAGCTATTATCAGTTAGTTTGCGCAGTGCTGCGGTTCCTACTGCACTGAAAGTTTTCAAACTGTCCTATTTTCTAACTAAATAGGTACAAAATTGACTTCTTACGTGATTGTGTGTTGTGGACTGTATCTGTAAGCACTAGGCAAAATGTCACAATAAAGAAAAAAACCAACTTTTTCATTATCATTCAACTTTGTACTATTTATTGAAAATTTATTCCTTTTTATTTACATATTCTTGACGCCATTTTATTTATTTTTTGCAGGAGTCAAGTGTACCAACGTGAACCGGAAGAGAACATTTTGGCGCTACATTTGAAATGGACTGTGTCGTTGTTACTGGTTTTGGCCCGTTTGGTGACTACAAAGTAAATTCCAGTTGGGAAGTGGCGAAAGAGCTTGAAAATTATGATTTTGCCAATAACAGTATATCACTGATAACTGAAGAAATTCCAGTTGTTTATGAAACTGTTATGCAGAGAGTACCTGCTCTGTGGGAGTTGCACAATCCAAAAGTAAGTTGTTTCTTGTTTAGGTACCCCTCAATCGTCTATTCATTGTCATAATATGATTTGGGTCTGATAGTTCAATCAAACCCCCAAAGACTGTCAGTCCCCATCGTGTAGTTGCAGCATACACGGCAGTAAGGTACATAGCTGATATTTTGGTACTTGGTCAGTACCTATCCTTTGAGTCCGATAAATGGCTGATTTGTTCTTGTAACGCTTCAGTTATTTATGCGGAGGCTCCTACCATTTCTCTTACTTTTGCAACTTACTCCTTGCAGTTAATGGTGCACATTGGAGTTTCTTCCTACGCTACTAAAATAACATTGGAGACCTGCGCTCATAAGGATGGTTACGAAAAAGTGGACACAGTAGGAGAGTTACCAGAGAGAGGAGCTGCCTGTGGAGACGGAGCTTCTTGTATCCGTACGTGCTTCGACATTGAAAAAGCTTCATTGCAGTTCAACGCAACCAACACTGACGACGTGAAAAGCTGTGTGTCAGTCGACGCTGGTCACTACTTGTGCGAATTCATCTTCTACACTTCGCTTTGTGTCAACCCCGAGCGCACAGTTTTCATTCATGTGCCTGATATAGGGAAGCCTTATACCGTCGCTCAAATGGGAAAAGCAGTGAAAGAAATTATTTTACTGATTCTTGACCAAATTCGTGAAAACTGTCCAAGCTAATTTCACTCCATTGGTAGGTTAGATCCGTGCCTACCTATACCTAAAATACATCTTCCTACCTAGTAGCATTGGTGATCCTCGGAAACACATGTAGGTAAGTGTGCGAAAGTCGCAAATTTAAAAAACAAACAATACATTCCCCATGTGCCTTACTTATGAAATGACCTTGAGAAAATAGCTCTTCAAAGAACCCAGTGTCATACAACTGTATTACTTAATATTACTCTTCCTTCACATTAAACGCTGCCAAATGTTATATTGGGTTTCTAGTTGTCATTACTTCATTAGGTTAACACCTCTGTTGACCCTCTGTTAACTCTGATCCCATTCTTGCACGGTAAAAACCGAATTTAACTGGAGTTTAACAGTTAACCGAGTATGGTGGGACGCACCCTGAGTAGTGTTCGACAAATGGGCAATAGATAGTCTTCAACTTCCCATTCAATTCAGCTGTTTCACTGGTGGTATGTGCGTTTCTTTTATTTTCACTTTGTGTATTTTTACGCCAACACAGTTGAGTAGGATCTCTTAGTCGAAGCACTCCCTCAGGCCACCTAGTTGAAGTTATTGTTGGTGTGAGTACAACGAGTAGTTCGCGTCCTGTCAGTCATGTTCAGGCATATACCTCGTCTTGAAAGGAAAGATGATGGCCTTGGGGTCACGGGTTGTGGGGCGACGCAGTATCTCAGCAGCATGGCTGAGCTGAAGGGCGCAGTCAGGGTGGACCCCGGGTGGCAAACTAGAACACTCCCGTTCCAGAATGGCCGCTAATCCGTCCAGCAGCTCGACAAAACCAAAGCAGACGGCAGCGCGACGAAGGCGATTCAGTTCTTTGTAAAATTGCTGAGTCTTTTCCGGTAGCTTTCGTGCGTGCCGCAGAATTTTCTGAATATCGCTCTGCAGACCAACTTTTCGGATCCACACCACCGTGTTTTGGGAGTAACTTCTCTTCTCTGTTGGACGCACCGGAAATGAGGGTGGGTCCGGTGGTGTGAGAGGCGCCAGAGGAGGGTACTCGTCCAATGCTGCAAAATAAAGGAAAGCTGTTCAAGCTTCCACCTAACCTATCTAATCGACGCTTGTAATATATGATATCGTACATATTTTTTCGGTGGTCGACTCAACTGTTTAGTGTGAGCTTAGATTTAACTCTAACTCAAAGACTCAACCGTACAGAACTCGACAGCTCGATACTTTTCTGATTTATAGCAGGAGAGGTTTCTCCCTGAAAATACTAGACTCTTTTTAAACCATATATAAACAAACCTGCCAGGTAATTGAGATCTCCGAGCCAAGGCACAGCATCAGGTCCTGGTTCAAAGACAGCTAACATCAGATTTGACTTCTTTTTACTGTCAGCCCACGAGTAGAGGACACCAAACCAATCCTCGCCAACAGTGCAAAGGGCCGCAACGTTTTCTACTTTTAGTGCTCCATGGAGTAAGACGCAAAAAGACGGAATTTTCCCGTCATCCGTCTCTTCCTCACCATCAGCTTCCTGTTTAACTTCCTGTTTAACTTTTGCTTCCTGCTTGGAAGGCAAAGGTGTGACCAGATGCCGTGAAACAGCCATCGGACTGGCTAGGTTTGCAACATCAATGAACCCGAACACTTCCAGCGTTTCCGAAAAATTGCGAGTAATAGTTTCGGTTGGGGTTACTTTAGTATGAGGCTGAGGCGCAGGGTAAAGTCCAATGCGGGTAGTCAGACCGCCACATTTCAAAATTCCGACATACGTGGAGTAAGCTGTTTCGGCCAACTTCTTAATCATTGATGTTACTGATTTGAGCATCAAAGGTCCTGGCTCCGGGGTAAGCACACAACCAGGTGTCGGGCTGGCCATTTCAACGAGTCTGAAAAATACAGTTTGGTTTTAGGATGGGTGGCAGAAACGCATCAACAGCTGAAGTAGAACCTTCTTTGGTTTCCAGGACTAGCCCTGATAGAAAATGACTTTCTGTTATTTACTTAAATCATAAATAGTTAATTATCTAGATGTCGTACTGCTAAAAATGGATTAACGTATCTATACTATTTAAGCATATCAGAAAGAACCTTCGTTACCTATGAAAAACGGCGAGAGCTGAACTCGGTGGTGCTGACATGGACAAAATGTGTAGCTTCCCAGGAAAGGGAAATGGAAGTGGGAACATGGGGGAGCGGATATTGACACTGGCCGGGCTACCGTCCGTGAAGAGGACGACGTTGCAGGGGACAGACGGACCCCACTCTGCCAGCACCAGCTTCTCCACTCCACTCAGTCCATTGTCCACATGAGCTTCGTCGCCCTCCTCTATTTTTGATAGTTTATTTCTGATGAGCTCAAAATCTCGGGTGAAGTTAACGAGTACTTCATAAATAGAAGAAAATGTGACCTATAACGAAGAAATCATAAAATGTGGGGAAATAAAAGACAGTGTTGTGGGATATACAGGCTCGTGGCTCTGCTAGCAGATTTTACAAGCGTCGTATCACTGCTAGGAAAACACACAAATCACGCACAAGTATTCTAATCTACAGTGCTGCTGGTTACATTTTTACAGGTTACAAAGATTAAATAAGTTTCACTTGTGGCGCATTTGAGAGTTCAACTTACTATGGACACTATATACTAAAAAAAAATACAGAGAGCTTACAACTTACAAGAGAAACAAATTCCAGCTTTTCATTGGCAGCTAGGTAATCCAAGAAATAATTGATCCCGTTTACAGCCAGCTGCGACAAAGTCATGGTTTCACCATTATCACCACAAGGAAAAGGCCTTATCATAGACAACGACACATCCAGAAGTATTATGGTCGGCATTCTATTATTTTTAATTCAGTTCTGACACAAATTCAAACTTTTTTCTCCTAAAAAGCTTGTAAGAAAATAAAATGTTTGACAACAAATTGGTCTCCTACCACGTCTCAACCACTCCTGCCACGATAATTGCGAATTGTTTACATCCATATCGCGTGGTTTTATTTTCTTTGTCATTTCTGTCATTTAAAATACAAAATTTAATACTTTAAACTGTTTCGGACGCAGCAGGGTAAGTATAAATGAAGTCTAAAATACTTTAGATCTGTCTCTTGAGTCTTGAGCGTTAAGAGTCTCAACTCAGGTGTCAGGTGCCTCAGATAAGTACAAGGTTTGACATTGTGATCCGAGATTAGCGGCAGCGGTAAAGAATGTTGAGGTAATCAGCCCTTTGTTGTAGATACATATGTACACACATTCGTATCTGCGAGGTAAATAGTTGGGAGGTTGTTTGTCACTGAATGTAACCTAAATTGAAGGTTGACCGTGGGTCGTTCTTGGGAATTGTGGTCCATACGGCTCGAAGGGTGCAGCAGCGGGTTCCGACAGGCAGAGATGCATCGATAAGCTTATAACCTGATGCACCAAGTCATCGACCTTGTGTTCAGCTCTGCTTACTGACGACTGTGCCTGAGTGATGTTATCATTTAGGCGTAGATATCATGAGATGCAATGGCACTTTGCAGATTGTTATGAATATGATTTGCTTTTGCAGGTTTATTGAAGAATCAATGGACTCCGACGATAGTGATATTTTTGTTGAGTACCAGATCAAACCGGTCAATAAATTGACCAAGAGAGATGGGTTGAAAATTAAAAACAGAGTTTTGCGGCAGACCAAGTTGACTTTTGAAAGAACCCCTGAAAAAAAGGAAGAAACACTGACTGGAAGTGGTGAAATTTCAGCAAAATCCCCGACTGAATATTCAACTGCAGAGAAAGCCAAAACTGATCAAAATGTTAGAAAGAGTGAATCCTCTCCAGCGAAGAAAGAAAATGTATTTCAAAACACTGGCAAGGCAGCCAGAACCAGGGGTCGATCTTCGGCCTCTTGCGCTAAAAGAAGAAAAAGTACCACGACTGCAAGCTCTCAAACTGAATCCCCGCCGAAAACTCCACAGAAAACGATAGTCGATTATTTCAGTGACAGCACGCCGGAGAAGCATACTAGTCAAATCGATACACAACCAGGAACATCAGTTGGCAGGATATCCGTCAGGAACGACTTGGTCATTAATTTCGACGTATCCATTACCACAGGCGGAGACGAGGAGGTGAATGTGAGGAGAATCCACACCCCCGAAATGACCTTCACCCGTGTTCTGCCCACGGCTGCACCCGTTATTCCTTTAGAAGTCAGTTTCTATGAGCAAAATTGTCAGAAAGACTTATCTTCCCCCAAAACCATAAATGACTATTTTAGTATTTTGAGTGAGTCGAAGTCGCCCACGAAGACACCAAAAAAGTTAAATATTTCAAAGCATGAGAAAAAATTGAAATCTCCGACCGCTGATAATAAGTCTGATGATGAGATCGAGGTGATTACCCTTTCGCCTGGGATAAAACGGAGGAAAAAACGTTTTAAATCTATTTTAAACATTACTGGCTCGTCTTCGCCTAGCAGCCCTAAAAAACAGAAAGCTGAGGGTGAAAAAGTGAAAAGGCATTTATTTGCTGCACCCTCATTGGTGGCCCCTTCAGAGCCGAGTACATCTTCATTTGCGCAAAATCAGGCAAGCTCCAGTTCCTTGACTGCTTGTCCGACTGAGGAGTTGACTGATTCTAAAAATATCAAATTCGATGGATCCGACGTAACAAACCACTTGGATGCCTGCATATTGGGGGTTATCATTGAGGACGTCATGAAACATCAACTCCACCTTAAAGAGGTTGCCATGATTTGTGGCACCGTTCATAATTCTTTAATCACTGACTTCGACATGACTGTTATTGAAAAATTCCTCTGTATGGACCGAAACTCTCAGACGTTGTTCATGCGGATGTTTTTCCGGAAGCCAGGCTGGCACAGAGTGTCGTCACTAACAAAATACGATGAGTTGAGTGATGGCTTAGTTAACGAGATTAAAGCTCTAGAGAGCGTCAACCTTATTGATACAGGAATTGAGAAGGAAAGCGTAAGATGTCAGTTGGGACTTCTTATGTCAGGTGAACTGATAAAACTCAGTAAGAACTTCAGCGTTCCAGGTGGCGGCACGATGCGCAAAGAAGAGTTACTGGATGCTTTGCTGACTGAAACTCGTGTGCAGAAGAGTGTGATGGACCTATTCAAAGTGAACCGCAATTCCAGTCGTCTGGAGATGGTGGGGCGAGAAACGCTGAAGCTTCTAGGGCCATGTTTTCGAATTGAGCCGTCGTGCAGGCAAACCTTATCTCGCATACTCCTTCTCTTCTCCTTGCCACATGACATCGATGAGGAGGCGAAGCGCGCGTCTTCAATGCGATTCCTCATGCACCAGGTCCTCACCGTGAACATCACATTTGTGCCATTTGACGTCATTCCCGTAGTCATCTTTCAGACCCGAGCAGACTTTTTGGAGTACGAAAGTGCGCTGCAGTTGAGACAGGAAATGGAAGTAGCCCAGCAGTCCAAGAATCATGATGCCTTTACAACCACTGCACGAAAGTCGAGGGAGGTGTTCCGAAGACTCCTAGCTGATGAAGGGTGAGAACATGTTGCCATAGCATATAGCTAGCCCATAGCTCCGGCTGAGAAATTAATGTCCAGTCCTTCTGAGAGCGATTTGAGAGCATCATTGCAGGGCTGCGTAGCTCAAATTTTATTTATTTATTGTATATTCTGATTTTTATTTTCATTTGGACACGACACTCTTTGATTGATATTTATAAGTTTCGGATCCTGACAAAGGCGGATAAATAATATAAGAAAATATCGCCAAGTGCTATCTTATTCAAATTTTGAAAGCTCTACTACATATTTTACGTGACTGCAGATTGGTAGAGGCAGTGCAGATGTAATCTGTTCCTATATTTAAGTAGGACGCTGTTCGATGAACGGCAGTTGAAATAAATAACGAGATGTTTCTTTTTCAGATTTCTGGATAGAGTGGCAAAGTTACCCACATTCCTGCGACGTTATAGCGCAGGAGCCGTCTGTGCTTCAGTACTCACACAGTTCTGCGAGTTTTGCAAGAAAAAGAATGACACGCAGGAGATTATCGCGGTGCTATTGGAGCTTCTTGAGCAGAAGATGTTCGGAGTTGGTTCCCGTGGAAAGTGGTACGAGCTCCTCTGTCAGGCCTACCAGTCTCTTGGAATGAGCGAAGAGGCGGCGGATGTGATACTAGAAGCTTCTAAGGACGAGTTTGTCGACGAAGTCCGCACTCTCACCCTCCAGCTGAAAGCTGAGCGTCTTTTAAAGGTGAAAATAAGGGAGATGAATAAGAATTTCCTGAACATAAAATTTACTGCATTTTACCACCTTTTTGGCATTTGGCAGTGCTTTAGCTATAATAGAAATAGCGATTTTTAGGTCAGCGAGGAGCGATACGAGGACGATCAGTTAACCTAATTTCAAGTACAAGTGTTTATAAAGTTGGGTCCGGTTTGCAAGTCTTGGATTCCTATCAAGGGTAGTTGGGGTAGCCTGGAGGATCCCAACCATTTATCTGAGGGGTACTTCGTTATTTTCAGGAAATGCTGGGAATTGTTAACTATGTATTTGGTAATTTCATATTTGTACTGAAATTAGTAGGTCCGTGTTGTTCTTTTTTCAGGCAAAAAAGAATCGAATACAAGAAGGATCTAGAAGAGAAGCCCTTGCAAACTTCGCAACGTACGATATTGAAGAGCCCACGAGCATAGAAATAAACGCACAAGCTGTGTCAGGAAACATGGCAGGCTCCAGGCTTGTTTATGTTCAGCACACTACCTCGGGGAAACGGTACAGTTCTGTGGAAGAGCAGGCTATCTGCTACTATAAGCGGAATGGATTTTTGGAAGGTAATTGGGTTTCACCGCTATCTCTGTGGGATGAATTAAAATTGCGAAATACATAAAAATAATCATAAAAAAATACGTAAAAATCTTTCTCATAAGGTTTACACGATAACATGCAACGCGGCCATTTTGGTACGCAATTGTTTTACTACATTACTACGTCACCTGTCTGTCTGTCTGTCTCTATCGATATCGAGATACTAAAAAATTCAACTTGCGTTTTCTACTTCTAGGATGCCACGCGGAGGGTTTCATCGTATCCACTATCTTCTACCTCTTTTTCTTTGATCTGATTTACTCAAAAGCCGCCCCAGGAGTGTTCCTCAGCCAGTATCAAGAGAGGCCACTCGATATGTGGTCGAGCAGTTTCTTCCTGAACCGTCGGGATGGACTAAGTGCGCGCCTTCGCGAAATGACCACGTGGAGCGCTCGTGACGTAGCTGATCGCATTGAAGATACTTTTGCTCGGTACCGGGGAAGCTCCTGTGTTGTAACCTGGAACGAAAGCTTTTCCCCGAAGACCCTTTGCGTAAGAATACTTTTTTAAGGTGGTTGGAGATGGAGACTAACGGGTATAGGGAAACAAGTGTTTTGCTGTTGTTAAAAGTTTTTTGACGATTGAAGAAAATCCGACGTTTGTAAAATAGTCGGAGTAACAATGTTTCATGAAATAAAAAAATTCAGAAAATCGCAGATGAAAATTATACAGGGTTTTCAGCTTCTATTCGTTTTTTTTTTTTCAGGAAATAATCGACTGCATTGGTATGACGGCCCTTACAGCCATCTGCGAGCGCTTTGTGCATAAGCCGCGCCTCGCTCGCTCTGGCTTCCCTGACCTCACACTCTGGAACACCCAAACAAGGACATGCAAGTTCGTCGAAGTCAAGAGTCCGAACGACCGACTTGCCCCCAACCAGAGAGTATGGTTGCACTATCTCCGCAACAAGGGGATCGAGTGCGAAGTATGCAATGTTAGAAGTAAGTACTCGTAAGTTATGAATGTAACTAAAACCCTTGCCAAGTTCACATTTCGATCAGACTCAACTGTTGAGCGTTGGTTGAAAATACGTTGAGTTTCGGGAGTGCTAAAACTGTCCCCACACTTACAGTCCCTTTGTCCACAGGCTAATGAATCACAATTACTTTTTGTTCTTCGAGGTTTTGCAATGTCTATTTTTTGAGGAAACTGTTGGATATTTATTTGTTCTAAAATATAGCAATTCTTTTTAACGTCAAAAATTACTCAGTCACTTACTTTATTTTAAAACAAATAAATATCCAAAAGTTTATTCAGAAAAGTGCCATTGAGAAAGGTAGATAAGCAGTTTCAGAACCAAACAAATTTCCAGAAGTTCCTTCGGAAAGATGTCATTTCAAACCATACTCACTCTCAGTTAATCATTCAGTTCGGGTCTCAGGGTCTCAATCAAGACTTCAACGTTTCCGCGAAATTCATTTCGCCTTTTATTTCTCATTTGGCATCCCTTCTTTTCAGATATGGCTGCAAAATCGCTTCGGTAACTTCTATCTATTAGGAGTACAATGCTCCTGGATGCTGCATGCCTTACTACCCAATACCCAATACCAACGGCTTTTGTTGACGTTTTTTAATGTTCATTTTCTGGAGAAACAGTTGGATGCCTATGCGTTTGTTCTGAACTATAATATGTTTTTTTAACGTTGGGAACTAGTTTTATACCTGTGTTGTTAATTTTTGACAGTTTCTTTAGTGGCAAAAATCACTTGATGTGAAAGACATTGTCTTATATTTCGGAACAAATAAATATCCAATTGTTGCTCGGAAAACGGACATTAAAAACAGCAACAAACAACATATACCTAGATATTCCGGAATTTGGGAACCATGATGTTATTATAAAAAACTTCCTAATTATCATAGCTCTTGGAAAAAATTTCAACATTTCATAGTTTCCTTTTCGGTTTCTCGACATAGTCGAGATAGTCGTAGGTGCATTTACTTACGGATAGTGAAGTGCGTAGCTTATAGACGTCTAACGATTCTGTAGCCAGTCATTTACTTAACGAGACGATGAAATTCAACATATTTTATTGAATCACAAAATAGATAGGTTTTTAGAGAGGCAAGAAAATATAACGAGTGGGGGTATTAAATTTTTTAATTGACTTCCAATCAAAAACAGAAATTTAATAAGGGAAGTAAGGGTGCGTCCCACCATGCCCAGTTAAAATTAAACTGGAGATTTTGTCCTATGTTTACCATGTTAAATTTCCAGTTTAATTTTAACCGTGCATGGTGGGACGCACCCTTAGGAAACTTTGAGTAGCCTAAGAAAGTAGTGAAAAGTAGTGACAAAGAGAAGCGAAGAAAAAACCTAGTTTTACCAACAAGGTCTGGTAGGTATCTCACAAGGTACCTAGTGGTGTTCTGACGTAAACTAAAGCAGCTGAGTGTCTGCTACAAAAATAGTTTTACCTTCTTAAGTACGAAAAGGAACAAATAAAAGCCTCACCAACCAGGTGACACAAAATTAAAATTAAGAGGGGGGTAAAAAAACCATTCTACCCTATCTACAATAGTGGTTGCTTCGAATTGACACCTGCAGACCTACACAGAAAATCGAACCTTCTTTTTAGTTGGAGATGCTTGAGGTTCATCATTGTGTTTTTCCAACACCACATCTAATTTTCTGTATCGGCAGCTAATGTTCTCCTTGTTATTAGGGAGCATGTCCGGACCCTGAGGGTCGGTGCTCTTTCTTTTTGGTGTAGTGTCCTTTCGAGCCCAAGCGTTCTCACCGGAAGAATTCCTTTCATGAAAATGGCGAAGTGATGAACGGGAGTTTTCTCCACCGCATTCCTTTTTGACTCTAAAAGTTCTCTCTACGGGAGGCGGGTCACTATCCTCGGTGAACAAGTAAATATCTTTATCTCCCCCACCTGTTTTAGTGCAAGGATTTTTATGCGCTCGAATAGTGTTTTCGCAGAGTGAGGGGTGGCGAGAGGTTTCCTTTAGAGCAGTTCTCTTCTTCACTTCACTGCCGGAATTTCTCAACTCAGCATCACTGCACCATGGAGACAGATTCTCTTTTTTCACGTATCCGTGCGCAAGTTGTGCAGGTCTCGGGTCACCGCTATCACTCCTCTCCAGTTTAATGGTGTCGCGTCTATCAGTGATAGAAGTGGGTAAGGGCGCTAGGGGATCGGGTGTCTGAGCAGTGTGAAAAATCTGAGTTTGTGGTGATCTCCCATCGCCAGGGAACTTGGGAGTCGAAGGACAATAGGGACTTTTCCCTACCAGCTGAATCAGCGGCAGTGGAGTTACCAAGTAACTGCTGTTATCCGTAACATTGAAGAGCGCAGGGGACTCCAGTTTTGGACGAACATGAGCAACGGGCATCTCCTCGTCACTGTCATCTGGAACGGTGATGTATGAAGGACTCTCTTTCGTTTTATGGATTGCTTCGTCAAGAATAAAAATATCCTCGTCAACGGGTGACCAGTTCGGCTCAACCCCGACGGGGACTTTCAAGGCTGTGTCATCTGACTTTTTCACCGGTTCACTGAACACGTTCCTGTTATTTTCTGGAGGGCTCAGTGGCGACCAGCGTGGCTGCTCGCTTACCCCGTTAGACGAAGTCGAGCAAATAAGGCTTCCACCAGTATCGTCTCTGCTTCTGCCTCCCAGAATGGTTTGGTATTCTTGTGACGGCCGTATTGGAACAATATGAGAGTAGTCCTGAGTCAGGATATCCCAATCAGGTTTCATTTCTTTCACAGAGGTGAGAGAAAGATCGACTGGGGTGTCGTGATTATTAAAGGCCTGACTCGCAGCATGTGGAAAGGCTCCTGCAATATTTTCTTCATTGACGTAGCCTTGGGTCGCGTTAGTCCAATCAAGTTTCATTTTTTTCACAGAGGTGAGAGAAAGATCGATTGGGGTGTCGTGATTATTAAAGCCCTGACTCGCAGCATGTGGAAAGGCTCCTGCAGTTTCATTTTTTTCAAGTTTCATTTTTTTCACGGATGTTTGAGAAAGATCAATTGGGCTGTCGTTATAATTCAACCCCTCACTCACATCATGTTGAATGGCTCCTGAACTCATCGTCCGTGGATTATCCATTGCTCTGGTTTCATTTGACACTGAGTTGACTTGATCACCCGCACGATCTTGCACGTCTGACGTTTCCTGTTTGATACGAACCCCACTTTCGATTTCGTTAAGTGGAGGAAGGTGGCAGTCGTGGGTACCTCCTTCCTGGCGTGGTAGTGTTGGAGGAATCAGATCACTATCGTCCTGACAGGCAGGGTCTGTTTCGTCTGGCCTCTCTAGCTTCACTTTAGCAGGAATAATATCCAGGCTTCCAGCATAATTTGCCTCTCCTCTCACTTCTTCCAGCAATGCGCCTCTTTCATTTACTGATGAACCTTGGTTTCCTTCAACTTCGTCTTCAGCTGACAGCGCTGAAGGAATCAGGTTGTCCTGAGAGGCAGGGACTGTTTCGTCTGGCCTCTCTTGCTTCACTCTAGTAGGAAACAGATCAGCCAGGCTTCTGGCAAAATTAGCCTCTCCTCTGTTCTCTTCTTCAAGCAGTGAGCCTCTTTCATTTACTTGAAGTGATGAGCCTCGGTTTTCTTCTACTTTATCTTCAGCTGACAGCGCAGGAGGGATCAGATCACTGTCGTCCTTAGAGGCAGGGACTGTTTCGTCTGGCCTCTCTAGCTTCACTCTAGCAGGGAACAGATTAGCGAGGCTACCAGCAAAATTAGCCTCTCCTCTTCCCACTCCTTCCAGCGGCGAGGCTTGGTTTTCTTCTACTTCATCTTCAGATGATAGCGCTGATGGGATTAGGGAACTATAATCGTTTCTGAAGTCAGTTTCGTCAGGCTTTTCCTGCTTCACTCTAGCAGGAGTCATGCTGGTGAATCTTCCATCATCACTTGCCCCTTCTTTCGTTGAATTGGCGATTCTCCTTTCTCTTACTCGAAAGGACGTGGCTTGGTTCTCTTCTGTTTCGAATTCACTCGACGCCCAAACAGACTTTTCCACTTTTATAGGAACGGACAGCAGTAAAAAGCTGTCATCACTGGTGCAGAGAGATGCACGACCATTGCTTTCTTTTTCGCTAAGAAGCGTCCCAGGGATTGGGTCACTCTCGTCTTGAGTAGGCATGAAACTACCTACATCGCGTTTTTGTGTCGCCAGGATATCAGCAGGCATAGTGGGATTGTCAGCCACCGGTGTCGGTAACATCAGTCTGGATTCGTCTCTTTTTGGTTTATTTTGGTTTATTTTGTCTTTAGTGATCGCAAAATCACTGCCATTTACAGTCACTTGATTTTCAGTCCCAAAGTCGAGGAAAGGCACTTCTTCACAGGGAAGTTTTTCCGGGATTAGAATGTGGTGGCTCCCAGGTTTTTGAGACTCCACATTCAATGGTTCAGCACGTATCTGAGGAGGCATATGTATCTCCTCAATTTGGTCCACGCAGATTCTATATCCAGCAAAGGCGGCATCCGTTACCTGTTTCTCCTGAGCAACGAGAATGTGGTGGCTCCCCAATTGTTGAGATTCCACATGCAATGCTTCAGCGCGCATCTCCTCAATTTCGTCCACGTCCATTCTGTTTCCAGCATCGGGGGGATTCATCAGTTGTTCCACCTGAGCCACGAGATCAGGATTAAAAGAAGAGGTTGTCTCCCCTTCATGATGGATGGGCGCAGAGATTTCACCTAAGTTACTTCCAGATTTGTCAGGCTCCATGGTGGGTTCACCCACAAGTACTTGGTGCGATTTTCGCATCTCTTCACCTTCATGTATGTTACCTGTCCGATTCCTTGCTGTCATACAGTCACTGAGTTTTCCACATTTTATTTCAATGTGTTCATCTTCGGCGGCAGATTTAGAAGTTGTATGGCGCTGGCTTTCACTGCGTGATGTCCCTTGCTTTTTAGAGGTTTTTCCTCCCGCACCCAAGACAGTGAGTTTTCGATATTTTGCTTTAATGGGCTCATCTTTGGTGGCAGCATTCGACGTTACGTGGCGTGCTGACACTTGCTTCTTAGAGGTTTTGCCGTCCTCACAACAATAGCTCGATTTTCTTTTTTTACCGTTATGAGAAGTGCGTCTTTCTGAGGTTAATAAAACTTGTGGTTTCTCTCCTCCACCTTCTTTCACTACCACATCACGATCATCATGGAATGAAAAAATGTTTTCGGCAACCAAAGGAACATTTTCTGCCTCACAGCAGACAGCCCGTTTCATCCGCTTCATTGTCTCATTTTCTCGGATTACAGAAACAGGCAGGTCCATCTCGGAGTCACTGTCTTCGTCCAGGGATGAGAGACCTTTTGCTGCGTTGGCAAGCTTTTTACAATCGCGAGTAGTTCGTTCTTCTGCGCGCAATAAAACTTGAGGTTGTGGTTTTCGTCCTACGCCTTCTTTTACTACCACATCCACATCATCATGGATTGTCAGTGAGTCTTCAATGATCAAAGGTACGTTTCTGACAGTTGTCTCAACAGTAGTTCGTTTTTCTTTTTGTGTGCAGTTTAAAACTTGAGATTCTGGCTTCTCGTGTACACCTTCTTCTACTACCACGTCAAGACCATCATGAAATGTGAATGCGTCCTCAGCGATCAAAGGTACATTTTCAGCAGTTGCCTCGTAGCAGACTTTTCGTTTCACCCGTTTCATTTTCTCTTTCTCTCGGAGTTCAGAAACAGGTAGGTCCATCTCGGAGTCACTGTCTTCATCCAGGGACGAGAGACCTCTTACTGCGTTGCCAAGCTTCTCACCGTCGCTCAAAACAGAAAGGACCCTATGAGACATGTAGTCCTCTACTGACTTGGATCGATGCGCAGGTTCTTTTGACCACGTTTCGGGCGAATCTGTAGTAATCGTTCTGAAAGCAGTCTTGTAAGCATCCATCATGAAAGTCTCTCCTCTTCGGAAGAGGTGAGCTACCAAACTTTCATTTCGGCTCGAAATCATGGAGAGAACATTCCCCAGAGTTTGAACCACATGACGAACTTCTCCGACAGTTACGTATGGGAAGTAGACTATTTGGTCCATCAAGAACAATGCAAGTTCAAAGTCATTTGTGTTTTCTACTTCTTTGATGACACTTTCGGTCAGTTTCCTTATTTTTTCTGGAGATGACTCCACGAGTTTTAATGTTCTATAGCACGTTGATGTTTTTTTCTTGGCATCGAAGCCTCGAACAGCAGCACCCTGGGTATTGGTAATTTTGGCGAGCTCGAATGCAAGGCGAAATCCCTTGACGGCAGTCAGGCTGATGTCCCAGGATTCTGCGCTGCTCGCAAGCTGGGAGAGTGCGCACCTCTGCACATCAATGTCTGGGTCAGTGGTCATGGCCACCAAATGCGGTAACAAGCGTGGCATCAAGATCAGGCCAGACTGAATGATACAGAGCACCACAGGGCAGGCCGCCCGGCGCACTTCCGAAGCATGGTCCACGACACATTCCAAGACCCGAGTCAAAACAGCTTGAAGCAGATGAGATACAACTTCCGTTGTTGAGTCTCCTAGTTGTTTCATTTCAGGCTTCTGGTAGGTTTTCTGATAGCCCTGAAGAGTGCATAGCACGAAGTACAAAGCCGTCGTGGTAAGAGGGATGTCAGATCTCTCAGACAAGTACTTCGGTATCAGTTTTAGTAGGAATGGTTCCTTGCAGGAAGGGACGTGTTCAAGTCGAGCGTAACACAAAGCGCTCAGCACGGTGAGATTATACAGAGGACTCTTCAAGTAGTGAGTTATCAAACTGGTCGTTTCCCCGTCTTTGGTATAGTCCTTCCAGAGGTAGACTACGAAACAAAGGGCCCGTTTGATCTCTTTCTTATCATCGCAATGACCATTTTTTTTGTAGAATCGAAGCAGGTCGAGACTGGGTTGGATGTAGCGCAATCGTAACTGGTCTGAGTTGTCACAGGACACGGCAATAAGAAGTTTCAATAGGGCCATCAAATTGGCCGTTGGCATTTCGAAATTGGTATCCCTTTTTAAAATCTCATGGACGTTCAAATTAATCACCATAGCTTCAGCAACAGTAATGTAAGGAACGATTTGCACTAGGGTATTGCAAATGCTTCTTTCAAGAGAGTTATCGCATTCGCCGACACTAAATAGCACGTCTATCAGAACTGCTACTTGATGACTTAACGCGTCCGGGTGGACCTGGGCTAGAGTCTCCAGAAGAGATGAAACAACCTGCCGGCGCTCTGGCTGGGTTTCCGACCGTAAATGCGAAGTCAATGATGTGGCGAACGCAACGAGTCGCCCCTCGTCTGCTTCCATGGAGACATTAGAAGCCACTGGAACATTTGGAACTTGGCTCTGACACCTTGCTCTCTTTGATGTTTTGATCTGCATTAGCACTGTTCTTACCCAACTGGCTACCTTCGGTAACCGGCCAATCTCCAACAAGCACTCCAGATGAACTTCACATTCAAGCCATACTGAAGTAAAGAACCCACAAACTGCCTTTTGGATGGCGTCCTCAGGATCTCCAATCAGTGACAAAATTTTGAGCGCCGAATCATTCATTCCGAAAAACGTCCCGAGTTTCTTGAACAGCGAGGTGACCGCTTCAATAGCTGCTCGGCGAACGATGAGTGAAGTATCGTCCATTAAACAGCGAAGGCATCTTCCGTACTGGCGTAAAGCATCAGGGTGAGCAGTCAGAAAGCGCCCCAGTACCTTGGCAATAGCCTCTCTTCCAGTCGCTGAAGCGCATGTCAAACAGTCTTCCATGGCGCTACCCACGTTAGCCCAGGTCAGGACAGTGGGCTCAGCCAGGATGAGTTCTCCTAGGCTTTTTGCAGCAGCAGATTTGACAGTTTTGCAATTACCTGACGCAGCTTTGAGCACAAACTGCACGTATTTTTCAAAAGAGGAATACCCGTTGCTGTTTTTGTCAGTGAAATAAACTGCAGCCGCAGCTTCCGATTCGGTCCAGTTTTCCCGAATAAGCAGTTTCAGTTTTGAATGAGTTGTCCTGGGATCTATCTCATACGTTTTAGTTATGATTTTATTTGCTCGTGAAGCATCTCCACACAACGGATCTCCTGGAGTTTGTTCTAAGTATTTGGTTAAAAGTAAATCCATGACCGAAGCAACTGGAATTTGTCCAAAACAAGATTCTATCTCTGCCAGTGTTTTTTTAAACGCCGATTCTCTAGCTTTCTGACGTAGTGCTATTTTTGTCAGTTGTTTCACAGCGAAAACTTTGAGTTTAGCAGGTGACTGATCCAGCAAATACCTACACAATTTCTTGACTAACATTCGCAACAGGAGTCTGGCAGCTGGCCACATCGGGTCTTCATTCAGGACAGCTAAATCGTCAAGGAGCATGTTGACAAATGCAAAATAAATGGAGCTGTCTCTGCAGCACGGCTCACATTTCTTACAGAGTTCTTCAATCACATACGCAGCCCACACAAAAGCATGCTTGAACGCCTCATCTGAGCTCGCACTTGCTGCTAACAGTCGATGCTGGACTAGGCCCGCAATTGCCACGGCAGCTGCAGAAACTTTCTTGTCACCAACAGCGTAGGTTTTCCGAAATCGACCATCAGACATCTGCTTCAAGATGCAGTCCAACAACTTAGTTTTGAAAACTGAACAAGCGTCATCACCTTTTGTAATGGCCACGATTAAGAGGAGACATTGTTTTTGTAGCTCTTTGTGGCTTCCACCAAGAACACCAGTTTCGATACACGATTCGACAAATTTAGTTGGAATCATTTCAAAATTCAGTGCGCCACAACTGACACATTCCCGAAGCAATCGAAAGATGCTCATAACGCTTTTCTCGTGTTCTACTTTTTGCTTATCAGATACACCATTGAGCTTCCTCTCTAAATAGTCACAAATAGGTTGGATAGAATTCCGCAATAACGCAGTGTTTGCGCACATCCTTTGCGATGAAACAGTCTCTAACAATAATTGAACTACCTCTTCCAACAATCTGGTCGATTTTGAAGTCTCCTTGGACGATAGTGCAGATTTCTCGACGATGAAGGCTCTGAACACTTCCGAAATCTTCAAGACTCCGTCACGATCCAACCCCGACATCCACTTGGACTTGTCATCATCGGAGACACTTCTCAGCAACTGGACGGTGCCCTTTTCAATGATGCCATTCCTTACCTGCGACAGGATAATTAGATAAGTACATAGATATATATATAAACACATCTAAATCGGTGTATGAATATCATACCCCCCATCCTTCGTATCTTCGCAAAAAAATGTACAGTCATAGTCATCCCCTCCCAGCCTTCTTCACTTGATTGAAGTTTTCGCGGGAAAGCTAACTTAATTTTTTCTCGATAGAAAACCGGAAACATTTAGGTTAGGTACCTTCTTCTTTCATTTTTCTTTAGGTAGGCAATGCAAAAGAGTGTCTTTACACAGGACTTACAAAGTACCTAGGTAGGTACCTACCTATGGCACTAGGTACATTAAAGGCGTTATATTACACAAGATTCAAGCTTACCTTCTGCAGCGCACATTTCAATTTTTCCGATGAATCCATTGCTCTTCTATTCAACGGCAAGGCTTCCTCCATGAAGTTGTAATATCTGAAATCAGCAAACACATTCAGCACCATGGTCCGCGCTCATGCCCACCAAAGCAAAATGAGATTTTATTTGAGTAGTCTACAGTGAGGCTTCTAAAGGAAATGATAGATTCATAGCAAATAGTTAAATAATACTTACAATAATCCTATATTTCTCAAATTATCAACAAGAAAAATTTAAGAGATCTTCAAAGTATTCCAAAGACAAGAGATAACTTGAAACACCAAATAACAAACCTTTCAAGTAGTATAACGTCGGCGACTTAAAAAAAATTAAAAAAGTTTATTCCTAATTTTTATAATATTAATTAAATTATATATAATATATTTTTAAATAAATTTTATATTTTAATATTAATACGAACAAGAAATATTTTTATTATATTTCCAGTGTTTTAGCAGTTTTGAAACAGCTTACGTAGTACTATACTCACAACAATGGCGTCGCCTAAATCTTTTGGTTTCGAGCTTTTTCTTTAGTTTCTTGCTCCCTTTCATTTTGTAAGTGTATTTCAGTGCATATAATTCATTTATTGTTTAAAATAAGTATTGTGGTCTATTTTAGTTACATTTTGGGCATTTTCGCTGGCTTTAGCTTCGTTTAGCTGCTCCGATCGCCTGGCATGTTTGTGTTTTGACGGATGGAGGGTGAGGCTTACAGAATATTCATCTGACAGATTGAGGTTTTTATACCATTTCAGATACTTATTAGATATAGGAAAGTAGCTATTTGCCCACCCAACATCCTCTAGCAAGAGGTGAAATGATCCAGTATTGTGAGTTCCTAATCATTGTTGTAAAAATCGATATTCTTGTTTTGTTTTGAATGCAATTTAGGGGTGTTTTTTGACGCTACCAGCCAGCATTACTGTATAATACAGAGCTTACATTACTTTAGCGCGTCTCATTCGCCTACATACAATAGTGCTGTGGAACTCGTGTCAGCCAGAACATTATCATCTCGTGTATGTAACACCACCCACCAAGAAGAGTTGCTTATTGGTGTAGTGGTCAAAGTGCTGGGCTGTCACAAAGGAGTTTGAGTAGGTTTGAAGACTGATTCGGGCAAAGTTTCTGTTGGTCCTCCCTGTCATTCGACTGAGGCGTTCGCAGGAACTGCACAGTTGCACTAAGTGCAACAGTACACAGACCCTGGCCTCTAACTTTAATCGCTAATTATGTGCAAATCACCAGTGCATTGCTGCAGTAGATTGAAAGTTCCACTGGTAAGGTGTAGTGTCAGTACTTAGTACCTACACCTTATAGCATCAGCAGCTCTATTATGGATCTTGATCGTTATCTTGGGGGTTCAGTTCCTAATGCTAAAACATAAGGTCTGCAGAGTACCTATGTGCAACTTAGCTACCGTGTTTGCTATAGGTAGAGTAGGCAGTAGTTACATCGTTCTTCCTCATTAACAAGTTGAAGGCCAGTAATATCTGTGGCTTGTTATACTTCTCTGGTAGTTTGGGGTTTTTCTTGTCCCATCGTCTATATCAGGGTTCATGGAGACTCTCTGTTTCTCAACGGCTTTGTATAACTAGCCTTCGTGCAATCAATTTTCCGTGACATCTTAGCTGGAAGTGTTCTTGATTGCCGGCCTTACGATGTCAGTTTAACGTGACTCAATCGTACGGTTCCAATTAGTTTCTCATGGTAGATAAGTATAAACATGAGCCCTCACCTATACTTAGGTACTGTAAAAAAAGTTATAAAATCTTAGGAAATATGTATGCATGGACCATTCTCGTAATACTTTTTTTACCCTTAAACTTACACCGCGTGCTTTTTATTTTTTAGATGAGGACAGGCCATTGAGTGGTGCTCTGTGCGTCGTCTGAAGGGGTAGTGCCGGTGGTGTCCGTTGCGGGTCGGCGGCGCTAGCGACGTTCGCGCACGCCTCGGCTGTTCGCCGTTTGCCGGATTCCTCGTTTCGCTGCGCCCGTGTGTGGTCGCGTTCGGGTGCCGTGAGTCATGTCCTAGTGCGCGTGGTGCGTGGCATGCGTTAGCCCGAGAGGCATGGTGAGCCCACGGTCAGGGGCCCCGGTGCCCCCGGGACCCTTCTTTCTACCCCTCGCGCTACTAGCTATCGGTCTCATCGCTACGGCGGTGTCCGGCCTCACATGGCAGGAAAATGTGCGCCCCAAGATGTATGTTCAATTAGGTAAGTACAACATCTATATCTTGAATATTTTTATATATCTGTGTTATTTATTTACTAGTGATGGCGATGTTATCACCCGTCGCCTGATAGCTCCATCAACTCGTGTGGCGGAATTTTGGAATGAGTTCCATCTTGATTATCAGACGTATGGCATTAGCCTTGCTTTATTGACCTCTTGAATAATTTCCCCCTATCAGCGTTTCCTTCACATCATGTGTGCTTTATGGATGTCAGAGGTCTTACATGTCTTACATAGTCGTTTCAACCGTAGTGCTGTGTTTATTTTAATTGACTATATATTTCAAATGATTTCTTTCACTTCTTCTATCACTTTTATTCTATTATTTATGCTGTAATCGAGGTTCACCTTAAATACTGTATCTAATGTCACAAAAAGAATAAGAATAAAAAGGGCACTTAACGAAAACAGGAATGTCGTGAAGAGGTTGGAATGGAAATTTTTTGTCTGTAACTTCCATTAGTATTAATTTGAACATACCTATACCTCGAAATTGTATCCGTGTGCTATAGACAAAATTATGGCAGAAGTTCCATTGGGGACGCTACTGAGTATGGACTCCTGTTCTTTCCGAAATATTAGCGAAGATAAAAAAGATGAAGGTAAGCGATAAGAACACAACACTGCAGAAAACAGTAATGCGTTACGTCTGGTATGAGAGGTTGTGCTGCATGTATGAGCAGTCGTTAATTCGCTTTGAGTGAGCAAATTGGTCTCTAGGCCTCGTCTTCGCCTCTCTTTGATGTGCTCCAAGACTCTGCTGCTTCTTCTAGTGGCGATAGCCATGGCTTCTGATGGCACAAAGTCTCTAGAGGCAAATTAGTGTGACACATGTCGGCCAAGGGGTGACGGGAACGACATCTCTGGGCTGACAGATGGCTCGTTTTATTACTGCTATGTACGGCGTCATGGTGCTTTTTTGTTGGGTTGAATTAGAAAACGTTTCAGCTAATATTCAAGCATTCATCATGTTTTTACGGCACGTTTATTTTGACAGTGCTACTTGAATCAAGAACCAAATGAGACTAAATAATACGAGCTGTTAAAAATTAAATGACTGAGGGTGCGTCCCACCATGCTCAGTTAAGAGAAAACTGGAGATTTTCTCCCATGTTTACCATATTAAATTTTGGAAAAAATCGGAGTTTTTCTCTTAACCGAGTATGGTGGGACGCACCTTAAGAATGGATTTTTATAGCGATGTATGTTCACCCCGGACTGCGATGATATTGGAGCTGAAAACTGAAATGGTGGAACAGGGAGCTCATGAAAAATTTGCCTGTAAACTTGAGCTGAGGAAACGGTCGAAAATGGACATAGTCGTGCGTGTAGTTTTTCAGTCTAAATTAAGTTTCCTGCCATTTGCAATTCAGAAAAGTTTGTGTTCAGCTTTCCCCGCGTTGTAACTTCCGCACCTGTCGGGGTGTTGGAAGTTACCTCTATCCCTCACAGAATTATCATCACACTCGGTTACTCCAAGATATTTTTATCTTTTCGGGAGGGCAGTGGGCATTCGTGGGTCTGGCAAACTTTTGTCCTAACCACTCGTTGGGTATCTCGTTGGGAATCGCTGGAAATCTTTATAAAATCTCAGGGAATCTTGGACTTTTTTTTGAGTGTTTACCCCTTCGGGGTTCATCTTTCTATGAATATCGTTGGGAATCTTTGGAAATCTTTATGGAATCTCAAGGAATCTCTTGAGTGGCTACCCCCTCGCTTTTGTCGGATTCGGAGTTGGTCCTTCGATGGATCGATCAGTTTGTTTTTCACAGCCAAGCTGAAATTTGACCTGCAGGGAATCAAATGGCATTTTGCTAATTGACTGGCGATAGTTCTCGTAAAATCTAATTTTATCAAATACGTGCATTTTGAATGAGAAATACAGTCTCTAAAGAAGAGGCCAAGTCCTCATCTGTCCAACCCAGCAGACCCTACTTCACAATTCATGTGACTACCTATCGAATTTACAAGCCTTGTAATGTGATTTCACCTTCACATAGGTTAGGCCGACGAAACGAGAGAGTGTGGTTAGGGTTTTGAATGGGCGTTGGGGTGCCTCTTTTTGGTTTTGCTCGCTACTCTTTGATTGCAGCCGCGGGTTCCCCTCTAATTTGAATTCGGGGCCAAATAATTCATCGGTCTCGAGGCCTTCTTTGTGTTGAGTTCGTGTATAAGGGAGTAGAGGAGAAAAGCTGTTTCCACATTATTTATAAGTTCTGTCGACCTTAAAATTCGTTCTCTTTCCAGCCCTTTCCGCTTCCAGTAACCTACCGACTTCCTTCCGGTGTCTGCCTTTTTATCTGGTACCCGGAAACCCGGAATTATGGCTCCCCATACTATCAATTTCTGTTCAAATCCGCAATTGAGTTAGGAATACATTGAGTTAAAGGCAGTGGCTTATAGCAGCAACTAAACAGTTGCGTCGCCGGATGTTGGTCAACTATTCCCAAACTAAAATACTCGAGCTCGCATCGAACTTCACTTATAGTATCTAGGTATATAGATTCTTTCTTTTGACCCAGTTGTTTAGTATTTTGGAACTCTGAGTGATTACCATATTTCACTGTCTAGTATGTATTATGAAACAGTTAAGTTAAAGGGAAAGAGAAAATTCTGAATTTCAAGTTAGCTCAGGTGTGCCAGGTGCATACGAGAGTCCTGCGGTGTAGATTTTCTATTTACCCGAATTTTTTTTTTGCATTTTGTTGCCATAGAATACAAGATCGTAATGGTGGACTGAAATTTTTATTTCCGTCAAAAATCTCTTGTTCATTTTATGTTGATCGGGGGCTATTGGAATCGGATTTTTGCGGAATGAAAAGTATAATCTGGAGCCGATTAAATCTTCCAAAGATTTGGAATCTTCAAAAGAAATCAAGGTGGCAGCTTTTTATGAGGGGAGAATAATTGCAGGTTTTGTAGATGAAAGTGAAAGCGGTCGGCTGACTCGGGTAAGGACGATAAGCTTTGATATAGGTGTGGTCATTTCCGTTTGTTTGATCACCAAGCCCTAGATAAAGAGGTCGATAAGAATGGCTCATTTGTGGGCGTTCAGTGCCCTAATGGCTTTCGGCTTCCCTGAAGTTTTTCCTCCCACGAGCAACCCAAGTTCACACTTCGTTCCTTTCATCAAATTGGAGACCTGTCAGATCCAGACGTCTGTGCCACTGGTTGGCTTTACCTGTGGAGGATTTCGAACTCTTAGTTGACGCAGCCTCATGGACATCAAAAGATTTAGCTTCGTTCCTGTGCGAGTATAGATTAACCGAGTGTTTTGTACGTCTGCGAGCACGATTTTCCCGGGAAGTAATTCTTCAAGCTTCCAGTAAATGGTGCCGCAGGCTGTTACCACAGCACAGTATAGGCAAGAGGACACCCCTCGGGTGACTTTGGGCTAGAATAAACTCAGGTTTATTGTTACGCTGGCTAACTATATCCATAGGTTAAACATGGGCACTGTTTTAATGGGCATTTCTTCGGACTTGCCCACCCGCTCCAGGGTATACGAAGAATGACATCATGTTGAATGCGTGGATCGACCCAGTTTCACTAGTCGCTGACATCTTGGGCGGTGGGGTTGGGAGAGTCGCTGGAAGTGGATAGGAGTGACAGAGGAGTCAGGGTAATGGATTAGTCGTGTCGCTCCAAGTCTCGAATCCCGATCCAACGGAAAAACTTGCCTCCATTCCTACTCTGCTGTCGATCCGGATCCAGATCCCATTTCTGTCATTTGTATTGCGTCCCCCAGCTCAATGCGCCCCACGGACAAAGCCCTAGCTTTTCTGTTTTGAATCGCTGAGTTTGTTTTGTAGTCAAGGTTATGTTTTATTTTTACCAGATTTTTTGCCGAGTGGCTTAGGTCGAAGTAATACACTCTGAATGTGCTGGGAGTGAGTATATCTTATGGGTGGTGTATAGACTTTGCAGTATGCCATTAGTAAAACTAGTGTGTGACATAGAAAAGGGTCAGGTGTTTAGGCTGAGGGACGGAACCTTCGCCAATTCAGCAAACCCTTTGAAGCGGACGTGCAAACATCCTGGGACACGTGTTCCGCGTGGCCGGGCCTCCCACATGGCAAAGGTCCGCCAGTATAGCGTGTGTGATGCGAGACGCGAGGGCAGAGGGCAACCGTCATATTTAAACAGTCTCCCTCGCCCCTGTCCCCCTGTTTCCACCACCACAGCCCCACACATACGGGCTCCTATGCAGCGAGTTCAAAGGCGGCTGTAACCCTCCCCCGTTCGAGTACCCACAGAGGACTGCCCCACCCCACAAAGTATGTGATTGTTGCACTTGTTAGCGGCTTACAGAAGTCAAGTGTTGTCGAGTGCCGCAAAACCCTCTCGACGGATTGAAAGGAGTGGTAGCCCCCCCTAAGTCGGGAACCTCCTGGGCCCCCACGCGCAAGTTGAAGGCGACTCAAGCAGAAGTAATTCTGATAGATCAAGGGCCAGAGTAGAGGGAGCTGGAAAAGGGGATTTCTCCGAGCAAACGGCGGAGTCTGCTACAGCTATAAAAAAATCTAAATCTACCCCTGTTGCTTGGTACTGTTGTTTTAATGCATGTTTAGCATACGACTTGCCTAATACTGGGCCCTTGTGATTCCCTGTGCCTCTACTACATTGTGCAGGATATGTAGCTCCCATTTTTTCGTGATGATAAAGTTGAACAGTCCGTGAGTGCTATTCGCCCCTGCTGTAGTATAGCAGTCATTCGCAGCCTGGAGAGCAACGGTTATCAGGTAATCGAAAAGGTTGAACGACAGGTTGGAACGATGGTGCTGAATTCTGGTTAGGTTCAAGTGGGAATTTGAATGCAAATGGATAGTAGGCGGTAACATAAAGTCAGGAGTCAGAAGCTTCGCAATTGAAAAACGGCGCCAGCTCGCGTGTTTGTGACGCGGCGCTCTGCAAAAAGTGGACGAGGACGGGAGAAGTTGTGCGAGTTTGGAGAACTAACCATTTCACAATTTCACCACTCGACTGTCGGACTCATCTGCCAGAATAAATCATCTCAGTCGAGAGCTTTGTTTTAGTTGAGCCCTTCACATAGAACGAGTTTAATCCCAACTACGTGGTTATGGGTCTTTTTCCTTTTTCTGTGTTTATACGGCCTTTCTCAGTCAGCGGATTTCTTTAGGCGATTGCGAATCCCTTATGGCTAGTTTTAATGACTTCTGTTAAATTCACGTGACCGAGATACAGCCTAATCTGGGAAACTTGACTTAACGAATTTTCAGTGAAATAGTCATCGTGCTGGAAGAGAAAGATGTTCGACATTGAGACTCGTGAATGTGTCTAGCATCCTTTTTTTGGCCCAAATCATTGCCCACTGTTTATGTCACTGCACAATAATTTATAAAAAAGGACATTCGCATAGCATGGCTTGGAGAACTCAGGATCTTTAAGTTTTTTTTTACCGATATTTTACCACTGTCGTTATGGCCTTTTGTATTTGCTTCTGTTTTATCTAGAAGGAAATAGAATAAACCTAGAGGTTTATGGTGCTGCAGACAGAAATGGGGTATTGGTTTTTTGTCGCCCTCCTCTTGTGTCTTGAAGGGGAGTGAAGTCCTCACGGGAGAATAGCAAAATAGTGGACATTCCTCCGCAACACTGCCTGCGTCGAATAGCCTCCAGCCCAGCCTTTCTCCGTGTTACGTTGTTATGCCTGTCGTCCGCAACAGACTCCGTTCGACTTCTTCATTGGCACTTGGAGAATGTTGCGAAAGAATAGGCAAAACGTACAGGTATACATAGTTATGGGCATTCACTTGGATTTTTATGGGTTCCAGGGGATATGGATATTCCATAACATAACTTACGCATCATCAAAACCACTCCTAAACTAAACTCGTATTCGGCTTCGGCCAAAAATATCTAACAAACCAACTCATCAGCGCATATATGTTCTCTAAACGTCGCGCAAAAAAAAAAATCATTAGAAGAGATAATTGATTTTAGTGAACTGGTCTGTCTCTCGAAAGTTTTGCGAAATCACCAGATAAGAAAATGATAAAAATGAACTATATCATGTTTGGGTTTAAATACATTTAATAGTTTGTAGACACCTCTCGTCCTATGATCGAGGGAATCTCGTTGGGAATCATTGGAAGTCTTGGAATTTTTTTGGAGTGGTTACCCCTTCGGGGTTCATCTTTCTATGAATATCGTTTGGAATCTTTGTAAATATTTATAGAATCTCAGTGGAATCTCAAGGAATCTCTGGAGTGGTTACCCCCTCGCCTATGATCGAAAGTTGTCTACCTTCTTTAATCAACGGAGAAAAAAGTACCTTGCAGCACATAGGTCTGTTTGGAAATATTAAATACAACCCCTAGTGACTTGAATGTGCTGATGAAGCGGTCATTAGGGGTAAGCGAAAGGATTATGCTGTGGGGAGGGGGTGAGGAGTGGCAGTGTTCCGTGTCTCGTAATAATTAAATGACTCCCCTGAACGTAATCAATGATTAATATGACATGAGACGTTTGTCAATTCAAACGTGCAATTACCACCGTTGTTACCGTTTCCCATATCAAGCTGTAATACAAGCAAGTTTCCTGTCCTTGTTCTGCTGGTATTGTTTCAGCCCCTGGATTACGAGACCGTTCAGGGAGTCAACTTATCTGTTAAGTGAAACGCAACTTTTATGAGGGGAAAGTGACCTAACCTGATTGGTTTTGGGACCTTACTTATTAGGCGATTATAGACAGCTGAATACTGAGGTGACAACATGGTGGACATTTCGTAATTAGTAAAGTTCTGCAATTTTCCTCATTTTAAAGCTCAAAAAGTTCGTGGATGTGGGCGGGTTCATTTTGCAGGGTCTATACACATGTGGGTAGTCAAGTGGGGTATTGTCTTTTTTAGTCTCAAAGGAATTATGGTTTTTCTGCGTCTTAAGGGGAAATACACCCATTTGGTTCGCAATGCTACGTACTTCAAGCCCTACTCCGAAGTTACAGGGCGAGTGAAAAGTGTTTATAGGGGGATGTAAACCTGAGACTCTTTGTCGTGAGGTAGTGTTGTATTTTTGCATGAAATGGAGTAATAAGCCCACAGGAGCGATTTTAAACAGTCAACTACCAGTCCACATGTTTTTTTGACAGATCGCGAAAACACAACACTACCTCACGCGAAATATTTTTTTGTAACGTTTCGGATTAAAACAGTATGATTTTATCGTCACATTTAGTAGAAAAGCTTGATAAATGTTTGTAATATTTACCGCCGCCATGTTACATGTTGACAATTTTTATTTCACTTACGGAAGTTCGTAATTTCAACAGCATTTCTCTACTTTTCTCCTGTAAAAGCTAAACATAGTGTCCTACTCTTACTCGTTCGTTTCGCGTTCAAATAGCACACTATGTTTAGCTTTTAGAGTAGACACAACCGATACGATATTGCAATTACCAGTCTCCGGTGGTACTAAAATGTAAACATTACTTTTGTCGAATATTTACTTTCGCACAGTGGTTTTGGCGGAGTTCGTCGAGAATGTATGGTGGCCCTTAACGATCTTGTAAGGGTCGGTGGCTCCCCATTTTTCAGCTTTTATGGTTCAGGGTTTAACCTAAAGGAAAGAACAGAGTGGTGAGAGGTGGATTTAAGGTCTTGAAGCAAAAGCTAATTAGCAGCTTTCCAGATTCTGCAAACTGCTGAGTGCTGACGTTGCATTCTTCCTAGTTTCTGTGGATTCAGTCCAGACCTTAAATTCTGCTTTTCGCTGGTATTTTATTTCATTCGTTTTGTTCGGGTCACTGATAAAGTGATAAATCATTAGAAAAATACATGTACAAAATACTTTTACTCTTCTGATTCTTCAGTATGCTGTGTTTTACAGCCTAAGTTTTCTTAGTGTATATTAAATTAGTCATGACGTCTTTATTTCCTGATCCCGCTGCACCTTTCTCGATTGTAAAGAAATATATCTTTGTAGAAGGCATGTTTAAAGGAGATAGTTAAGGAGAGTGAAACTTGGTCCCTATATATTGTAATGCAGTCCAGCACCCTCACATTACCTGGCTCTATTGGGGTTTGCAGGGGTCGCGACCCATCAACGGGTAGGGGGTCAAATGCCTGCCATAAAAACGCAAACAGTGCCTTTGATGGGGAAGTAAGCAGCTGTGGACAAAGAGAGGAGCCCGGGGGGCATGCAGAGCCCTCCGATGCAATGGGGAAGAAGAATAAAAGATAAAAATATAAATCAATGTGCGGCAGGCAGGGTGAGGACCCCTCATCAGTTTGTGAGGAGGGTTCGTTACTTTCCGGACGCGATAAGCAGATACCGCTTGCGGCAAGGTGCGCTAAGGCTCCCCAATGCAATATAAGTTGGTCTGTCCCTGAAGGTTTTTCCTGTTTATAGAGTTCAATTTTGGCTTGAACTCTTGACAGCCCTTGACTCAGGATATTACTTTTTGTTGTTTTATTGACGTTGATTTGCGGTCAGCTGTTTTTACCGCTATTTCCCTTCAGTCATATACGCGTCATCCCTCTTTCTTGGTGTAGCATTTGTTGACTGTACCTGGATGGCTGAGTGCTGTAGAGGTAGCATATGCTTGCTCGGGCCATGAGTATAATGTTCGAGTCCCTGTCCGAATAAACTTTTCCGCCTTTGGCATTTATGATGTGGGCTTAACCCTGTTTGTCATTTTGCCCAATGTAGTTTATAGTGGACCTAAGGAGTTCTGCATAAAGCAAGAAAAACGCAACCTATAGGTTTCCCATTTACAATTTCTATCCTCTTGTGAATGTCCGGAACGAAGACCGTACTACCCGTATGGTGAGCTTAGGGCGTCCGAGATGTTGGTCGGACATGGATTAAGGCAGCTCTTGGTGGTCGTGTGTCCGCGACTCTGCGTACCAATAGGACGGAGATTCCTCCCCTTTGAGATCCTTCGGGCGCGTGTATTGATCCCCGTACCTCCCCTCCCTCGGCGGTGTTCGGGTGGGTTCGGCAGTTTTCGCCTGCACCCGTGCTCCTTTCACGTGTGCTTCGCAACTTGATATACTTCCCAATTATCCCCCACCCATTTCCCCCTCTTTTCTCCTCAAAAAGTTATTAAACCTGCATATAATTGCAGTGGCTTGGTGTTTTTGTTCTTGCTACGGCTTCTGTTGGTTTTAATAGAGTTAAACTTGCCATAAAGTCTCTTTCTCCTTCGCAGTGGCCCCAAAAGGCAATAATAATTGCAAGTTGGAGCCTTGTCGTACCTTTGGTGTTTAACGACCTACCTCGCAAGTCGTTTTGTAATTTGTATTTTCCTCTGTGTGACTTCAGGCTTATAATGCTATTTGTTTATGTGCCTTAATGAGAAATTCTGAGAAATCTGTTGGATATACATTTGTACTAAAATGTAACGTGTACTTCTTAAGTCAGGAGGAAGTTCAGAGACTTTTGATTGAACAGTAGTAGAGTACTCAGTACTCAGATGTTAAATCACAACTTACATGTTAGAAAGTACTCGATCGTAAAATCACTGTTCATATTGTAGATCTTGACGTCAAAAAGACATAGTGTATTTCAGAACTGAATATACAACACATTCCTCGGAAAATGGTAGTAAGAAACGTTAACGAACAACATTGTGGCTACAGCTTTGTGTTGGCATGAACGGACCGTCGCGCTTCGTAGTTTCAAATTATTTTAGAACTCTTTCTTACTTGCCATTTTTTTTCTCATACATTGCCCAAATATCTACTATTTTAGGCACGTTTTCTTATGTCTTCAGGTGTAATCTCCAGTGCCTGTTTTTCGTAAAATAATTACAAGAATTAAAGTTGTGCGGTTATTGCGGCGCGGCGTCATTGGCTGGGAATTAAAAATTGCGGGTTTTCAGTGCATAATGTTTGGATATTGGCGTTCGTGTTATTACTTCCATCGCTCGTGTGTTTCGAGGCGAAAAATCGGCCACTGTAGCGAACTCAATAATGGTCATGTAACTCAATTACAGGTGACATGTAACACGGACAGCAGGCAAACGCTCAGCACGCAAACAAAATCATTCCAAATAGTACTAATGTGTAACAGCTTGGTTTATTCACGCATGTTAAGGCTCTGCTTCACCTGATGATTCATTCTGCCACCCATAAGTGAACTTTTATATAATAGAAAAGTGCACCTGCAAATTTTAGGAATGTGCACATGCAAATTTTAGGAAAATTCACGAGCTAATTTTTGAAAATTGCTCGTACAACTTTTAGAAAAGTGCACATGCAAATTATAGGTAAATGCTCGTTTATATCTCGTGCATATTTTAGATAAAAATTCTGAAGAAAGTGCAGTTGCAAATTTTAAGTAAGGTCACGTGCAAATTGGAGCATGTGCAAATTGTAAAAATGTCCATGTGCTAATTTTAGAAAAATGCAGGTGGAGATTTAAGAAATGTGCCGATTTTTTTCAAATTTAGTATGCGAACTCAGGGTGACTTTCCCGGAGTCGCTAAATCGAGATGAGAACCCCCCAAAAAACCAGAAAAGCTGGTTTTAATTTTTTTTCTCCAAACCAGCCGAAGGTTGATCAGACAAATGGTCCCACTTAATACCCTTGTTGTGGCTTTCCTGGAGAAAGGCTGGATTTGGCTGTTGGTGGAGCTGTGGAGAAGCCAGAAGAACAGCTGCTTGAGTAGAATGTAATGCTAACTCTTAAATTGGACCATTGAACAGGATATTTGCTTAATTAAATATTTTTTAGGGATATACATTCAAACTTTTCTCATTAACTAGTTGAGTGTTTTGAAATTAATTTTTCCAACTCATATCGCGGCCACATCACAGTTTTGAGTTTATTGAGCGTTTGTTTTGTTGTGTTTTTCGTGTTGTCCCGCTCTGTGACCTGTTATTGTTGTTGGTTTTACTCACTATTGAGGTATTTTTAATTACTCGTATTATATAATACAAAGCTTTTTTGCTTTAAAATGAAATTTGCAACCTAATTGCGTTCCAGGAGGCGCAGGGAGACAGCGAGTGCCAGGGTGGGGTGAGTGACGCGACTCTGGGCTATGTGTCACATTCTGCCTCAGTGTTTTATATTTATTTTGTTCCGCTGACATCCACGTATAAAATACGGCCTCGGTATGCTTAAAACGCATTTATAAAATCCAGGCACGTATAGGGAAATCCTTCATGCCATAATGAGCGACGTGTCTGTGGGGTTTTGTCGTTTTTAATTTAAACTTGCATTAATTATAGTCTGTATCGTAGGTAACATTAGAAATTAAATGTTATCGTATAGGATAAGCAATCGAGAGCCTTTGTCTCTTCTTTTCTTTGACTTCACAAAAATCTTTGTCCGCCCTCACGAAATTAAAATAATAACATGGAGTTTTTACTAAAACTTATTGAACCATTTTCACCAAGAAAAATCAACGTTGATTGGGAATTAAAATCAAATAATTTTGACCCAGGTTCATTGGGCTGGTTATTGTCATGCACATTGTAATTGAAATTTATGATGCATTGCAAAGCATGCCACTGAAGAAAGTTTTTCAAAAGAGCGAAAACCGTTGTGGTTTTCAAAGTTGAGTGGGGGCACGGCTGTTGGCGGACTTCAGTGGAACCGTTCGCAGTTTGCCATTAGGCTTTATTTATGCTGGAGTCAGCATAGCAGCAGGCAGCACTCGTGACCTGGACGTTCCAGCGGACGGTTTGCAATTAAACAGCAGTTTGGCAACCGGCTACACGCTGATTTATGTCTCGGTCTTGCTGCCCGCCAGCTGTGCCGATACATTTACCTGATGTCCAGTCCTGTTCCCAGTGGCTAATGGGGTCAAAGCGCTCAGAGTGCATGCGCAGGCTTCGGAAATTCTTTGAATTTTGAAACTGCTGAAGCTGAAACTGGTTATTTATTCTTTTAGAGCTGGTGCACATTCCGTGAACTCTATTCCAAATGTATCATTTTCACTCTTCATAATATATAAAACTCGTCTTTAAGCCTCCCAAGGTCTGTGTGAGGTAGAAAGTAAGCGGTTGACCCGTCTTACAAATGTCACTTCTTGCTGCATTTTGCATCCCCCTCCCTTTCCCACAAATGGGCCGGGCCTATCGGAGTCTGACATCTACCGCCCTGTCCCATTCAATAATGCGACCTCCTTCCCCTACCGTCTTATCTCCCCCTGTCTGCTTCAGGTTTTATTCTGGAAATCCCCTATTCTTGGTTTTCTCGGAAGGTTTTTGAGATATGCAGATAGTGTATGTCTGCTAGGATTTTTCACCGGGATTGTACACTTTAGATGTCAACTCGACTTTTCTTCACTCGACAATCAAGATTACAGAAGCAATCTCCCATAGTTACTTTTATCTTATACTGCATTACCTCTCTTTTGAGTTATGAAGTCGATATTGCTACATCCTTCATCCTTTCTAGCGGAAGAATGGAATTCAGGCTCCGCTTACCGCTCTCGCAAATGGGGTTTCCAAATTCAAAATCTGATTTTTCGATATCCTCAACGTTTGTGTACCGTCCGTGTTGTCAGGAAAGGTTGCCCAAAAGGAAGTGGAGAAGAAGAGATGCGCAGCTCAAAGTTGTGAGGTAAGTACGCCTCGGAAATATGTTAGGTTCTTAGCATATTTCAATGCACTTGCTTTTTCGTGTCGAAGATCCTGAAAGTGTTCTCACTTTTCGAGAAAAAATGAATTTAACTACTCCAGGAATCTCCTTGGGAATCTCGTTGGGAATCTCAGGCAATCATTGGAACTCTTTATGAAATCTCAGGGAATCTTGGAAATGTCTGGAGTAGTTAACCCTTTGGGGGTGCAACTTTCCACGAATCTCGTTGAGAATCTCAGGAAATCTTTGAAAATCTTCATGCAATCCCAAGCAATCTTTGGAGTGGTTACCCCCTCGGGCGGTACGCTCTGTCCGCATTGGAGGGACCACTCCGTGGAGGCTGGTTCGTTCAGTTTTGTTCAGACTTCCCCTCGGGGCACCCTCTTTCGTACTGTGCGAATGCAATTTGTTGCTAATATGAAGTGAGGAGATGGAATGCAGAATTGCGAGCTGAGACGCGTGATGAGTGGATTCCAAAACCAATCTCCTCGCACGATTATACAGCGGAAATGAAAGAAAAAGTTCGAATCCCTCCTTTTATTATTACGATTTCTGAAATAAAATATAAATCCATGAGATGTAGTGGAGACCCGAGTTCAGTATCTAATTTTTCTGCTCAAATTAAGGGTATAATGGCATCGTAGGGGAATTTCTCATATCTCCATTCTTACTCAGTTTCGAGATTTTCCCCTCGGATTGGAATCGGGAAGAACGGTATGAGTTGCTTGCTATAAATGGGGAGGTCGTGCCATTTCGATTCCCCAGATGGAACGGACCGATCTCCAATCGCCGTTCGCTATTTCATTCCTTGATCCACCATTGGCTCTCGACAGCGATGAATAGCTGACCCATTTATTTGAAGAAAGTCAATTACTTATTTCAGATGGATATGGGAATGTTATTTGCCCATATTATTATGTTCCTGCGGGACTCTATTGGAAGCTATTCTCGGGTTCTAAAAGTAATGAAATCAGGAAGCCTGGCAGCCACCTTGTACGGCAACCATAGGGATTTCAGAATACAAATAAAGCTTTACTGCAACTAACTATAATTATTTAATTCACGGTGGATTGAAACTTCAAAATAATGGCTAGTTGGATTCGCACTTCGGCGCGGATCGAAAGAGTCAAATTTCGCCCTTCGTTCCTAACTGTGTCTCTGTATCTATATTGATTAAGAGGACGCTATACCTGACGATGCATTTTTTGCCGCCCATAAGATTAACATTGCGAGCGGTGATTCATTTTCTAGGTTTACCCTTGGTTGGAAAGACACAAAATTTTGCCTGTGCCTAGCCCTAACAATGTTCTAGGTCGTGTTCGAAGCAGATTTCCCAATTTCTCACTGGTTTCTTTTATTGCAACTGTTTTGCAAATGCTAGCATCGCATACCTCAAGAAAAGTGCTGTATCTCGAAAACCAGTAAAAAAAAAATGGGAAATCTGCTTCGAACACTCCCTAGAACATTGTTAGGGCTAGGTACAGGCAAAATTTTGTGTCTTTCCAACCAAGGGTAAACCTTGAAAATGAATCGCCGCTCGCAATGTTAATCTTATGGGCGGCAAAAAATGCAACGTCAGGTATAGCGGACCCTTAATAAGAATAGTGAAGCTCACAAGAAGCACGGAATATTGTGAAATTGAGAATTGAGTAGCGTTAGTGTGTAGGTAGGGGTGCATAGATAACGTGTTCCGGATGAGTCATACTACTCACACTGTCGTAAGCAAAGTGATGATAAATAGCCGTGTCATTTTCCTTCGTCATACTTAGGGCTTCAGTTGCCGAAGCGTTTCCCGAGGATGCGCTTTCACCGCTTTCTGCTCCACGGTAAACGTCTTCCTCTAAACGGTTTTTATGTCCCACATTTTTTACCCGGCGGATCATTTGCTGGGAGATATCATGCGAAACTGATATGCCCGGCTGTCGCCTACGTCGTCAGGACCTCTTCCTTCTCCCCTCTTCCCATTTTCCTATTCTTTGCCGCTTCTTTTCTCCTTGCTGTTGTGGTAATGATCTCTGCATTCAATGGGGAACCATCTGCCATTTGTGAGTTCTATTTTCCTATTTTTCTCTCTCGGTTCCTGATCTGTATAGACGTAAGGTTCTTCTTCACGAGTCATTTGATATTAGCGGGTATATAGAAGCGTTCTTCTATTCACTCATGTTTATTTCAGTCTACTCCCATTTTCTCTGGAAATGTTTCTTGGCTGGGACTGTTCGTACAGGAGAGGTTTTTGAGTAAGACTTTTTAAAGCTCAGGCTATGCCCCAACACTAAAGTGGCCCTTTCAAGCTTCCTTTCGTTTCCTTTGTTCGCGTGTAGTTTTCCCCGGAGTTTGAAGTGTATACCGTAAGCAGCTGAACTACCTATACTTGAGAGAGTTTCATAATCCCATTCACTCAGCGATAAAACTTAACCTGTTAAGCTTAAGCAGTGTGGTGTTTCTGGAACTGGCATTATCGGTAGATTAGCTTCTCGAGAGGTTGCAGCGGTCAGGGATGGTAGGGTGCTAGGGTTAGGTATAATGAACTACGGAGACCGGAAGGCTTAGTCCCCTCCTTTACCCTTCCCCTCTTCTCCCCCCTGCACCCCTTCTATTTCCGACTAATTACGGGGGAGGGAAACCCCCGGTCCCCCGGCCAACTTGGCGTAAGGTTCTTTGCTTGCTGGTGCTGCTTGGCTCCCAAACAATGGAGAGATGGACTATTGACTCCTTTCACTCCCCTCTCTTCCTAATTTCCTTTCATGCTGCTCGAAATGGCCACACTTAGACCGAATCAGCCTCGGAATCAGCTGTTCAGAGAATTCAAGGGGGCACGAAAGGAAACCATTATTGTCCCGTTTCTCTCACTATACCAAAACAAAAAAATCGGTTCTGTGACATTATTTCTTCTACAAGATAATTTTTTTGGAAATAGCAAACTCTGTGGTGATAATTCTACTCAGCTTGGATCAATCCGTCAATCCTTCTTTGAGGTGGTTGGGAAGTCCCGACACGTAAGGAAGCAACTGTTTTGAGTGGAGGTTGAGCGAAGAGTTGAGCTGAGTGTAGCATGTTATTCGGAAAATATTTGATGTGGTTAATGAAAATGAACGTTGATTGCGAAATTCCTCCCGAGACAATGTCTCCTTTCGTTTTGGAGACAAGCTTTGGAGTTGGGACTTTGGAGCTTATGGGAACCGTCTTGATGATGCAGCCCCTTCTTTCTAATTCATGTTCGCTCCACTGAGTCTCTGACTCCAGAATCAAGGCTGAAAATTGTGCACGTTGCCAACCCCTTTGCTGCTGACACGCCTCTTTTTTCACCCCCTCATTTTGTTTGGAGTTTCAAATACCTGTATAGTTGCAACAAGTGCAACTTCGCCGTAAGGAAACGACATTTGTGGCTTCAGTTACTATAAAATATGTTTTCTCGACATCTGTGAGTTTACGTTTTGCTAAAGAAAACCCTTGTCCCAACAAAATCACTTTAATGAGTTACCGCTTTTCTTGATTTTCACCTATTCTTTGTTGTTGAGTGGCACTTTCACTTAAATATCGCACCAACATACTTAGCTTGTACTACTTTGTGCTGAGCTAAATTTGATTAGGGAAATTTGAGTCGCAACAGAACCTGAAACATTATTCAGAGGCGATCGGTGAAGTTGGCGTTACCACTTGCATGTGAAGGAACCATTACAGCTTGGAGACATGCATTATTTTGCAACATTTTTTATGAAATACTTGATACCCGATCGTTATCGAGAAGCTGACGTAGGGTTGTTCCAGTAGCTGCTTAGCCTGTGGAGGGGTTGATCAAGATCGAAGACTGAAACAGTGGGAAAAAGAGCGAAGGCTTTGAAAGTCTGATTCCGACCATAAATTTTGGGATTAAACAGGAGTGCGCGAGGAAAAAGTTGGGTTTCAGCATTCCCGCCACTTTAATATTAATGCCCATGTTTTTTCGGACTAGTAGCCTTCCTTCCTTTTCCCAGGCCGGACTTGCGAAATCAATGTTTCATTGTGAGCACCCCGCGAAAATTCTTGAAATATTCAACAATTACCCAGCGCCGGCTTTACTGGCTTCTTAGCCAATTTGCTTTGGACCCATTTCATCGTGTTCCAATTCCAGGTTCGCAGCGGTCTATCTCCATGTTGTGATGCCTTCGTCAATTATACAGACAATTTTCCAAGACCTTGCCACTTGCCAGCAGTACTGGAATTGGAGTCGCTCTTCTAGTTGAATAATAAATATACAGTTCATTTAGTCAAGGGCTAATTAGAGGGCAGCCTCATAGTTTTTACCCTCGTCAGCTTCTTTTCATTTGTATATTATTTAACTGACGAGGATGTGGCAGGACATGCTCATTTGGAACTTCAGCTATTTCCACCTCTAAAGGTGGCTTTCGCAGTATGCCAAAATACATTGTAGTGGTCCCTAAAAGTTAATTTTAATGATATCCCTCTGAAAAAGAACGTTGGTGCCACGCTGTAGTGGGGCTCTTTGGGCAATCAGAAATTATGAGATCCTTTGGAAATGATCTCTTCGTTACGTTCTTATCGCTCGTCCTTTCAATTTTCAGCTTTTAGTGTGCGAATTTTACAATATAACGCGTTTTACCTCTGACTCTTTCCCAAACTGAACCCTTCAACCCTCATTTGTATTCAAATCCAGTATCTTCGAAATGGAACCATTTATTTCGTCGTCGCCAATATTTGCATATTTCCGCTACCTCTCTAGGATTGCCACGCCCCCTCCCCATTCCACGCTTCGGATTAGGTACCCTCCCGGTGTTCGTTATTGTTACAAGTTGGGGTCTCTGTTCAGAGACGCAGACATTTGTATGGGACGAGTGGAACAAATGTGTAGTTGATAGTACTCTGATCCTTTTCAAACCTAAAGAATGAATGGAAAATAAACTTTTATGCGTTACTGACCTGATGAGTGAATGTCCAGAAAAGTAGACCATTGAATGGCTAACACATGTTCCGAGTAAATGAGTCTGGAGACAGAAAGTCGATAGCAGGGGGCGCAGGCAGGCAAAGAGGGGCAAAGTGGAGGGGAATTCCGATGGGGGTGAGGAGGGGCGACCTCCACCCTCGCGTACTTGCGGCCGGCCAGCCATCAGGCGCAGCTGAGCTGTGGTTCCTGCGGCTGTGGGGGGAACCACATGAGAGAACCCCCCCGCCCAAAGACCTAAGCTCAGATCCTCATTTTTAATTACTACTTTTTTTTTTGAAAATGGAAAACTGGTCCAAAGGCATCTCAGCTGCTGCCACCGTCAAAATGAGATTTATGAATATTTTCTTGAATTAGCATTCCCGCAGCGCAAGGATAATAATGGAATTTTTTCAGTTCCTTGGGGTATTATGTCTCGTATACATTTACTGTTTTTTTGTGACTTTATGTACAAGAGCTGGTGGAGGTTCAGAGCCCACTTATTTTTCTTCCCGTGTCCCAGTATTAAAAGTGGGGTTTATCTCTTTAAACTGCCGCCTCACAGAGCGGTCGGACAGGTATCTCTTGTCCTGAGGAGAGTGGGTTCTTGTCCTGAGGAGAGTGGGTTCTTGTCCTGAGGAGAGTGGGTTCTTGTCCTGAGGAGAGTGGGTTCTTGTCCTGAGGAGAGTGGGTTCGAATCGCGATGTAAGCAAGTTTCTTGCATGAATATTTCACTCCTTATGGCTTCAGCTGACTTTCGGCACAAATCCCTCATACCCGCGCATCACACAAAAGAAGAACTTATCAAGGAACGAACTGTTGCGAGCTCCTTATACGATTAGCTTCCTGATATTGTTTGATAGAAAGATGATGACGCAGTGACATGTAGAATGGAAGAATAGAATGGTGATGGTGACTGGGGTCGTGAAAGAACCTCCATTACCGGTGAGCGGTATTGGAAAATGGAAAATGCCAAAGAGATTCCATTCGCAGGCGATGAAAGCCTGCGAAAGGCAGACTTGTCCTTCACTTACTGAAGGTGCAACTTGTGCTGCTATTTCTTGCGGTTAGTTTTATGTGGTTAATCTAGCTGGAGATTTCGGATTGACCTCATATTATTATGATTTGTACTAGATTACGTCACTTCTTCCAAATTTTATGCATTTGCTGGTTTCCAATTTCCAGATTTTAAAATGGAAAAAATACTTTTGCTTCCGTATCCCCATAGTTTGGGTATGCACTTCATCCTGCAATTATTGACCTGAACAAATAATTTTAAGCTCATTGTCTGACTAATTATTAAAAAGAGCAGTACGTGGAATTTAGGTTTCACTTGTTTTTCATTAGTTTTCATCCCCCATATTCTGGTCGAACGAGTTGATAGTATAAAATAAATGAAATTGTGGAGTATGTGAATAATGTATGGAATAATAAATCCACCATTAGCCGCAACAGCAAGCTCCCATTTCCATTGGGGCTTCCTTTTATTTCCGACCCAATCACCTCGTCTAAATTGAGATTTTTCTAACCTTTTCCCAATCGTATTGGTTTTCATGGGCTTGCTGTTGAATATTTAGAAGGCGTTCCGAATTGACCAATATCTTCATTTATTTGGAGGCTTCTTCTCTCAATTTGCTTATACTACGATGTGTGTGCCAATGGTTGTTTAGGGAAGGCTTTGGTGTTGGTGTTGATTCTGAGATTTAAAACAGATATTTTAGTGGGCAGGATATAATTTGTTTTTTAAATTTACGATGAAAAAATGACTATTTCGTTTATATAATTGTCTCGAAAAAATTCCCTTCTGTTACCTTTTAACTGACAAGTTGCTACTTAGTTAGATATACAATAGGCTCGTGTTATTATATCTGTCTAGTTTTGCCTCAAGTCCTACAGTCCTACCCCGCCCAGTTGCTACCCAACCGCCTCCTTCACTTTCGCGCTATATTATCGTGCACGAAGTTATGGTTAGCAGATGAGAGTGATAGCAAGCGGTCGTTCCGTAGTTTCTAACTTCTCCCCTTGCCTGAACTTTGGCCCTAAACTTGAAATCACTACAGCCGCGAGCCTTCTCGCCGGCTGCTTTCCGTCAAGCCCTAACCAATTGTTGTCCGTTTACGTTAAGTTTCTAACAATATCTTTGTGTTCACACTAAATTTGATTTGTTGGGTCTATTGCCATTTGGCTGGGGGGTGATGAAGTTTGTTAGAATGAAAAGAAATGGTTACTACCACTGGATTGGCAGAGAAATGCGCCTAAAATTTGTTTAAAAACCAACCAGGTTATATGAACCAAAAATACTGGTTTGAATACCAGGCACCTCCAGAAATTTTAAGAAACCTTATCATTTCTATTTAAAGAATAATTTGGAAATAGAACTTGTTGTTTCTCATTGAGGGGTTACCCACTCGTTGGGCGTATCTCGTTGGAAATCATTGGAAATCTTTATGAAATCTCAGGGAATCTTGGAATTTTTTGGAGTGGTTACCCCTTCGGGGTTCATCTTTCTATGAATATCGTTGGGAATCTTTGGAAATCTTTACGGAATCTCAGGGAATCTCAAGGAATCTCTGTAGTGGTTACCCCCTCGTTTCTCATTTAAAAGGGCAAACTAATGTGGTTACTTTTGGTATAGCTTATTGTTAATGATTACGTACTACATTTTCCGATATGAGCGAGTGTTATCAAAATGATGACGGAAGAGACCGAAAGCGAAAATATTGTATTTACAAAAGGTGAAATTGAGTCAGTGCTTACCACAACCATGTTATCAAAGCGAGATTAGTTTTGGACTTTTCTGACTGATATGTGAGCGGTTTTTATGACGGAAGGTGTGCGGTCATGTCATTTCTGTCAGGAAATATTTAAAAATATCAATGGAGAATTGTGCTTCCTTTTGGTAATACCCGTGCATGGCAACATTGGTTTATTCCGATGTTTCAGTATGAAAACGGGTAATATTTCGGGTTTGTGCGTTGTATTGGTTATGTTTATTTTCTCGGCCGCTTTCGCCCCTGTACGTGTATAGGGAACAGAGTTCCTCAAATGGGAATCTCAAGCGCTCGGAGGGAAGAAAAGTTATATGGAATTTTTAATAGTATGGCATGATGAATCGGTGAAGTTGTAGAACGCATGGGGTGGGGTTGCAATTAAAACTCAGCTCGCAAGTCGTTCATCCCTCGTCTTCTACCCATCCATCTCCCTGCAGCCCTATACTGCTGCTTCTGCTGCTAATGTACAATAGGATTACCCAGCCTCCTCTGCATTGTGATTTTCTCACTACTTGTCTTTCCCAGGTCGGGATCCAACGTATAATTAAGGGGGCATGCCGAGAGACCTCTGACGTCACAATTCATTTGGGGTAGAAGTACGCCTTAATATTCTTGCCGAGGGGTTAACCACTCGTTGGGAATCTCGTTGGGAATCATTGGAAATCTTTATGAAATCTCAGGGAATCTTGGAATTTTTTGGAGTGGTTCCCCCTTCCAGGTTCATCTTTCTATGAATATCGTTGGGAATCTTTGGAAATCTTTATGGAACCTCAGGGAATCTCAAGGAATCTCTGGAGTGGTTACCCTCTCGATTCTTATGCGCATTGGAACGTTGCGACTCTTGTCCCCAAAGTAGAACTGAGTTTTATAGCTTTCTCCTACTCAGAATGAGGTCAAAACTGGGGTCTGTAGGTTATTTAACTAACAGGAATGGGACTGGGAAAATAAAGGTAAAAGAATTTCGAAATTAGCCTAAGACAAAACTTTCTGTGCGTGGGGGTTCAACATCATTGCCACTCGGGCAATTCAGCTTATATTCCCATCCTTACCGAATCAGCTCGTCCCAAATAAAAACTCGGTACCTATGTAAGGTTTTAAAGGAATAAATTTGAAAAATATTATGCTAAGATATTTATTGCAGAAGTTCTGTATCTCGGTGACTTTCCAACCCCCTTAACTTCAAACAATTTCGAAACTAATTTAAATTAAAATGTTAAATTTTAATTTGCAAAATAAGAGCTAGCTACTCTAAAAACATAAGAACGCTAATTGTCTAACCAATTTTCTTGCGAAATTTTCTGCTAAAAACAGCAACAGAGTTCGGACACTGATTAAGCGAAGGCGGAGTTAAATCCATAGTGCTGTATCCTTCCATGTAAATGAGTTGAAATTGGAATTGCTGACTGAGGAATGAACCCAAGACCCGACCGGGCGAGATCGTTCCAAACCGTTAGCTGTTCGATTTTAGCTGAGTTTTGGTTCAGTTTCAGTATCATTGGACCCTGATGACCCGATGTATGACTTGGAAATGAGCGAAGCATTATACTTACTCTATGGAAACGAGAATACAGTTTTAATGCAAGCCGTTTTTTAAAAAATGATTTGACTGAAGCCATAAAAACATCTGGTATACCTGGCGCCCGTGCAACCGTATAATAGAAAATTGACGGTAGGGGGGGAGGGGGACCAGGACAACTGAACAAAACGTAAAAAATAATAATAAAACGAAATAATATTTCCGTTTAATATGAAAGTAGAGAATTAGCGCAATGAAAGAGGACAAAAATATGCCACTCAAAAATGGGACAAACGGAAGCTTTTTCGGAAACGAAAAAATGGAGAATTCTTCATTTGCTGAAACCGCTACCACCACAGCTCAAGTGAAATTATTTCTCTCAAATTTTTTTGTCCTTTTTGGGTAAAAAACAATGAAATGTTTTCTTTCCTAATGTTTTGAAACAAAGACCAATTCTTGGAATTCCGAGGGATGGGCAGGCTCATACCCAACTGGGGTTCCAACTGGAATTTGAACACTGGACGGGTTATTTGTTACAATTGTGGGGGGGAGGGGGGGGGGGCTAGGCCTCTACAGTATGCAGCTCTACATTCATACCCCGGACCCTCGTCTTTCTTCCCCTAGACTAGACTGACGCCCCCTTCCCCAAGGTTAAATTGAGCGTGGAAAATGTAGCAGACTCCCAAAATTAATGAGTACCGTTAAGTTGGATGGGTTAACTAACCATCTGCACACGTGATCAGAAATTTTATCTAAAAGTTTTCCATGGATGCTGATATTTCACTTGCTTAGTTTTGTGCAATCGGTCCTATAGAACAGGCTAAAAAATTACCTGGATCAATACTAAAAACAGCCAGAAAAAATCTCAGTTAGTGTCTTAAGAAACCCCCACGTAAGTATGGATTAAATATACTTACATTAAAAACTTTTGGAGGATAGTTAAAAATGAGTTTTAATAACAAAACGCGCACTTTTGTTACGGAGTACCTGAGTTAAAGTTTGCAAAATGGCGATGAAAAATGGAACCCCCTCTTTAACAAAGCGCCAACATTAGAATGGAACATATCAAAGGTTCCTTTTGCGAACAGTTAGTCATTCTTTTTATTCTAAGCTTTGCCGCTGGGGTTGTTGCGACAGCTTTTGACAAATGCGCCAAATGGAAATGGTAACGTGGGTACTTTGTTCCTTTGCCAATCCACGCAAATCATGCTGTACCTATATACCAATCTCCGCCCCTGGCTTCCTTTGCTGCATCTTTACGTACATACAAAAAATTCAAAAAAATTAAAGGCCATAAAAAATGTGTGTGAGCTGGGTGTGAGTGATCATGTCCCATGTAGGCTTCAGGGGAGGCCTGGGGCCAGTTGAGGTTGCAGATTTAGGAAAACACAACTGCGGCAAAAAAAAAGTTCTCCGGAAAATTTTATTTGAAAGGACGTTTTCCTCCTTATTTGATGGAACTTTTATTGCTTGATGCCTACCTAGAATTCAGAAATCTGCTCATTTTAGGTTCATTAGTGTGTATTTCATTTTTTGTTCAGTTGCCATCTCGATTTTTGCACTGCTTTCGTCAGTGATCTTCGTTAATATGCGTTGAAGTGACTGAAGTACCGTCACATTATTAATATTTGAGAAGTATTGTAGTAAAAAATCTCATGAAATATGTATCTTGAATAGATAATGGTCGCTATGGTAACTGCGTGAGCCAATCAATATGATTCCCATGTTATTCTTGTGTTTGTATTATTTGCCCTGGAGCTATTGGTTTTGGCTTTGATTTTATTTTTCTTAAAGGCTGGAGGTTTACTGAAAAGCTTGCTTTTCAGCCTAATTTCATTATCATCGTCTGATGTTTCAATTTCGCTGACTGCGAAATAGATTTCTTAGTTGTGAGAGATTTGCGTTGAAAGGTTAATCCTCTATTGGTTCCCAATAAACATTTCCTTCTCTTCTTCTCCCTTTCGTCTCTTCATTTTCCTGCTCTGCTCTTTCCATTTGACTTCCATCAAGATGATCTCATTTTGTTATTATCGTACAAAATGTACAAAAAAAAAAAATATATAGATTTATGGCTCCGTCAACAGGACATCTTAGTCCCTGTATGTTATTGTGACGTCATTTATCTAGGAAACCCAATTAACAGGGGACTTGGCCCCACAGTTGGACACGAAACTATTTTTCCTACTTTCAACTTACTGTATTGTAAATTTCGAGAGTTGCGTGTTTTTCTTTCTCTGGGAGTTTCTGCATGCTGGCGAGTTTCGAAATTTGAATCAGAGCGGCGGAACTGCGTTATCGAGTTAAGTTGGAGCGCGGTCGTTTCAACTTTAAATTGTTGTGCCATCTGACTATGTAGTTCTAGTCGTGCGGTTGGAAAGTTATAATTTGCTCTGGTGGATGTTATGGCCAGAGGCTGCGGGCTGCTAATCCCGACTATTTTTCCTTTTAATTTTGATTCAGACCATGTGCGGGGGTTGTAACCGGACTTTATGTACCGATGTTTTTCTGTTATCTCGGCATGTGTGCCTTCCCATCGTAAAACTTCTAGATAAACTAGAAAAAAGGGTGACTTTATCATTAAAATATAGGAGATACCTTAGTCTAAACCTGAAGTGCATTATTTATCAGGTATTTAATCCTTTTCGTCTGTTTTCAGGTAAGTGATCCGCGTCCGTTTGACATTTATTTAATCGAGCGAACAGGATAAAGGGTGAGTGGGAAGATGGAGGAGGTGGGATTAGGTGTAATTAGCTTGAGAGACCCTCTTCAGGGTGGATTTTGTTCATGAAGAGCCACTACCTCCAAAGGTTTGGAAGAAAAATATTTTTAGATCCGTGATATACCTACTTCCTTCAGTTTGTGTGACCTTACTGCTACATTACGGCCATGCTGGTGATCTCTTGTCAAATGCTTTTTATCTGCAATCGTGTCGATTATGAGGACCGCTAAGGTTGAAGAAAATAAAGGACTGTCGAGGGGGTAACCACTTCAGAGATTCCTTGAGATTCCATAAAGATTTTCAAAGATTCCCAACGATATTAATAGAAAGATAAACCCTGAAGGGCGGGTAACCACTCCAAAAAATTCCAAGATTCCCTGAGTTTTCATAAAGATTTCCAATGATTCCCAAAGAGATTCCTGTAGTGGTTAACCCCTCGAGGACTGTGGTCGTATTTGACTTTCCCTCAATGGTCGAGTTACCTCCTAATAATATGGGGGTAGCAGTAGCAGTGTGTCTCTAGCAGGTAGCTATGCAACAGAACAATTTATATTTTCGTTAATTTATTTTAAGTCTCCGTTTGATCTTCGTCATTCAAATAATGCTGATTTACACTTTCGTTCCATAATTCCACTATAATGCCAATTGCATCAAGTGCGAATATTGTCGATTTGATTTGACTTGATTTCTCAGTTTTTGATTCCTGAATACCCTGGCGCCTTCAGTGAATGATAAACAGTAACAATAATTGTTGCGGGCCATGCGTGAGGAAGCGTTTTGTGACGTCACAGTGGTTGGTGTGCTGGGGAGTCTCCTGGGTTTGCAAGCTGACGTGGCAAATCCGCTCGGATGTGCCATTCTCAATGAATTGCCCTTCCGCTTGAGGAACGACCCCATTTATTTGTGTTTTTAAAGGCTTAGCGTCGCTTGCAAGAAAGGGTTTTTCTATGGGGTTGGAAACGGCGTTCGAATTTGTATAGGTCCGTTGACGTTGCCTTTTTACTTTCTCACTGGCCATGTATGGCGAGAAAATATTGTTTTTATTTTTATTTTCCTCGTTTTGACAGAAAGTGGTGATGGGTGAGATGCCGTTTTTAATTTAAAAAGTTTGATTTTTTATTCTTAATAATAATGCTGTATTTGTCTCATCTGCATCTTTTATCTTTATCCTTTTAGCTTGTGGGTTCCTTCTCTAGCTTGTGCGGCGCTTTGCTGGCAGACAGTGGCAGAGTCGTTTTCGAGGTACTTTGAGACCTACTTGAGACCTGCCTTCCTTTGGGGTGGAAAGTAGAATTCAATTTGTTAGGGACAGTAATTGTGACAATGGTTCCAGTTTCTGATTGTAGTGCAACATTACTGCATTGCTATCAAAACAATACAATACATCAAATAAAATTAATTGTCGGTCAGTTTGGAACTTCCGATGTGGAAGTGGAAGAATGTTCCTGGAACTGTTCCAGCTTCAGTTTTTGCATATGGTTCGTCCGAATGCGCATTGCAGTTTTGGATGACCTTATTATGTTGATCTTTACAATCGTCTTCTACACTGCTAATTTGGTGGTTAAATTTGTTATAGAATCCTTGTTATTTAATTTATTGTAGACAGCGATGGTTTGAGTATAAAGTTCTTAGCTTGTTATGTGTGGGCCGTGAAACGGAACCATACTATGGCCCGGCTTAGTTTAGTTGATACTTATCAAAATCTCACTCTAATGTCTAAGAAGACAGACACTATGCTTGAGAAGGAAGCAGTGTTCAGGCCTTTTAAAAACTCTAGCCTATTTATTTATAGAATTCTAAGAAGACCCAGCAGTTGTTTTTTTCTCAAACAAAGTGTCTGTCTTCTCAGACATTAGAGTGAGACTTTGAAAAGTATCAACTAAACTAAGCCGGACCCTAATTATGTATAGACATCATGCAGAGGTGTCTTAAAAGTCACGATTTCTGTCCAGCTAAATAACTCTTTTGAATATCGAAAATTTTAATTATTCCTGGTCCAAGGTAAATAGTTTAACTTAACCGTTTATTTCTCATGTTAGAATGTCGCAGTTAGGTTGAATTAGCTGGAAAAAGGCTATCCGAAAAGCTGAAAAGTAGAAGTGGAGTATTGTTACTTAGATGGCGTACCTTTTTCCTCCATCCTTTCCTTTTTCATTTTCTCTTGGACTGTTTCGTTTGTATTCTTCTGAAACCTTTTTATGTGATCCTTTGATGAGATGATGAGAGTTGTACCTTTCCATTACTTGCTTCAGATCTTAGCTTTGTTTCTATATCAGACATGGGTAAGCACAAAAAAGTAACCAAAATGTACCTCAGTATTTAGTTCGTTGAGGCAGATTTTCCTTTTATTTCTCAAACTGAAAAAACGTACTTTTCCAGAAACCTCACCCAGAAGGGCGTATAATAGAGCCATAAACTAGGCAATATGGTATTTTGAAAGTGAACGGGTGGAAAGAATAGTATGCGCAGTACGTTCAATTACAAGTTATGAAACATCATAACTGACGCATAAAAACGTTTTGTATGACGTCGTAAATGCGTCATAATTGCGATGCGAAATTACGACCCTGATAAAACGTTCGTTGGAATTGCATCAAGACGTCGTTAAAACGTTATACGAGGTCCCGTGAGCTTTTGGTCGCTGACAGCTCAGTGCGCGGGGCGCATATGGGTCGTAGAACAAATGTTATCATTTTATCTTGGCCAATTTTCGTATTTGTCGCAAGTTGGTAATGTTGAAGTGAAGTGGGGTATCGTAGAAGTGACATGTTTTTCCAGGAAATACGAATAGGGTGACTTTTCTGCTGTGAGAGGTGAGTCCAAACAAGTTTGTTCGTGAGATTCGCTCACGTGACTCTTTCCATTTTCCCTCTCTGTATCAGAAATTTTCCGCAGGAAATCACCAATGTCCCACTTATATCTTCATAATTTACATCAGTGACTGCTCAGTACCTTTTTTTTCCATCAAGAAAAATTTAGATGCTCAACATAGTAGCCTATTTCCATTTAAATAAAATACCTGTGAATGATTAAAAAACACATGTGTTTTCTTTAGGTACGCAAGTTTTGAGCTCTATTCCTTTTAAAATTGATAGTTGACGGTGATGTCTCTTTCAAGGAGTTTACCCGATTTATAAAGTGTCCAGCTTGCCTAGACGAACTCTAAAACTTTTAGAATATTCCATGTATGCGATTCTTCATTGGACAAAAACTGCACAGACTAAGCAGTAGTGAAGACCGCCCAGAAGAGCAACATATCATACTTTTTTCCGTTTGAATTTTGAACAGGAAAAGCAAGCGTATAGCAAATAACACAAGCTGATAAATCAACAGGATGGAAGCAATTCACAGTTACGGGAGGGCGTAAAAAGAAACTGCGTTCTGCGAATGTCGGCGGATGTCGTTGCGGGCAGGGCGAACTCTAATTTCCACCCCGGCCCCGACTCGGTCCCTCAAATATTTATACGATGTGCCTACGTGATCCTATCCAGCAACAATGCCTGTTCTGCGCATCTCTCATAACCCTCGTTTCTTTTTGATTTCTTTTTTTTATTGCTCACCCATCCCTCCTGGATATTTGGGTAACTCGGGGTCACCTGGTTCCTGTTTTCGCTTTTAGTTTTTCCGTTTGGATTGACGTTACTCTGGGGAGCCACAGAGATATTCTGAACCTCAACACCTGCATCTGCCGAATAGTCTGAGTCTTTCGTGAACGCTTGAGTGTTTCTGATCGCAATTGGCCCTTTAACTGTTTATAAGACTAATGTGCAATATGTATCGGCGAGGCTGTATTGGTTCGGAGCCCACCTAAAACCAGAGCCCCAGTTTAGCGCGCAATGACGTGGGTAATGCTGTCAGTTGAGCAAAATGGGTAATTATTGAAATGGTTTAGTTTTAGTTGTTGGGCGGAGTTGATTTTCCAAGCGAGTATTATTACCATGGAAAGTAGCTGGGTGATCGATAAACCAGTGGTGCGTAGCATCCACTATTTGGAATCGGTCCACTTATTACTCGTCATTACAAATTGACACTCGAGCTCGCCCCCCTGGGGGCAGCACCGCATTTCCATCCCCGTCGCCGCCCCCTCTCTCTATATTTAATTCCAAATGAATGTGACTCTAAATGCACACATATATTATACTCATCGTTGCATGAACAAATACGTGAATTATCATTTCATAGGTTTGTGCAATTTCCGAAAGTAAATAAATGGAGATGAAATTGTGATGATTTAGTTTTCAATTTGTGTCTATTTCAGCTTTCCAGATGCTTCCACATCCACTGTTTTAATCCGCTTCCAAAATAGAAGTCTATCGTTCAGATTTACGGTCAAATGCAGGTAGGAGGTCTGGCTGTTTTTTGTTTGCTCTCTGGATACTTCTGATTTTCCCTCATCCGCTTAGGTTTCATTCGGCGATAGCAGTGTTCTAGGTTTATCTTTAATACAAGTTAATGGACGTATTTGTGTGGTGTGTACTAGGTACATTCTATCGTTATTAGTGAATGATGACCATTTACTATCGACAATCTATCCTACCGGCCGAAAATTCGGGCCTCCACTGTGGACAACCAGAGTCTTCTACAACATGGATTACCCAGTTTGGCTTTTGATAGTTATTGTGAATAAAGATTAAAACATAATCTCCTCAAAAACTTATCGGGTGAAGTGGCAATCCCGAGCCAGATTCCAAGCAGTCTTCTTAAAAAATTGTTTTAGTGCTTGTGACATTTTGACATGTTCGTATATTTGACACCCTGCCGTCCTTGCCGCGAGCTTTTGAGTAAAGAGGAAACAGCGCGTGCCCCCACCCCCTTCTCAACACCCCTTCTCTGATTAAAAATAGAAATTGACTTTGAAATTCAACATGTGACGTGGAGAAATCGTATTATCTGCGTGATTTAGAGGGGTGTATCTCTGGTTGAATATACATTTCGGGAGAGAATAGAGAATCATTCTCACGTCATATCTCATCAAAGCCAGGAAACCAAAGATCAGTGCCAGGAGAGAAAAAGAATTTTCCCGAAACCCAGCTGATTATAAAGTTTGCACTGGTATTCTAATATGGGCCTTTTACTGTGACCTGAGGAGTCAGCCAAAGGCTCAGGCCTTATATTCTCTTGGGCCTATTTGTGATTTTTTTCCCTGAGAATTTCCACCGGTTTTTAATATGTGACTGGCATGTGAAGCATTTTGGGCCGTTTATGCAACGCCCCCGTTGGACTCCGTCTGTACTGAGACGCCTCGGGGTCCTCCAATTTCGTTTTCATACTACTCGTTAGAAGCATCTTGGTATATTTCCGTATGGGGGAATCCCCGAAAGGAGGTAGTTAGAGTTGGGCTGCACTGCTGTCGCCTCCTTCTTGTCCGCATGGAGGAATTTGCTATGGAGGGGCCTCAATTACCGCAACCACCCCGCTCCTTCCCTTGTCTCCCCCGCAACGGTAAGGGAATAGATGGGTGGGTAAGGGGGATGAGTTCGCCTCGGCCTAGGGTGGTTTCGGGGGTCAACCACTTCGCTCCTTACCACACTGCCTGGATTCCAGTGACTTCGGGGATGAAACGATTAATGCTTTTGCTTCTTCATTTCTTCTCTTATTTTAATCTATCTTCTACATTATAATATAGACTTCCGAGTTGTACACATTGCCATCATTCATGATGAGTCATCGACGCATCGCCAACGATCCCTGCTAGTTAGAAAATAGAAAGCTTTGAATTATTGTAGAGTAGGCTTGCACGTGCAGTAGGAAATATTTTTTTTGGAGCGAATGCGTTGGTTGCCATGGGAAAGAGGCCGTGAATCAAGCGTCCGTGACGTTCCGAATCATTATTCGAACCCATGGCAATAAAAGATTTTCCACTTGGGGGAGTTGTAGGGGTCGAACTGTGGAAAATTCAAGTGTGAAATGGTCGAACACTTTTCCGACTCAGTCCGCCATTGTGTTATTGAGAGACAGTATTGAGGGATTAGTAATAAGAATAAGTAAGAAGTGAGACTGGCGAGAGAAAGAAACTGGCGAGGAAACTGGCATTCCTGTGTTTTGTATGAAGGCTTAAACACACCCCCAAGGTTTGTTCGAATGTCGGATGCGACATTTAGTAGTAGTGGGGTGGCGCCTTACACATAATTACACGTCTCTCACTGAACCGAAGAAGCAATTAAAGGATCTGCCTTTCATCGATCTTATACTTTTCCACATCCCTATTCCTATTATTCCTATGTAACACTGTCATAGTGGGAGAAATCAAAATTGGAGGATTAAGGGTGGAAAGGGGGTGACTGCAAATATTAGCAACGGCTCTACCGGTCAGCTGTGAAAGCTGACAGCTTCCTCCTTCATCAAATCTAACTTCTGTTTGTCCATCAGCTTTGCTGGCTACATCTTCATCTTTACAACTTGTCATAAGGATTATCTCAAGAACGATCGACGTGCCATCTAGAACATTTATTTGTCCGGAATCTTGATTAAATACGAAGTGAAATCGAAATATACTGATCCAGTGAAATTGTCATGAAAATACTGCTGAGCCATTATTTTGCCCCCTCAGGACACTGATAGCGTTGTGCATGCGGGAGGGCTGAGATTTACTGCTGATGATGTACAATATATTTTTCCAAAATTCGGAAAGAAACATTTATGTGGCAATTGGCAAACTTGTTATCGATGACATAGTGTTACGGCTCCCAGAAACTGCAACAACCTTTCAAAATTATTGTTATTGGAACAACCGGGACAACTTTCTGAGGAGATAACTGATAAAATGGACCAGAATTCTTTTGTGGGGTCCAAGTGTAATTTGGCCTAGTTCCCGTACTTTCTGTGGTAATACATATCAATAGCCACGTAATAGAAGTGAGTATTGATGTCTCTCGCATCATAACAGTACCCTACGAATCTATTCCACCTATATAACCTTGTTATATTCATCGCGTAGCGCTATGCTGAGCATCCCTGGAGTTGAAGATAAGCTGGATCATAGGAAAGTAAGGATCCGTCGCGCAGTCACAGTATTTTCGTTTTCGTGGGAGCTGAATTTCCCCACTTTCAGTGATGTAACAAATGAAGAATTAGGCAAATAGTCTGACGTCGGAGCTGATTTAGACCTTCCATTGCTACGATGTTCTAGGTCCTTTGTAAACAAAAACTCGAAAGGAGGTATAAATTGTCGCGGGGCTGTTCAAGAGCGAAATTGATTTCCTTGTGAACTTTATCCATTTGTTTTGGTTTGCTCCGAGGGGCCTTTTCCCTGGATTGCCCTTTTTACGCGGACCCGAAACTTCTTTCCCAAACATCCCACCCTCTCGGAAGAGCTTACTTTATTATTAAAGGGCTCTGAATGTTCCACTACAAGACCTTTCCAGAAGAGGCGAATTTCTCTTTCTCAAATCTCGAATGTTTGTCTCAGTTAACAAAAATTAAAATTACTATTGTATATTTTTACTTTCAGCAGATGTTTTCTTCATTTTGCCTCTTCCTCGTCCCTGCTTCTTATTGTTCGGAACGTAATAACTGTTGGAAAGAAAGCCGGAAATATGAAATTTTTATTTTACCATATACTCTCACACCATCATGCTAACAAATAATGTCTCTAGTCTGTGATATTCTTTTAAAACTCGCTAGCCATCATATATGGCGAGAAAGTAGATATTATTTTTATGAGAAAATCCAATTTTGAGATAGTATCTGTCCTTCCATCCGTTCATGCTCTAGCGCCTATATTATTTTACAAATTTTGACGAAATGTGGTGTGTATCTTTTTGAAAAAATAATAACTTAAGCCGGATTATACATTTTTGTTTGTTGATGTTTTTTTCGACCCTTTTTTGAGATAGATATTTATATGTCCGGAAATTCATATGTCTTGTTAATGTCAGAAACGAGTTGGCCATTCTTTCAGCTCGAGAGTATCTCTGAAAACGCATTAAAAGAAATGTCAATGCGTATGACCACTTTAATTCTTTATTTGTCATACCTTTACGTCGGAGCAACTGATTTGCATCTGTGATTCTTCTGATGATATAATCTGATTATGACGAGTCTTCCACTGCGGAAGGCTCGGGCTCGCTTCTAACGAGAAGCGGCACGTGACAGCCACCCCTGTACGCGTGCAAGGCACGTGGTGGGGCTGGGGGTTCCCCCGTGTCACTGTGCCAGGCCACCCGTTTCTGGCTGTGAGTGCTTAATCAGCGTTTGTTTATGTCGTACAAGGGTTCTCTCTGTTTGGTAATAAGCAGTGCAGTTTTCCTAATTATGGGTTTCTTTCACCATCGTTGGTCAGTCCTGTCCTGTCGGCACTGTAAAGCCCGTTCTCCGGAGATGAAAGATTTCAGTCTGAATTTTGCACTGTGAATTTTGAAATTAAGTGGGCTTCAATAAATTTCGTAGAAAAGATTAAATAGATTGATAGGAATCCTAGATGATGCCTTTTCTTGATACTTCTAAAATAATTGTGGAATCTTGCCTCAAAATCCACTGCTGCCAGTGGAATAAACCAGGAGGGATATTGAGCAAACAGTTAATGGAATTGAATTGGTAAATATTGTAAATGAGTGCATTATTACCAGGCACGTGTTGGGGTGCTGGTTTTAAATGAAAAATGAACCCGAGATGAAGCAGACTGTAGGCCACAATGGCACGTGTATTCAGTAATTAGATAAAGTTCCTTCTGTAGCTTCCGAAATAAAGCTGTCCGTTAGGGGAAGGAGATAAGTTAGTTAGGGAGTGGAGGAGAGGAGGGTTTAGGTTAGGACTTGGGGGAGGTGTCCATTTCGCACCCTACGCCTCACGCGGCCGTTCTGGTTCTGTCAAGTTTTACCCCATGAAAACTTTTTCACTGGGGTCGGCCTTTAAAAAGTGAAGATAGAAATAGAAGTTAATGGGACGCTCCCTTGTCTAATCTAATAAGTGAACCTACTGCTTCGAGGGGTGCGAAAAGGTAGGAACTATCTTCTAAAGGTTCAAAGAATAAAACTATCTGAACATCGAAAATTTCAGAATGAAATTATAGGTTACCTATTATCTGTTGTACTGGCTTTTCAATTTGAAGTAGAAGATTGCACTGACTGTGTAATGGAAGATTTACTGAATTTTAACAAAATCCTATCCACCTCTCAAGGAGCGAACAATAATCCCTAACATTACATGAGAACGTTTGGTATTCCTGTTGTCTCGGAAAATCTCGAGACCGGATACTTGTTTTAATGTGACGAGCATAAGTTGTCACAGGTGTGGACAAACTTTGGGAATATAAATGCCTGGGATGCAATTTTCTGGTGAAATTGCCATGGACTCATGAATAGCCTGTACCTACACAATATTGTGCTACAAAAGGGTTACCTTGGACGCTTAGTTTGAGTAGCTTTTTATGTACCCAGATACAATATAAATTGACGTAATGTAATGGAAATGCTTTGTAAGTGCTTTGTTATTCTATAAATAGCTCTTCTCTCTGATGTTACATTAAACAAGTTCTTCAACCCTTTGCAGGTATACGGGACCTACAGCTATTATTGTTACCAATACCTGCTACTCTGCGGGCCACCCCTTTTGCTCTTATTTGATCAAACTGAATTTTGAAGTGAATATTTTAAGTTCCCACATACCCATACATTGGAAAGTCCTTTGATCGTGCAAAAAAAAACCCCCGACGTTGAGTTTATCATTACTAAAGCTCCGATGAGCGGCCCTCCAAAAAAGTGTGTTTTCCGACTTGAGGGGGGTGGGGCGAGAGTCAAAATAATATTTTGCTTACTTTATGCTATGAATGCTTTGTTTATTACTAGGGAATACGGTGTTCAACTGCTGATCGTAAGTAGGTATAGAGGTCCCTGAAACCGATCAGTTATTGATATATTGCCTTGAAAATTTTGCGTAACTCAACCTGGAACTTGTGCTCCATTTATGAGTCCATATATGGTCGCCATATTGTAGTCCCTGTTGTTGTACACTATTTTGTAGCCTCTGCGGTAAACTTCTCCCCCATGGTCGATCGTTTTTCCGTTCTTGTCGAGGATAAATCCCTGTTGATCCCTCGGAGCTCATCATTGAGATCCCCCTACGACTTTAGGGTGCTTTCAGATCCGATCACTTTTCCTTAGAGGAAAAGAAATGCGGTATCCTCAAAACTACGCAAATATAGTAGAAGTGAACTATACGGAGGGTTAAGTATATATAGTTTTTCTAGTTATGTGTCTACTTTTATTATTTATCAAAAAGCACATTATATACGATCCTTGGTAACAGGGACCTTTTTCAACACCCCGTTTCCTCCTTTTCACTTGTAGCCCTCTATGTGAGCTTGAAAAGAAACCTCAGGGTAACGATGTAGACCCAATCATGAAATGTGGCTATGCTGTGAGGCAGCAGGCAACGGTATAGTGGTCTGAGCTGATGAATCTGTGATTGGAAGAGCGCAACAGCCTCCAGTGCTATCGCCGTCGGAGGTTGCAAGCCCTATGTCATTTGTTTTCATCCTAGTTGAGCGTGAAATTAGAACTGGATGCATATGAAACTCCCAAACACAATCGGCAATTGATTTCAACGACAAACGACCCCCACCCTCTCGTTGAGCGAATGAGCGCACATCAGTTCTATCTCTGTTCTGCATTTCCGGCTTCATTTTCGTCGATGGAGGCGGTTTGCTGAAATCGGAATAACCGTAAAATAGATGAAACTATCGCCCGTAACGAACCCTTTGTGTTAAAAACGGGTAATGAGAATCGTGGGCTTGCATATTTTGTGGATTTAATACGGTCAGATCAGATTCTGGAGGGGCTGTTGTTCTACACTCAGCACACAACCTTCAGCAATGTTCACTCGCGTATACTCTTGTTTTTCTTACTCATTTGAAACTTTTCTACCTTCCTACTTTGGAATTACACAGAGCGTTGAAGTTTTTTCATACATGCAGGGACGGTCCATCAAGACATAGCTATCTTTATGGCCAGAGCCCAGCAGACAAAAAGTTCAATAACAGTTTAAGAAGCTGCGTATAGTAATCGAAAAAAGCCATCACTTGGTAAGCACTATTTTGTTAGATCATAAAAAATATCGAGACCGATGAACCCAATAAAACAAAGTACATTTCAGGGACTTTGCGGTGCGATCGACATAAATCCGATGAAATAGGGCAAGTTTAATAAGTTGAAAATGCGCACACAAGCTGGAGAAGGGGAATAGAAAGCGTTTTTACGACTTTCTACAAGTTGGTTGCTGCTTCTCTCACGCCTCTACCTCCCGCTACGGACCTGACGCAGCCACTGGGACTGGAGAACTCATAAACATCATCGCCATCACCATACTCAATCGATCCAAGTCCCACAGCCAACTGTAACTGCTCTTGTAACTTTACGACCTGGCAAAGCAGAGGCAAACCTATGGCGGAAACGAATAAGAGGGTGAAGACAGAAAAACTCCGCTCAACAGCATTCGAAGGGTCGAGAAAATGGAAAGAAATAAATCTCTTTGAAAAGTTGGAAGAAGCAGTTAGAACAACAAACCGCAGGTAAACAGGATAAATCAATCCTATTTTGAACTGTCAGGTTCTATTTTGTAGTTCTACTGTCGCACGCTTTCGACATGGACAACAAAGACAAATCGATGAAGTGCGGGATAGCAATGGAGAGGAGGTGAGGTACAAAGTCGCTTTTGTTTTTCTTGGAGTACCTAACGACGCGTCGTGTGACTTTTAGAGATTTGTGACTATTTGTTCTATTTAGGCCTTCAACATTTGTCACCAGTAAAATATCATTTCTTTATTATTGGAGCACCTGATTACTGATGTTCTCCTATTTCCAAGGATTTTGTCACATTTCCGATTTTAGCGACCGCGACCTGAGACCGGGGCATGCTACTGCAACTCACAGGTTAGCATGAATTCATGAATGACAGATGAAAGCTATGTAGCTACCGGTAGCATTAGCTACCGGCGACAGAACAGAAGAACACACTATACAAAACAAGCTCATTCTCTTGCCTCCTCCCGGAACTAATTATATAATCTAATTATCTTAACTATATAAAAGAAGGAAGAGGTAGTGCATGATGTCAGTAAGGACGGTTAAATTTGCTGGGTTGTTATTGCAGGTATTGATGAATGCGCACAGTTCCCTTCACTCCGTTCAATGCTTTTTGAAAAGACGGGCGATGAATAGCCTTTCAAAAACTTCCGGAGATGCTTTCAGTTGGTTTTCCATAATATGAGCCTGTGAAGTATATGCTTTATATATCGATAGCCTCCACCGCAGTTCCGCAGTTCACCTTTATACAACCTGGTTTCAGAGTTCAGGCGTATACTCGCTTACTTTTGTGTTTTGTGGGTTAAAAGTAATCATTTCAAAATAGCTAAGGCTTTATATTCGTTATAAACTGACGTCTAGCTGAGGATCGTCAAACCCTAACTAGACTAAAAGTGGGGTGCGTGGGAGGCTTGATTGTTCCGAAAGGGAAGGGAGGATTTTTTAAATGCAGGGGTGCATAATCAATGGCTGCGTCCAGAACCATGCTTGAAGCTAATTGACAGATTTACCTCAGACATCGAAAACTGGGTAAAAGTGGCAAAGTGATACGCTATAAACTGTATAAAAATGCTGCGGCTCTGGCAACGCAACCCTAAGACCTTAACGAGTCTAGAATCCTCGACACAATTTTATTTGAGTGAGTTGTTCCCCAGTAATCCTTCGGGAGCTGGTTCTCGAGGCTCGAGGCCCTGACAGATGGGGGCTCAAGGGGAGCATATAGGGAGCGCAAAGCGCTGGGTAGCATGGACTAGCCCAGATCATTATTCTAGTCACAGCGAGATTCGTCTGGAGATGTTCTTGCCCTAGCTCTCCTGTAACCTGATTCAATTTAGGATAGATCTTCCAAATTGTCGAAACCTAGTTCTTTCCTATAGCTTTAGCCAAACTTGGAAAATCAAGCAGGTTCCGTGTGTTCCTTCGTAGGAGTGGGTACTTTATTAGAACGGCAAGTATAATCTGTACCATTTTGGTTAAAAAAAATCCCTTTCGGCAGCCCCGAAAGGCGTAGGTAGATTTCGAAGATTACTTCCATCCACTAAAAGCAGTCTAAAATCATTGAGGAAGACGGTTAAGAAGATTTCCAGTTGACCCAAATGCATTCTCAACAATAACAACGGAGGAATTGAGTTTTGAAATTTCCCCCCCCCCCCCCCCTTAACGAGAAAATGAAAGTGATTTTACAAAAAACTTTTTCAGACAAAAGTTGTAGATATTATTAATAGAAACTCATAGCAAAAAGAATAAACTCAATATCTCACCAAATAAGTGAGTTATGACGTTTTGAAAATTCAACCCCCACCCCCCCCCCCCCCCTTAACAAGAAAATGAAAGTGATTTTACAAAAAACTTTTTCAGATAAAAGTTGTAGATATTATTAATAGAAACTCATAGCAAAAAGATAAAACTCAATATCTCACCAAATAAGTGAGTTATGACGTTTTGAAAATTCAACCCCCCACCCCCTGCCTAAACGGTGCGTCGGACGAAAAACATTTTCAGACAAAAGTTGTAGGTAATATTGAGGCAAATGCATTACAAAACAAAAGAACTCGATAACACCCCTAGGACACAAGTTATGAATTTTTTTCTGCGCAAAACCCTCTTTTTCCACCCCTATTCAACCATTAAGGGTGGGATCAAAAAACGTTACTAAGAAAAGTTGTAGGCAGTACTGTTAGACGACCCTCAGAGAAAACTACGTTTCATTAGTTGCAATATTAAGGGAGTTATGGCCAAAAAGCCAGATTTAGAAAAAGTCCCCCCATTTCCCCCCCCCCCCCCCCCCCTTGGTCCGATTTCCCCCATTAACGAACTCGACCGAGATTTTAGTCCCTTATATTTTATTAAATAGTCAAAACCAATTATTTTTCAAAAATACGGCTGCTAGCGTGTTCACAAGGAAGTGAAAATGATATATATATAGATATATATATATATAAACTTTTGAACTGATGGTGGTTTTGGGATCCAGGGGTCATAAAAAGAAGAACTGTGAAGAAATTTTTCTAAAGTGAGACTACTGGTACGACTACAATAGGTAGATTTTTCTTCGAAATCTACCTAATTAATTTGGCAAGAGTCGAGGGGGTAACCACTTCAGAGATTCCTTGAGATTCCAGTGAGATTCCATAAAGATTTCCAAAGATTCCCAACGATATTCATAGAAAGATGAACCCCGAAGGGGTAACCACTCTAAAAAAAATTCCAAGATTCCTTGAGATTTCATGAAGATCTCCAATGATTCCCAACGAGATTCCCAACGAGTGGTTAACCCCTCGGCAAGAGTGGTTTACCGTTTAGTTGGTTGTTAGCCAGTGAGTCAGCTTCTGAGGTACTGTTTTTCTGGGAAGGGGCAGGGGGCGGTGACATTTTTAAATTTAATTTGTGGTACTGATTGTTGAGATGAGACTTTTTCGTGTTTCATTTTTGATGACCAATCAGATTATAGACTACAATTATTGGATGGTTCCAGATTAATTTTAGTGACTGGACTGCAGGGAGTGGAAGCTGGATTGGAGGAGGGCTGGGGGCTCAAGTGCTCTTGAATCGGCCTCTGCATTGCGGCCCCTCACTGCTCTCTGTCCGCAAGCATTTCTACTTTTGAAACAAAAGAATTTTTTATTACCAGACTCCAGAAAAGGAGACACTTCAATATTCCTTCCGATTGTTTTACTATTGGCAAATGTCGACTCCCCAACTTTCCAACATACTGTATACAAGGCTATGTATACTTATTTTGTTGACCTACATGTATATCCCGCATCCTTTGGACGGAGAACTATCGTGCGTCCTAGCCTTCTTAAGGTATACAAAGGTGTAAACATAGACCGAATTGTTTTGGTTCAGTAGATACTTGCGAATGGTCTAAACTGTCTAAGTCTAAATGGAGCGAACCTAAGGACGAACCTAAGGATTATTCTATAGAAACCACTTTTTTTACTCAGAGGACCCCCAGGATCATGGGAAAGTAAAAAGGTTCCGTTTTATTTCTCTTGATTTTACGGTAATCCTTCTACAGTGAGGAACCGTGCATGAGACGTTCGGACTTTTCTGCTGAAGATAGCTCGGCTGTGGATCAGTAAGAGGCCGTCCTATAATAATTCTGAGTAAGTTTAGATTTGCCTGCTTTCCGGCAGGTCATCACTCCAGCTTTCAGATCACACTGACAGGTTATTATTTCTACAATTTGTAATATCCTTTTGAGCCTTTCACAGAGCTTTCGGGCGAACGTAGATTTCTTCCTCTGATTACAATTCCGCCAGCAGAAAGGTCTGCTTTCACAATTTTTGAGTTTTATTTAATTCTTCTTTCATTCTTTGTGGCTCTCTTATATTCATCATCAGTGAAGGAAACTTCTACATTCTGAACTGAAATGGCAAGAATATGACGAGAAGTTGGAAGTACTTACCTTTCTAAAAATGGGCTGCCGTAAGCGGGTTACTTTGACGTGCCCTTTAGAGGTTTGAAAATTATTTCTATGAAAAAGGTATTTCTCCATTTGGGACTGCTAGAAGACTGTACCGGTGTCACTCGTATAGTAGCGCCACGCTACCTGCCTGGCCCGAGGGCATTCTGTGTACAGTGAACAGTGCAGAATGCCCTCGGGCCAGGCAGGTCAGAGTGGCTATACTATACTTAATGATTATCTGAGGGCGTGATGTCATCAAAACCTGATCACAAGCCCACGAGCTCGTTCTAACCCATGTACAACGCTACGATTACCTTGCATTGAAAATTTGTCCAAGTCGTCTAAACTTAGATAAAGTACCTGTTTAACGATTGTGCTTGTAATGTGGTCGTTCTTATTGTCTTATAGATACTGTTTTTATTATACTGACATCATTTTATTTTATTCTTTGTTCCAGGTAAGTGAGCCTGCCCTTAGAAAAGAAGGGGTCTCGAGGGTAAGCCGCCCCTTCGTGAGTTTGACGTGCATTTAATTGAGTAGACGGTGATAGAGAAGGACTGAGGAGGAAGGGGTATTAACATGAAGGAACTTCTTATCTTATTCCATATTCCTCGTTGGTGTCTGTCTCTAGCTTCAATCTGCTCAGACAACCACCACTTCTTGCATCGTCTAAGGAAGCAGATGGATCTGATGGTTCTGTAAAAATCGCATTTCCTGCTTTGTGTATTGTTTGGGCACTTAAGTGTTAGGGACGCTGGGGGGCGGTGGGAGGGTAGCAATTAATTGGGTAATATTGAGGGCGGGTTAGTTTGGCTGCGAGATCTCGCCTTGTGGATGAAGAAGAGAACAATGCACAGCCGGAATGACATTTCGTTGTAAATAATGCATGAGCCAGGCTACGGGGGTGGGCTGGAGAGTCCTCACCCCCTGGGATATACCATAGTGTGTGTTGGACATGTGGGCCATCCCCCTCTTCTCCCCGTAGTTTGGGAAGTGGGGAGGAATTTTTAATAATGTATGGGTTCAACCCTTAACGGTGACACTGTTTCATTTTTATATTCTGAATGAGAGTTTTAAGGATTTTTGTTGGTATAAGTTTGGTGAAAGTCATTTTGTTGATTGCACCTTCTTTAGGTATGCTGATGCGAGTTCCTTTATAAAGTGAACTCTGATTCTGCCGAAAGTTTTTTCTCCTCTGTCAACCTATCGAGATAACGCCATATTGATGCAATGAGTAAAATTATTTTAATGTTGCCTAAGGCGATGAAAAACTAGATTCCCCTTGCCCCTGTGTACAGTGTCATAAATATGAATAAGGGTTCGGTGGTGAGATATATATTCCCTAGCGCCCCCTTCCCCTTAGTTTCATGGATACCTAACTTGATTGGGCTAATCCGTTATTATTTATTTTAGCAAGGAGCCAATCGCGAGTTGGGTCTCATTAGCTTTAGTTGAAGCTTCCTCCCCACAGGCATTCAAATTCAGTTACATTCTGAAAGCAATGTAATTTCATCTCCTTTACCCGTCACCCCTGCCACCACTTTGATCAGCTCCCGTCATCTGTCGGTCCTCTTGATGGCTTTCCAGACTTGCATAAGAGGTTCTGGTTGCTCTGTTGCTTAACCTCATTACAATATCCTCCAATATCGTGTGACTTCGGATCTCATTACGTTTCGCACGGAATTCGAGTCCAATCTGGGGCATTGAGAGTTCGGAAATACAAGCTTGCCAAATGAGGAGATCCGAGTTCAGTTTTCTTTGCCATTTTTTCATCCTATGGTTGCGCCTTCAGCACTAGTGCGGAAGGTCATCTTTTGCAACAAAAAAAAAATGAATTTTTTGTGTGAGATATTTTGGGGATAATCAATTTTGAGCTTGTGAACTGACTGGCGTAGTTCTTCTTCTAATGGAAGCCTTTTTTCGGATACGTCAAACTTTGAAACCGCTCAAACTTTTTAGATTTATCATAGGGGAATGAGGTTTTTTTCAATTTCATAGAAACGAGAATTTTCCTCCCAAACTTGAAATAGCTGTTGGCTCCCCTCTCTACTCAATAACTTTGTTTTTGGCTTTGAAAATGATCCACTTTTTGCTCTTGTTCGGATATGCTCTATGTTACTTTTCTCTGACCTCGGTCAGGCTGAATGTTGTGAGATTTACTAGAATTGGGATGGTCCTGAGAGTCTTTTTTACTTTTTCATCGGGTTGTTGTGGTGAGGAAACATTTGCAGCAAACATAAACTTTATTTTGTTCTTGCTCAAAAAATAGAAGTCGGCTATGGCAGATTGGAATGGTTCTATCTTCCAGATAACAAAGTAGGAAGACATAGGTAAATTCCTACACTGTAACTCTCATGAAAACTGAGTGAAAAGAGTGGTTCGATGCATGGCTTCAGTTGGTCTGTTTTCCGTATACTGACGCTGGAGCCTCTACCGAACGACCTGTTTTGTTTTGTTTTTGCTCTATGTTAGGTGAAGGTCAGGTACCCATCAGGCCTGGGTTGGTCCAGGACCGCAGGAGAAAATGTCGACATCTCTGAGACCCCTTCAGACCTTAGAAGAAACCGGAAAATAGACTCCGGTTCTTGGGAGTTGAATCTCTGTTCAGGTACAAGGTTCTTTGAGGGGGGGGGACACGCAGTACGGAAGTGAGAACGAATAGAGACTTAACCACGGAAGCGGCGTACAAATTTATAGTAGGTGGATATTGTGGTGGAAAGTCGTGCCAAGCGCTGATTACCATTTTCGGAAACCGCCTCGAAGAAAACTGCTTCCGTCAAACATTTTTTTTTCTCTGACCAAATCTCTCTTTCATAAAAAGATTTTGCGAATTTCTCAAATAAACACTATCACAGCCAGTTGTCCTCATGCTCATATGGGTCTGCTTGCTGAGTCCCTCTCCCTCACCCGCAGTCATCTTTCCACTTCTTCCTTTGCTCTCTGTTATGTTTGTTTGCAGTTTTTTGTTGGGAACATTTCCTGAAATTGAATCGTGTTCCTCCCTTTTCCCGTTGGCTGCTGTGATGTCTTTGTGAAGTGATACCAAGCTAAACAAGTAAATTATTATGATTGCTGACTTGTTTAACGCACTGAATGGATTGCAACTATTTATTCCATTTAGTTTTCCAATTGAGTGAGATACTTACCATCTGTTGGGATGAGGTGAAGACGGAAAACTTCAAACTTTTTGCTGAATTAATTGCTCAACTTGGTTCCAAACGTGTTTATCGGCCCTGCAGATGATCGGGGAAGAATGCCCACAAGGGCGCCTCTGGAATTCCAGAGTTGGCATGGTAATTCACAATTTATAGGGGCTGTAAAATGCGAAATACACCAGCGTGTCCCTCATAACAGGGGTAAAATATACAGCTTGTTCCCTCCTCGAGATGAATAAGTAATCAGACTGCCGAGTGCGGTGCCGGTATGGGGCAGGGGGCCTAGGGGCCATGTGGTGACCTCATCCCCCCAGACTGGCTTCGCCAATTAATACGCGCAATTAGATGAATACATGGTCTGAATAATAGGTAATGTCTGAATGTGTCCTCCTCTCTCGCCATCAAACCTAAAGTTATGGCCGTAAGTTTAAGGTTATCTTCTTTGGTGTTAAATTTAGCGCATGTCATCCCAACGTGTCTGCTCCTTTCTCCCCTTCCCCTGCTTTAATCGCTGTTGCCTTCTATTTAAATAGGGTTATGTATAGTCCTATTGTTATGTTATAATATTGATTGAAGGCCTCTTTGTTACGGTAATAGCGTTGTAGAATACCATAGAATACTTCGTATTTGAACTTATAGGTGGAAATTATCCTTCAGCATAGTAGTTCTCTGGGTTCTTTGGAGTATTTGATTTCATTCATATCCATCTTTTAAAATTCACCCCCCCCCCCCCCCCCCCCCCAAACGAGAATATCGGTAAAATTGAGCATTGATCTCTTTTGGGGAGTTCACATGGGGCTCACAAATTACGTTGAATTGGACTTCCAGAGGCACATGATTGAGTTGAACCATGCGTGATATCCAAAATGTAGTCAGGAGTAATTAGTTTTTAATGCATTTTAATTAATACCTACACGTGGAAAATAAATAAGTATCGTAAATGCATAAATAAGCACCACACAAGCATCATTCCCCTTCCGGTCAAACCAGTATATACGATACATATAATTCCGTGACCATGTATAATTTTGCAACCCAATATCAAATGTGCTGTTGAAAGCTGAAAAGTTAAAATCACTCGTAATATATTTACGTAAAAATTGATTGGGTGCCTGATTCAGAATTTTTTCTACAGCTCACAGAGTCACAGAACACATTTGTAACTGTCTTTTATTTGTTAAGTTCCCTTTTTGGTGGAATTGGCCGACTTCCCTTTCGTCTTTTGTTGTCGAGAGTCCTCATTCACGCTGCGCATTGTGGGAGAGGGAGACTTTAGATCGCAGGTCAGTGTCCTCTGCGCCCCAGACATCGCACCGTCAGCGTCATAACAAGCCCCAGGGACGGCAAAAAGTGAAATGAAAGTGGTTTTGTTTTATATGCTGAGGGTGATGTCAGTTATGTGATTCCCATGTTCAGAGTTTGAAGTTGGAGACAAAATTTCGACACAATGCCATGTCTCATGGAGTGAGTCTACCCCTTGGCGAAATGTTCCCTGCGAGAGGCTTTCAGTGTGAAATTTAGGAGACTTTGGTAATACTGTTGTTTTCTTCCCTACCTGTAGTCGTATAACCTCCGGCACCTGTATTATATAGTATTCCGAAAGGGTGCCTATTCTGCATGAACCTGTAATTGACAAAGAATAGAAAACAAGTGGAGTTCAAGACTGAAAATCGCATTTCATTGATTTCTGTTTCCATTTTTTCCGTGTTTGGGCTCATAAATATAGTCCGCGTGTACAGTTGCAAATCAAATTATCTTTTTATTAAGTTAATAAGTCCTGTCCTAGTGTCTGACGTTAAGTTAATAAGTCCTGTCCTAGTGTCTGACGTTAAGTTAATAAGTCCTGTCCTAGTGTCTGACGTTAAGTTAATAAGTCCTGTCCTAGTGTCTGACGTTAAGTTAATAAGTCCTGTCCTAGTGTCTGACGTTAAGTTAATAAGTCCTGTCCTAGTGTCTGACGTTAAGTTAATAAGTCCTGTCCTAGTGTCTGACGTTAAGTTAAGAAGTCCTGTCCTAGTGTCTGACGTTAAGTTAATAAGTCCTGTCCTAGTGTCTGACGTTAAGTTAATAAGTCCTGTCCTAGTGTCTGACGTTAAGTTAATAAGTCCTGTCCTAGTGTCTGACGTTAAGTTAATAAGTCCTGTCCTAGTGTCTGACGTTAAGTTAATAAGTCCTGTCCTAGTGTCTGACGTTAAGTTAATAAGTCCTGTCCTAGTGTCTGACGTTAAGTTAATAAGTCCTGTCCTAGTGTCTGACGTTAAGTTAAGAAGTCCTGTCCTAGTGTCTGACGTTAAGTTAATAAGTCCTGTCCTAGTGTCTGACGTTAAGTTAATAAGTCCTGTCCTAGTGTCTGACGTTAAGTTAAGAAGTCCTGTCCTAGTGTCTGACGTTAAGTTAATAAGTCCTGTCCTAGTGTCTGACGTTAAGTTAATAAGTCCTGTCCTAGTGTCTGACGTTAAGTTAATAAGTCCTGTCCTAGTGTCTGACGTTAAGTTAATAAGTCCTGTCCTAGTGTCTGACGTTAAGTTAATAAGTCCTGTCCTAGTGTCTGACGTTAAGTTAATAAGTCCTGTCCTAGTGTCTGACGTTAAAAAGACGTGTATTATGTTTCAGAACGAATAGATAACTACTTATTTCCTCCGAAAATGAACTTTTAAAAAACGTCGCCAAGTAACATTGTGTCGACAGAAGAAGGAACCTTAATTCAAAATTAAATATGAGGTCGGTTCTGTTGTTGGTTACGGTTGATAAAATTCGTAGCCAAATCCAGGCACATTGTGGCATTTCCATTTCTAATTTTATTTCTGTTTCTCCCTATACTTTCATATCTTTGTAACTTTAATTTCCAGTTATCCTTACAGAATTTGCACGATTTTGAGTGAAGTTGGAAAGTCTTGAAAATGTCCGGGAATAGTGATTAACCAGAAAGGTTTGCTATCAGCCCTGTTACGAGGTTTCGGGCGTATGTCCCAGTGGGCGTACCCCCGCGTAGCCCACGTAGACCATCGGTCCTTTGCTTCGCTTACCGCTCACCACCTTCCAACCACCATTAAATAATGCACATCCCCGAACCCCAGGCCGCCAAGTTACGAAATTAGTTTTGAAATAAAGACGCTGAGAGTGATTATATTTTCCGCTCCTTTGAATAAAACAGGAACGCGCTTAGTCTCCCATTCTCATTAGCGTTTCGTGGAAGAGGTGATGAAATAATTAGGAAAGTAAAAAATGGGACGGAGCCGAGAATCCCCAACCTCCCCTCCCAGCTCCGGGAATGCGCCAGATGGGGCGGAAATTTCACAAGTAGGGCTTGAAGAGTTGAAGAAGATTACTGGGCCGTGCTTGTCATCATCAGTTTCCCAGTATAAGGTTCGAAACCACACCTAATGCCTAATGCCACAGTGGTCGCTGGGTGGTTACCACCACCACCACCTTCGGAAGAGCTCGTCGTGGCTCGGATTTTTGTCAGCCCTTCATTGGCTACACTGCACTGTCCACCGCAGCATGATGGGGAACTGCTACCTAGAAGGCCTCCCTTCAAAGCGGCCATTAATTGGTTCCTTCGACAATACATACTCATTATAGTGTTGTAGAGAAGATCTTATTATACACTGCAGTAGAAAAAAAAGTCTACTTTAATAAACTCAAGGGGATACTTCTAGCGCTTATAGTAAAGCCTGTTGATCAGAGGCACGTTATTATGGATTACAAGGGATAATGTCGAACGGCTTCAGGGCTATTATAATTAACGTTTTAAGCTCCTTTTTAATTCAGTTATTTGCCTTTTTAGCTCAATCAGGTCGATGCTTGTATGAGGTAAATCCGAGCTACAACTTCTTTATAATCTGACGCTTATTACGTGAGATGCAAAAGCCAGGTAATTTAATTAGGGTAACAAGGGGCTATTCTAGTTCTCAACACAACAGCGTTAACAGCGTGTTAAGAACTAATTGTAGAACTAAAATAACCCCTGACTTGTTAACTTGTCCAGCAGGTGTATTCCCTTTCGCGTTCTCCATATATTGCATTATGGCGTGCCTTACCTTCTTACAATAATTTTTGAATGTGTTAGTTGGGTGGGTTTTCTGGCGTTCGAGAAAGGGAATACACCTGCTGCTTAGCCGGTTTTGTATCGCCTTTGTATAGTTTGCAAAATGAAACTCTCCACATACAACGCGTACCAGCAATACCAGTGTCCATAGGTACCGCACCGACATAGCGGGGAATGTGATTGTTTCGTTAAAACCTCATCTGGTTCACTCAGCGCAGCTAGGGATTGGCTTTTCATTCATTTTCCCAATACGAATTTAATTCACAGTTGGTAATGACGCTTGCATTGATGGCTAGCCATTAGCTCTGTTTTTAAAGTCCAAAATAATTCCCCCTAAAGTCAGAAATAATTGGTAGGTAGTCAGAGGCATGATGGCCCTCATTTTGCGAAAAGGGCTACTCGGAGTGACATAGCTCGATAGACTTTTTCACTGATATGGAGGACTATATAGTGAGGGGAAAGGAAAAAGTGAAAAACGTTAAATTCTGGTCTGTCGTCTCACTAAGTAGAAATACTTTACGTAGGTACTAACTCGTACCTACATGATTCTCTGGGTTCGTTTTCACCAGTCTCCACTTTCTATTTCCAAGCGACTATTCGTTGGGCTCGTATAATATCTTACGGCAGACGTGCTGAAACGCCACACCTAGCTACTGTTTGTTACGAATTCACTTTAGCTCCAATGTCTAATCTCCTTAAGCAGCACAGTCACTTAGAAATACTACTCTAGATACAGAAATACCTTCTGGGATTGTTTGACATTAAGGGTGAGGCGCTTTGACTCAGGACTCAGGAAAAATCCGATGGTGTGAAATTATTTACTTTTCTGAATCAGTGATATATACCTACTTCTTGTCCTTCAGTACGTCCTTTTTGAGCTTTATTTCACCGACCGATTTCAGTGAAATTTGGAGAGCACTTTCCAAAAATTATGTTTTTGGTGAGTTCTTATACGACCTGTGTCGAACCCTTTATTTTGAAATTATTTTTACTAGTGCATCTCTTCTCTTCTATAGAAGTACGCACCCTGTGCATGATACAAGCCGAAAATGGGACAAGAGGAAGGTTTAAAATTTGAGTGATAATGGTGTTGAATTGCCCGGGACGAGGAACTTGGAAGGCTATTCGATTCGCTTTCGTTCACGTGACCTCGATTCCCAACAAAGCCTTTGATACTTTTTTGTGTTTCCTGAAAGCATCGATTTTGGTTTCATCTCACTGAACCTCATTAATTTAACGACAGAGAAAATAGAAGTGGGTTTAAAAATACATTTCTTTTCGAGTGATGCTTTCGATGGAATCGGCAGCTGGGGGCGAGGCGGCGGCGGCACCATAATAGAGGGAAAGAGTTCAAAAATATTATTTTTCTCCTCTTTTTCTGGACTTTTATCCGCCTGACGGGAAATAATTTTTGTTAGCCTTGGCACTCTCGCCATTTAATGAACAACTAGAAGCAAGTTTTGGCGGCTCATCGCTGTGAAACGAACGAACCTCTCTTTACAAGACATTATTTTCTGAATATAAAGTGAAAACATTGCCCCGCGTTCTTTCTTCTTCAATACTCGCTCCCTCTGTTCACTCTATTTTGCGTTGCTTGATAGGACATGTACATGTAGTGCGTTTTAAACCAGATACCGTCTTGGTACAGGTTTCATCAACATGCATATGATTTCTACAGCTTATGTCAACCGCACCTATATGATGATTACCTTATTGGAACAGTCACTGTAAAATATTACTAACTGTAATGTCCATATTATGTGTGTTGATCTTACCATGCTTTCGAAATAGATTTGAGTTTCGTACGTTTTCTCACGGCTTAGCATTCTGTTCAGAAGTGAAACTATATAGCCAATATAGTAATTTTATGATTGCTGCAGATCCGTAGTGAGTGGGTATAGTATTGTTGCTGTAGCTGTGTCCCAGTGCTTTTCCCCCACGTGACCCAATTATTTGCTGACGTAATTATTAGTGAGCTTAATCGAATTTTCATTTGAGCACTGATCCGAAAAGCTGACTCTCAGCTCTGTTGGCCTGTTCCTCAGTTGCCAGGTCCCATGGCTAATGAGAGTTATCGCGAAGAGCTGTCTTAAGCTCCATTCACAGTCTCTTTCATAACTTGGTTGCGCTGTCGGTTTGCTGGATCAGTCATTCCGTCAGTCTGGTGTAAGCGATGCTAAGCTATTCCAGACTCACGTATTTCCAACCTGTATTAATTATGTATTCTGCTGCTAGCTAATACTGATGAAGGAGGAACGTAAAGGGAATTGAAAAGTCAAATCAGTGATATTGAAAATGAGTTTCATTTTTGTATTCCTCGTGCTACTGGGGGCTGTTCTCATAAATCTCCGACGTCATCTGTGACAAAGAGACAAAAAGACTGAATCAGAAACAAGTGGGGTATCCAGTGCATGGGCCTAGAGACTTTAGATAAATTTTATTAATTAAATGGACTAAAAAGCGTTTGTTTGAAACAACATCATGCAGGAAATATTTTTCGGAACGTATACCAATCCTACATTTTTAAGTGGTTTCTGAACGATGTACGTTTTGGTCTGTGTATGTAATTACATGATTGTGCATGTCTTGTATGCGCTCCTCTCACAACATAAACATAAACATAGGTAGTACACATATGTACTTATAGTCCAAGTCAGGCTGGGAGCGTACCGATTATTCATAATTTCTTGAAGATTTTCAGTTGACACCGATCCGGATTTGGGTTCCGTATCATACCATACGCTAAAAATGCCAATCCGACCCTGAGCAGATATTTCTCTGATCAAGAAGAAGTTTTGATCAGCCCTAGATTTGCAGGAAATTATGAGTAATCGGTGCGCTCCTAGCCTGATTTGGACTATAGCACCATATGGTTCGTCTATTTTAGCTGCAGGGGTTCCTGAAGTCGGAAATTAGAATTCAGCTAGTGCGTAATACAGTCGTGAACGCGTTAGAATGTTGGAAGCTTCCTGATTGTAGAGGAAGTAGGAAAAATCGACGAAGGGTTGGTTATGTGGAGGGTAGGGGAAATGAGAAGGGTGCGTGCTGCAGTAGCAAGGGTATTATTTATTTTTTGAATCAAAATGGTGGAATTATATGCAAGACCTTGCCACGTGTTAGCCGTATCTGTCTGATTTTGATACATTTTTGGGATAAGCCTGCTTTTATTGGGAATCGGGCAGATCTGGCCTTATTTTATTACTATTGGTTTCTTGACTATCATTTACTGGAAGAGGTGTGAAAAGGTACGTAACAAACCACAGTTATGGGTGGGGTGTAACAAATAATAGCTAAGCCTCAACAGTTTTGTCGAGCCAAAGCATTTAATTATTTCCCAGTTATTTATCATCAACTCATTTTAGATATTAGGCTTAAAGTGGCCAGAGTCAAAAAATTCATTTAAAAAGTGCTGTCGGCAAAATGTGTGGGGTCATTAATAACTTTTTTGCAGTTGTATGGGGGCCGAGGGGTGGAAGTGTCGAGCTTCCGGTCAGTTGTGTCAGCGAATAAAAAATTAGCACCCCTTAGCCTCTCTCTCCCTTTCTGCCCTATGTCGCACAAGTGGTTCACCCCCTCCTTCCTTCCTTTTTTGGGGCTGAATATGTGGAATGTGGAAGTCGGACTAAATTCACTTGACTGAGGACCCTCCATTTGTTTTTGAAAGGGTAGTCATTATGGCTCAAAGATATACTTTTCCATTTATACAAAGTGTATAGGAGAGTATTGTGGTCATGCAGAAAATCGATTTTGATATTTTTGCTGTAAGAAGTGTTTCAGAAATCCTTGTGTTTTTTTTACGAAATATGTGTATGTGCGTAAGTAAATGGTTAGTGTGATAGACAGTGCATAGAGTAGAGAGCTATAGAGCCGAGGGGTTAGCCACTCGTTGGGAATCTCGTTGGGAATCATTGGAAATCTTTTTGAAATCTCAGGGAATCTTGGATTTTTTTTGGAGTGGTTACCTCTTCGGGGTTCATCTTTCTATGAATATCGTTGGGAATCTTTGGAAATCTTTATGGGATCTCAGTGGAATCTCAAGGAATCTCTGGAGTGGTTACCCCCTCATATTGAGCTGAAAGTATTCTGCCGATTTCGCTTTAAGTTGTTGAACAAAGTTACTTCGATAGGGGAGTATGATAATACAAATACAGAAAGTCCTTAAAAATCCACGTTTTTATTTTATTTATCTTGAAATCCAGTTTAACAATTTTTATCGTAGTACTTGACAGTCCTTTTAACCCCGTTAGAGGTTTGGCCTGACTACAATACGAAGTGTGTGTATTTATAGAGCTAATCTATTTCTGATCTGAATTCTTATATGAATGTTGAATAATTGAAATGGAAACGTTTTTCTGTAGAAAGGGTGCCTTTTGTTGTTTTGGTCTTGAGAGGGGACTGGAGACTGAAGAGGTATATCGGTGATGTGTCGGATGATAACTTACTTCTCCTCCCGGAAATCCCCTCTTATCCCGGGTTCTCTTCTTTTCTTTTGTCCCGACAAAATCTTTCTCTTTCTTCCCAAGAATTATTAAAGACATTTTTCATTGTTTGGCCTTTGTTCTTGCCTGGCCGCAGTATTCAGACAATGCTGTCGTTATTTGCGGTAATGTGCCCTTCTTTTCCACCACCACTCTTTCTTTGCTTGCTCTTCCTCCTCCAGTAGCATGCAATTGACTCCGAATGGATTGAAAGATATAGTTAGTAGCGCACTTGTCATCAGTCTTCTGCAGCGTTTGCTCAGCTCTATAAAGGTTTTAAAGTATTTTTTATATTTTTCCATCGGGTTCAAATAAAGAACCTGTCATAAGCCTCTTCTTACAGACTTGCGAGTCATTATTAGAAATAAAGGGTCTGAAAATGAGTCTGCACCCAAAGATTCTCAATTTTTGGCCAGAATTACAATTGTAGCCCAGATTTTTGACCAATAGCAAAATTGTTGAATATGACCCTGAAACTTCTGCCTTTAGAGAAGTTGGGAAATTTGACGGGTAGGTAAATAACTTGATATAGTGGCGTACGACGTACGGAAGTCGGACGAACCTTTCCTAAAAACTAGCTAATGTTTTAGACTCGGGAGACCTTCACGATCATGGGAAACACAAAATCTCAAAAGAGAAATTTCGCACGATGATATATTGCTTTCTCAACGGTACTATGTGTGACTTTATACACAGGACATTTGTAGGATTCGGTCCTGCAGTTTCGCCGAACTTCAGGTTTCCACATGATTGGCCTGAAGATGAAAAGACCGTGATGGGAGTCGGAAGGCCTATGCTGTGGTCAGCGGGATGCGGGCAAAGGACCCACAAGCTTGATTCCTCCCATTAGCTTATCGTGGGCAGACCATTCATCCCACTTTCAGCTATTTATTTGTCCATTTTCATTTGGTGTTGCTATCCTGTATAATGCACAACATATTTCCATGAGCTGAACGCCGCTGATAAGGGGCTTATGTTCTGTGGTCTGATTACGGGCGACCGCTTGGAGGTTTTATGTTATGAAAAATCTGTTTTCCCATTTGCAAGCTCATCGCCGGTGTTCTTGAGGTTTTTATCGTCCTGGCTTCCGCCCCACCTTTTTTGGGTTTTAGCCTTAAAAAACGTTCCAAGCCCCAAGGCCTTTATTCTCGTCTTAGTAACTTGTTTTCTCTTTTTAAATTCTCTTTGCTACTTTCGCTTTCCTGCCTGCTCTCCTCCCTTTATTAGTTGTTACTAAATTTTTTATTTTCTACTAACATGATATTATCCCACATGGAAACATTGTTTTAAGAACTTTACTGAGGGAAGTATAAAACTATAGAAGTAAAATCCTGGATGGTATTTTTAAAAGGAAAGTGTTGGCTCTGCATTTTTAGGTAACTAGTTGCAGAAAAGCTTAATGTTAACATTTTGGAAACAAATGGTCTATTTACCGTTGGAGAGGGGTTACACCTGTGAAAGTGGTGAATACTGAGATAAATCTTCTCCAAAAGCTCTGTACCATTTCGTGGGTGAAATATTGATATACGAGATCTGTACTTCGAGTCGTCAGTTGAACACTTCTCGAAACCTGGGAACCTCAAGTTTTTTCTGAATTTTTGCATGAGAAGTGGACATGAGGAAAACTGAAAAGTTGGGGTGGAGAGGGTCTTGGTGCTGGAGGAGAGACGGTGAAGTTTAAATGGAAAGAAGAAACCCATTTAACTTAGTGTTGCTTAGTCAGCTTCCCCTAAGCAGCTAGGCGATGATTTGTACCGGGCCTTTTCTATAGTGACGGTTCATTTTCAAAGGATTAGGGGTGGGGTGGGGTTAGGCGTGGTGTCTGTGGAGACTGTGGGATTTTCCCGCTCTGCTTTGCCTCTTTTTCTACTTTATTGTCAGACTTACGTGTATACTGTGCGAATCTCTTCTCAATCCACCCAGTCGTTTAGAAAAAAGAAAACGAGTGGAGAAGTTAGGAATTGACTTCCGGAAATTTGTATACTGAATCCTTGCGTTGTGAGGCGCGATCTCCCGCTTTATTTGGACCTCCAAGATCACTGCCAACGAAAAATCTCACAGGTGACTTTTGGCACCATCACTGTTCTTGCCTTCTCTGGGAAGCTGAAAATAACTGACTCAGAAATGGTCGCACTTGACTTCCTCGCAATGAACGCTTATTCAACTACATTGTGCATTGTTTGTTGAAGGTGGATTTAGTCCCCTTCTTTGAACTCGCAGTCCCGTGCGCTAAACTCAGAAAATGAGTTTTATTTTTGCTTTCTCATGCACTTTAAATTCCTCCAATATTGCACTTAATCTTTTTTGATTTAATGTGATAATACTCCCATTCCCTCTACCGCAATCTTTCCCCGTTTATAGTCGGAAGTTGTTAATTTTTCTTAATATTTAATGCATAATTCATTTGCACTAATCGTTTTCCCGGGGGAGCAATTGAACTCCCTCTTGAGGTGGCATGAATCTTGGGGTGGGACAGCCATGCAGAGATTGTATTTCAAACATCAGCGTGGGAGTTCGTTGGGGGGGGGGGGGGGGGAGGGTTGAAGGATTTGGGGGACGTTTTAAATTCATTGGGTGTTGCTGACGGAGCGCGGGCGCCGCACTGCTGATGAATAGGCCGCCTCGTTCAAATGTCACAATCACCAAATTAAGATTGAACGCCCTATGGGTCTCCAACTTTCTCGGTTGTAGTTTAGTGCCCTTTTAGCTGATATCCTCGACTTCCCTTCCCTTCTATTTGTAAAATTAATTTATACTGTGTTGCCACTCAGCAGGAAGGGTTGTCCCTGGGGGATGTTTTATTGTGAGTCTTCCAAACCGTATGAGTGTGACTAAAATTTATAACAGAAACTGAAAAGTAACCTCATCTGAGGAACATTAGAATAGGATAAGAGGAATAAAGATGTACGTTTATAAAAGAGGAAAAAATCCGGGTCTGCAGTTTCCTTTTAGTGCTGCAGGAACTATAGAGACTATAGTTGGAAGATGGCTAGCATAAAGCTGTCGGAATTGAGAAAGGCAGTGTAACTTTAAACCTTGGAAGGAGGGGACAAAAAATAGTCGTATTCGACGGAGCCATTGCAAGTCTGGGAGATGATACGATTATGGGTGAGGGAGGTTGCTTTGGGGGGGGGGGGGGGCTGCAAAGAAGGCGAGGAGAGTGATGGCAAACAGCCAGAATGTGAGCTGCAGAGTACCGGGGTATACCAGGGACGGGGGCCGACTCGGCGACAAGGGGCTTACTATTACTTCCCTCACGCCTTTCCGCAATAACTATGCCATTACATGCAAAAATAAAGGACTATGCCATTTTTAACAGGAGGTTATCCGTCATATTGGATTTTGATTTTGTTTTGCGTTTATTCGTTGCTTTCGATGTAATGTTATAGTTATAGATAATATATTTCCTATAAACTTGTAAAACGTAGAACTACATAAGACAACGGGATGTTACATAAACCCTGCATCAATTACATAACTCGCTTGAGGAAGTCTCCCCGAGTATTTTGAATACCCACATGGCATATTTTGTGAACATCAAAAAGCTGACCCCTTGGGGGTTGTATGTTGTATCCCCCAAATTCGAGTTTTCCCAGACATACCGCTAATGGAGTATTTTCACCCATAATGTGCACTATTACCCCTGAGGCGCCAAATTTGAGAAAAAAATTAAAAACATGATTTTTCGAGGTTTTTGGGGGGGGGGCGTACGCCCCCCAGTTATCACCAATGGAAAATCGGAAAAAACTGTGTCTGCGCATTATTTTTCTACACCCGTGCGTGTACCAAATCTGAACAAAATCGGCCAGACGGTTTGGGCCCTGGCTCTCCTACATACATACACCTACACATACTTATAAATACTTGCACACACACACATAATATACTTGCAGACACACACCTATACAACGCAGAAAAACAATTTTTTGGGGTCTGGGACCTCTGATTCGCGCTTGAACTCAAAATAGTTTTTCTGCACGATCACAATACGTTCCTATATACTTCGTTTATATGGGAAAGTAAAAATTGATTGGTTCCAATAAGTTTTTTTACGTTATACGGTCTTGGTGGTTTAGTTGGTGGTTAAAAATTATCATATGAAATAACCCTTTTCTTATATGGAGCCCACTCCCACGAAAATTTTCAGTTTTCGAATGAGCGCTGTCAATTCGCCGTATCCTTTCTCTGCACCTATAGAAAGTGCGAGATTGTTAACAATTATTGTCATGTGATCTCAACCCTTGTGAGGAAAATGTGTAAGCGCTGGCCTTTGTCTCGTAATTACCCTTATTTGAAATTAAGGTGGACAAGAATTTGAGAAGCCTGCTCTTTCTTTTCCTCTTTTTCCAAGATATTGTATGATTTTCCTTTGTTTCGCTGTGACATATTCTTCACTATTTTCTTTCACCACAGCTGCATCTCGTATTTATAGAACGTCGTGTATGGCAGAGTGAACTTTTTACATTTGATGGAAGTTTTTCTGCAGCTGTATTCCGAATAACTACTCGAATGTGGCGGTCCATGTTTGAATTGGGCGTTGCAGTGGGGCGAAGAGCGAGATTGCCGGATATTGGGGCTGGCAGCTTCCCAGCATCTTCGTTCGATATTGCTTTTCAGACAGATTATAATTTCACAGAGTAATTCCTGGAAAAGTTATTTGCTGTTCAGGTAGGTACGTAGCTTTCAAAGGTTTCGTGGTCTATGATGATACTGAAAGGTATAGTGGAAAATATTGAGACGAGTGCACGAAGCCTCTTCGAGAAAGCTAGAAACTAAATATGAACAGTGCTTTTGAAAACAGGAACCTTTCTTGAATTTTAAAAATGTTTTTTAAAAACCTCTCAAGCCCTTTTGTAAACACACCTTTATCGACTCTTTATTATCATACGACGTTAAAGAAAAGCCAAATGTTTTTTCATGGAAGTCTTTTCGAGTTCGAGTTTTTTTTTGGTTCACACCATCAGTAGATAGTAGGTAAAAGTTGAGGTCAGCTCATGATAAAAGCCTTCTGAAAGCGGAAGGTCTTTAAAGTAGGTGGGTGCTGAAGCAAAAAACTATAATAGGAGCTCGTGCATTGTGAATAGCCAGACCATTCTCCTTTTTTATCGTAGAAATTTTTCCATTTTTTAGCTTTTTTAAGGCTCTACTTTTCGCTGTGTTACTGAGCTCGGCTAAAAGTTTTTCGAAACGTGTATGATAAAAATTGGAAGCTTTTTGGGTAAGTATTACAGATCTTGGTAACTTTAATGCTACACTGTTTGTATGTATACAAGCCGCACCACTCACACTATCTTGTAGTCCCGTTCTTGGACAAATAAGGTGTTGTTTGGATGGAATTTCTCGTTTTCCATACAACAACGTCATATCAGGACAATGGCCCCTTGCCATGCGAAGGTCAAAATGCCGGTACTGGGAAATTCTCTCTTGGTTGTATGGATGTTCCATAAGGGATCAAATCAACAGTGAAACTAAACTTATCTGTCACTGCTGTAAACATTTGTGACGAAAGAGAGATATGACAGGAATAGTGATGGCGCGGGTGTCCCCCACCTCTTGACATGCATTCGCAAATTAAAACTGCGTGGCTTGGGTCATTAGGAGGGGTTGAGGGGTGGAGAGGGGTAGCGGGACCTGTGCATGGTTACGGGACGCGGGGAACCGGGACCTGTGAATGGCTGGGGCGTTCGTTGATTAGCTGTTGTAATGCCCACGTTATTTAGGGCTCCACGGGGAGACCGCCGCTCATTACGTGTTCCATCAAATTTTCATTCTTCAACCCCTGCCCTCTGCCCTCCTACCTCACACCGCCTAATCCAGTTGGCGCTCCCCGTCCGCCAATTTAGCCCCCATGGGGGCCCCTTACATGATCCCTGAAAATTAAATGTTTTGCAGTATCAAAAATGTATAGAAAAGGATGATGTCTGTATTGTACCATTGCACACCAACAAAGTTGAGTGAAAGAGAAGTTAGCAAATTATCAGATAGATGTGGAGAGGAGGGGGGGGGGGGGGGGCTATCCATAGTTCATGCCAGGGCCAGCTGGGAGTCCTGCCAAAAAAATACCAGCTTCCCGTAAGTTCGGGGTCAGCCTGTCAGTGCATTTTTTTGCCTGTCAATGGGCGATATTGCCAGCTCAGCAACTATAGCTTGGCTTTTAAAAATAGTCCCAGCAATCTGAATCTTATGTGCTTGACTTCGTGTTAGAGTCTTATAATTTCATCAAAGAGACCCGGTTATCTTGATTAGTTTCTTTATGTGGTTGAAATGATTACTGGGACTTGCTTTATCTCCTGCCTCGTTGAGTAGGAAACTCTTGGATCGCTTAGAACACGTGCAGCGCCAGAGGTTTTGAAGTTTATCTATTGCGGAAAATCACCTTCTGAGGAACTGCCGCCATTCTCGGTGCATGGTTTCATTCTCAGCGCTCGACATTTGTGGTTCGGTGCGATTATTATCCGTAATTTACAAGTTACTATCATGCCTTTGTCAGATATGATTGTGACTCCTGATGACCCTCATGACATTCTAGCACAGCTGTGAATTAGTAGATTATGTCTGTAACATTGGGATATGAGTGTGCATTGAGGAAACTGGCATGGAAAAGTGCCATTAGTCGGGACTGGCGAAGGTCTGGAAATCACTGTCGCGTGTGTGCTCACAGAGAAGGGACCGAATTAGTCCAGCCCACCGTAACACCTCCCCATTACCAGTGAAAAAGCTGCTACTCTCACTGCATCTCATATGTTCAAATAATAGTTTGTGAACTGTATGATTACTTCTACAGTTATAATACCACCTAATCAACGTGATACTAGTATTTGCCCGCTCTTTTTCGTTCTTCTATTTAAGGCTTTGGTTTGATAAATTATAATCTACTTCCTATACCTTGAGTACGTAGTGTACTTAAGACCAGCAGGTGTATTCCCTTTCTCGAACGCCAGAAAAGCACTTTCAAATACAGTGTTTGAAAGAAAAGCTCATTAAAATGTTTGAATGTGGTATTTGAATGTGCTTTTCTGGCGTTCGAGAAAGGGAATACACCTGCAGGACTTGCCTATAATCGGCTTGCAAAAGTCAATAATAAAACTGACCTAATCGTTTTTTCTTTGAAACAGGAGGATCTTACTTCCCTGCCATTACAAATTATGAAAAATGAAATTTTCATGCTAGTTTGAATAGTGTCATTAAAATTTTTCCTCCAGTAGTACAAATAAAACGGGGTGTACAATCGGTGATTATTATTTGAACGAGTGGACGTATTGTGATCCTCTCCACAGGTTGATGGGCGTGTATTGATTCATCGAGACATTCATTTGCAGGGGAATTTCAACAAGCTTTAATGACTTTCCGGAAGCAGTGATCAGTTATCAGATCAGTGACTCGTGAATTTTCATGAATATTTCGTATTTACGGGGAAAGGACGCTTGCCTCAGACTCTTCATCGGAAAATGTGGTAGGTACGTTACTCTCAGCGGGAGATGAAGACACACTGTAGTCAGTTCTTTCCAAGAAACGGCGGGTTTTGTCCCATTTCACTTTATGTCACTAGTGATAGCACTTTTTGTGTCGTCATTTTACCCTCAGAAAAAAAATCTGAATTGAAAATATGAAGACCTATCCTTTTGGCACCTTTTCTTTTTTACTTTTTGTTGACTTTATCCCTCATAGAAAAGGTAAGGAAGAAGGATATAAAACGCTTGGCTTTCCATTCAGGAATAATTACTTTGCTTTGCTGAGTTGCCGTATTAGGCCATGCAGAAAGGAAAGACCCTGAGGCCTGCCTTACAGTTCGCCAGGCACCCCTATAGTTCTCTTTGGAAACTTTGGATCTAGCGTGGGTGCTGAGATGGGATGTCAGATGTCATCTTCCTGCATTAGGTATTGGTCGAAGGACTCGCTCTTCTCTTTTCTGCTAGTTTGAGTTTCTTCCTTCAATTCTCCTTTACTGACATGCCCAGCTTATTCGATTATAATCAACACATCTATGAAATAAAAAATGCTTTCATTTATTTGATACAATTAGCCTGGGCATTCTGAAACGACTCAACGAATTCATTTTTGAGCGCGGGGGTCCGCAGCTCAAACGTGATGATTGGGGTTTGACCATTTAGTCTTCGTGGAGGGTGGTGAGTTAAATTATGGATTAAAAGTTTAAACTGAGGGGTGCTTTTGACGACCCCTAGCCGTACTTGCCTTTTGGCTGTTGTAACGTAAGGTTTATTTCCCTCTCGTCCTATTTATATGGCAGACGTGATAAAAAAAAAACAATTTTCTTCGTTGAAATGGTGTGTACCCACATCCACATATCGCCGCATTATTTTCTGTTTATAAAATTGAAATCAGGAAAGAACATCAGGAGATTTGACGTTGCGTCCGCTTGTGGCACTTCGCCAGCAGAGGAGAAGAACCGCGTTTCACCGTGGATGCAACCAGAAACACACAACTACGTACCCTCATCACTTAGGTACATAATTACATGAGTAAGTTAGTGGGGTAGGGGTGGTAGGTCGCGTCCGTAGGGAGCTCTGGCTCGCGGCCAGCACTGCCGTCTACGGTCTAAAGTCAGCACTATCCGTATTTCACGCGTGTCTCACGCAGCCGCTGACTGCTAAAATATCACCTGTCCCCCCGCACCCTGCAGACGATGCTGACCTCGGACTTCTGCAGCAACTTCACCGCAGTGGTGAGATGTGCTGAAAATTTTTTTTTGCAACGCTTTTTCCCTTCCCCTTATTTATGAGCTGGTTTGACAAAATTTCCTATCTAGTAGCTCATTTTAGTGGAAACATTGGTTTATTTCACATTATGTTGTCTAGAAGAAATTTGTGGATTATAATTGTTAGACTAGCCGCAGTTAAATGGAACAGAAGGTTACAATTTTTTTTTTTTAGCTATAGTGAACTTCTGCGTGATGATCTCAGGAATCAGGGCACTCAGAATTCGTGCGTCGTCTCCCAAGCTACAGTCCAGCGACTCGGTCACTCGGATGCCAGAGCGAAGTCAAAGTGTGATAAAATTGTTCCAAGGCGTAATTTCATCTTGGCTCTTTGCACCAGTAGACTAGTCAATGGAGGTCGGGCAACTATGCAGGACTTGTGTCACAGGACTCTCAGTGGAATCGTGGTACCAGCAGATTTTCTGTTGTCAGACAAGGAGGAAGTGGATACTTGTCATGCGTTCGGTGACGGCAGCTAATTACTATATTTCCTTCTTGACCCAGTATATGGAACTTGAAAGAAGAATCCGAGAAACTGGAAATCGTTATGAGGTTGAAACTTCTACGTTTTTTACTTTCTCGCCCGTATGTAATACATGGGCTGAGAAAGTTATGTTATCGTGCGAAATTTCGATTTTGAGATTTTCATTGCAAAAGGCGTTTCAGAGGTCCTAGATACCAAAAAAGTGGTTTTTAGGTCATGTCCGTCCGACGTACGTACGTACGTACGTACGTACGTACGTACGTACGTACGTCCGTCCGTCCGTCCGTTTGTCTGTAGCGCGGCTACAGGTCACACCAGTCTACCGATTTGGCTCAAATTTGGAATATAGATGTCTAAAATCAGTTCCGAGATACATTTTTTATATAATTTTGATTACTCAAAAATTGCGCCCACTATTGTCAAAAAAGTGTCAAAAAAAATTCAAAATCGTGTTTTTGTCTACTCAAGACGCATTTCACGGTACGGTAATAAAGTTAGAACCTTCAAATTTTGTAGTCGTGTTCCCAGATAGATGCTCCAGGATCATTTTTATTGTTTTGGAGATGGGCCAAATATTTGGGCCAAAATTGGCCCATACGTGAAAATCTTGGCCCCATGAATAGTATTAGCCGGAATTTCACAAAAATCCACAAACTTGTGCTTAATAACATAACTTAAAGGTTTGTCGAAGAAATATTCAATCAATTCAAAATTGCGGCCAATATAGGCAAAATAAAGTCAAAAATAGGAAAAAAAACTAGAATCTCGTTTTTGATTGGTCAAGACGGATTTGGCACTACAGTTATAAAGTTAGATCCTTGTAATTTCGCAATAGTGTTCCCAAATAGATGCTACAGGATCATTTTTATTCTTTTTGAGATGGGCCAAAAATTTGGGCCAATATTGGCATTATCGTAGGAAACATTTTCCAAAAATGGAAATCACGTTTTTGATTGGTTAAAACGGATTTGCAACAACACTAATCGACGGATTTTCTTGAAAATTGGTGAAAGTGGTCTCAGATAGATGCTTCAAGGGCATTTTCAATAGATTTTCATTTACTTAAAAATTAAGACGGTGGCATGCAAAATAGAAAACATATACTTTGCGCGTCGAGCGACACTTCACTGTTTGACGGATATGTTTGAAATTCGTTATGCAGGTGCCTTAAAGTATCATCCATTGTGTGGCAAAATACTTTTTAAAAAAAGTTAAAATTCTGACAAAAAAAAAATTATTCACGTAAAAAAAATCAAAATTTTCGATAAAAATTGCGAGAAAGTCAAGTGCGACCATTGTCGAACCCTTTATTACAAGTTCATAGTATGTTTATTAGTTAGACTTCGACTAGAGACACCGCTTACTGCAGTTTGAAGTCATTTGAAAATTGCAAAATGTTTTAATTGCAATAGTTTTGCATAAAAGACGGTTGGAACTTTTTAACTTTTTCACATTTTCAAATGGAGACTTCATGAGGCGAATTACGTTTTCTTTTTTCTTGGCTTTCCAGTCTCTCTTATAGGGCTATATAGGGCTAGGTTTTCCTGCAGCAAAAACTTATTTCTTATTTTTTCGGGAACTACAATAGAAACCGCTCTTTGTGCGGCTTTTGTTCTCAACATTCTCTTTGTGAATAATTTGAATTGAGAGGGACGTTAATGATTTCCCTTTCCTCATTCGAGCTGTTCTTCATTCCATTCTATGGAGATTATTTGACTCGGTTCTCGACTGATTTCCGAGTTCTTTTCTTTATAATATCGTTTAATTCCCAGCTTTTCGAGAAGTCAGAGTCAGCCGTGAGAGAACTCATTCTGACAGAGTGAAGAAATTCATCATCCGTAGAACAAGTTCCATAGGAAATAAAAATTGTGTGAAGAAGGTGATATTGTACTGAAAGTCTGTGATCAGACGATACTAGATTTCCTACATTCGTTTTACCTACCAGACCCTCAGTAAAATATTTATGGAGGTTAATGCAGCAGAACTGACTAGCAGAGGGGGTAACCACTACAGAGATTGCTTGAGATTGCATGAAGATTTCCAAAGATTTTTTGAGATTCTCAACGAGATTTGTGGAAAGATGCACTCCAGAGGGTTAACTACTCCAGAAATTTTCAAGATTCTCTGAGATTTCATAAAGACATCCAATGATTGCCTGAGATTCCCAACGAGATTCCTAGAGTGGTTAACCCCTCGTGACTAGCTCAGCGATTAATGTGATTTTTACAAGATGAGCAATAGTGTTTATTTGTGACAAAACAAAAGTCTATTATGGGAATGAGTCCTGAAAACACCGCCTGAAAACCTAGCCTAACCTTCTAACAAAGAGTTTGGAAGCAAACGTACCCACGTCTCGCAGAGGTCATAATTATTATGCTGCTTCAGACAAACTCAGTGATCCGATGACGGGATTCGTTCTCAGTAAAATAAATTAAGACGTTGCAAATAAGGGGGTGACAGGAAGGGGAAGGGGTGCTAAAGCTGATGAAAATATTGGAGTCACGGCAGGAGAGATTTCCCGTTTCCTCCATCAAGGGTCATACTCTTTGATTCAGCGTTTTTTTTTTCGAAGTTTTTCTTCATTTTTTACCAGTAGTAATGATTATCTTGGGGAGACGTTTTTGTTGAGTTAAGACTGCTGTAACCTTCTAACTTCTCGTGACCCTTTGACTTGGTTATACTTGCCCACAGTTACCGCAAGGAGTTCAGAAGTCATAACCTTTCAAGGTAAGAAACAAGGGAGGTCCAAAGGTTGAAGGCCTTCGTTATATCGCTTTTTCAAAGGAATTATCAAAGGAACTCCATTCGGCAAAAAACTTTACTTGAAAAGATTGAGTCTCTGTTATCAGACTGATGAGGGAGTATGGATAATCTCTCATCATCTGTATATTGTCAGAAACTGTACCTTCAGTAATACATTTTCCAGTGAAAACAAACTGGGAGTATTTTTGAGAAAATTGAGTAGTTTCCTCTCTTTTTTAAGTTTCTCAAATATTGTATTACAGTTCCATGGCTAATAGGATCGCATGTACGTATGTATAAAGCGGAAATAACCGTGTGCAAATTTGGTGCGTCCACCCTTTCCCAGTTTTAATTTGATGTCTGGGCTTTCGTGGGGAAATTCTCCTCCGAATTCGTTGCATGGAACTAACGAACTTATGTAAATGTACATCAACTTACTTCTCAGTTACGAGGCTCGGCTGGTCTCGAGGTTTGTTACCCGAAGCTGTTTAATGATCCTTAAAATTGCACTTCTTCCCCACAACTGTCCTCCTGCTTATTCTGCCTCTACGTCTTCCTTTTAATTCTACTGCTCTACTTAAACTTAAGAGTTTTCTGTGGTAATTAATAGCTGTAATTTCAAGCCAGGAGCTTTTGCAATTATTTTTCTCTACTCGTCTTCAATAATTTTGAGAATATTTCCTTTTTTTATTAATCTGAAAATCGTCGGGATGTTTTTTCAGTGGTGACTTCTTGACTTCATTAGTTTCGCTTGCCTTCCTTTTCCCGTAGAAAAGACGCTAAGTACATAAGTTGTTTTCGGTTCCCTGGGGGGCCCTCTGAGTCGAAATAAACGGTCCGACAGGAGTCATAGTTGACTTTTTCGCTTCATATCAGTTTTTCAAATTTTTTAAAATATTTTCTTTGTGGTTGCAGACCTGGCTTATAAGTAATTTTATAAACATTATTTTTGCTCCGATAGGAATACATGCAGTATTTCGATGTTTAATATTGCTGTCTTTTGATGACCAAAATATAAGTTTGAATGTTACGTCCGTCTCGTTTAATGCAAGAAAGTCAAATGCGACTGTAGTGCCCTTCACTAGTTTTTTCGGTCAGGTGCCAAAGTTCTGTTTAGTGCTTTTGACGCATTGCTCCTGCGGCCCGTGCCTCGAAGACGATTACCAGGTTGAATATTTATTCCATGCTTTTCCAACAGAAAACTAACCATTGCCCAGTGTCCTGACCAGAGTACTTACCTCTCTCTTCGCTTGAGCCATAGTTTGGTTACATAAGAAGATTTTGTGGGGGCGTATGAGAACGTGACGCCTTCCTCCCCTATAGTTTCCAGCGCTGCTCTTATGTCTCACATCGTTCATATCTTATCCCACTCGACGTGCGGATCATTATCTAGCATTCCAGAGGGATTACTTACCCTTAAAGTCCCAGATGAGGAATTGGGGAGCATTTCAGGCACGTGGTCCTCCTTAATGGTTTTGTTTTCCAATGTTCCCTTCACCCCCGATTTCGAAAAATTCTTCAGTGAAGGTTAATAGTATAGATACGTAACCGTTCTTTTTCTGTTTTTGAACATTCGAAGAAGTTGCGTTGAAAAAAATATTCTTTTGTTTGAACGGCTGGAAAGAAAGGTTTTTTTTTTTACATTTTAATGTGAATTTCTTCACCGTGATCTAACTTCAAGGGTTCTAGGATTCGAAGCCTTTTATTGAAGGAGTCTTAGGTCGTCATAATTCCATAATTATGTACAGTGAAAATTTCAAAATTATTAGGCTGGCGAATGTACTTGAGAAACTCATCAGTTTTTATACATTTGTGTTTTTCTATTTTTGCTGGAGGGATGAAAGAAATGTGGTGATGAATGCGGTTCATTTTTTCCCAAAGCCACTTACCATCTTTCGCCTCATCTGACGAATGAATGAAAAAATAAACAGAAAAATTTGAATAAGGACCCCGTATTCATCAACCCGGAATAAGGTTAATTAATTTCATTTCACAGCGACTGTAATTAGTCGGGCATTTCTCCGACCCCTGATTCATGGAAAGAAAGTACATAAAGAAATGGAGAGTTTAACTTTCATCATGAACTCGCTGAGCAGTGCTGTGCTCGTGGTTTATTCCCGCTCTGTGGAACCGTATTCGCCAATTCTACGTTTCCTCTACACTTTGTATAGTCCAAGTCAGGCTGGGAGCGTACCGATTATTCATAATTTCTTGAAGATTTTCAGTTGACGCCGATCCGGATTTGGGTTCCATATCCTACCATACGCAAAAAATGCCAATCCGACCCTGAGCAGATATTTCCCTGATCAAGAAGAAGTTTTGATCAGCCCTAGATTTGCAAGAAATTATGAGTAATCGGTACGCTCCTAGCTTGACTTGGACTATAGAGTGCGTGGAGAGTCCTCTTTCTATCTTACCTTTATCAGCTTAGATGAAATTGTGATAGGAAGTGCTAAAAACGTGGAAATAGGCACTCAAAAACTAAACATTAATCGAAAAATCTTGAAACGCCCATAAAATCCCATCGTAGGTCCTATTCTTTTAATTTTAAACGATGTGTTACTGCAACTGCCGCAACCAATAAGCTCATGAAGATACCTACACTGGGTGTTAGGGGCGTGGTGTGTCTTGTTAAAAGTGTTCCGTTAGGTCAGCGGTTAGGTTTTTTTGTGTTTAGGAGGCGGATACAGGTAATGCTTTAAGCATACTCCCCACTTGTGGGCCGGTGTGGAGCTTCCGCCCAGTGGGGCTGCTGAGCGGTTTACCCATGCACTAAACCATTTCCTCCCAAGCTGCCCCCTTCTAGATCAGTCTGTGTATGCTGGAAAAGCATGCCTAGGTCATCGAAAGGCCATACAACCACATCCGTCATGCATGCACAAGTGGACGGACCCAAAGTGCACCCTAGCTCTCCACACTCTGCGCAGATTTCTGAATTTTCTGTAAATTAGGCTTCTCAAGCCTGATTCCAAGTTCTGCCAAAAAAGACGCTGAATTGAAAAGCATGTTTGAAGCAATGTATCCCAAATTTAGAAATTGGGCTAAGCATGGAAAGAAAAAGATTTCCTCTCTGATTTCCAAAAACACAGAGGCTTACCTAGTAGAAATCAGGAGCTGATAAACTTATAAATATACATTAACACGTACCAAAGCTGCGGCTGGCCTATTTAGTTGCTGTTGTCCTTTTCTTGGGAAGTTTCCTTTTTGTTTTTCTTAGATGAGTTATCTGTGGTTCGTGGTCTCCAGACCGTAATTATCTTTAAATTAGCGCACTGCAGTGTGAATAATTGCCCACTGGTTCTTTTACGTTATCCTTTTATTTTAAGACTCCAATTGCAGCCTCCGCTGCTGCAGTCAGTCACCCGGAAAATTTCCAATATATCGAATATCCATGTTTTGCTAGAGGAATAAATTTCAGTTCACCGCGGGCTTCTTATTGATGTAGAGATAAAAATAAATACTTTAATATGACCTATTTTTTCTCCTTGTTCGAGGAAGGCGATGTGGTTTCGCTCTCCTTTTGTCTCAATAAACCTCCCTTTTAAAGCACAACGACCTCTCCTGATCCCGCGGCTTTCATTTATTTTTTTGAGTTTTAATCTGACCAAGCTTGAGTTACATAAAGAAGCGGTTGTAAAGCCATCTGCGATGTCCACTCAGATTTTTGCGCGGAAGTGCTTTTTTCTGCATTTCACGCGAAACATTGTACCATGTGTGCTGGGAGCAGTAAGTGCGAAGTCACGCCGGTACAAAAGAGAAAAAATATTAAAAAAATAAAAAGTTAATGTGAATGTTAACCAGTGTGGAATATCTACGTAGTCAACTGGGTTGAAATCCACTCCCGTCCCCTATCCCCAGTCGTAGTTTCAGATAAAAAATTAAATTTCTTGGAATTGGAATTCTTGAATTAATTTTATTTCGTTGTTTCAGGTAAGTGGACGAACACAGTAGTCAGAGGAGATCAAGGTTTCATTGTGGAATGAGCGTGAGTCCAAAACGTTGCACTGGTATAAGAACAAAACTGCCCTTCCTATATCTTATACAATAGTGCAGGTACCTGTGACTGCAAAAGAATGAGCAGAACCGAGAACGGATTTTTTGCAGTCTCAGCAGTTGATAATCGTCTTCACGCCTGTAGGGGAAGGGGGTTGGGGATAGCGTTTTGCCGACTGCGGTCACTGCTGATTGGGATTCAGGCAGCGCGGGGCGGGGAGGTGCGTCCGGGCTGATTCAGGGGAATGCTGATAAATCGCGGACAACAAAGCCTTGAGCTGTTTCCCAATGCGGTCACGTGCAGAGGACCTGGCCTCCCACGGGGCAGGGGCGGGACGAGAGACGCGGGACGTGGGTACTACAACAACCGGCCGTTGCTGACTGCGCGAAGCACGCACCACGCAGCTCCCCGAAGTGAAAACTTCAATCTGGGTGTTCCCCTAAGTGCTCCAAGCAGCAAGCACCCTCCTTCTTCATTCTTCATTACCATTGGATTCTTCTTCCCTTTAGCATTGTTTTGTTTATCCCTCGTATAGGCAGTAAATTTACTCCCAGAATCATAGAAGCAGGAAACACTGAGAAACTCGTTACTACTCTGAGAAGCGGGATCGCAATTATCATCAGTCTAGACTCTAGACCACTTTTGTCTCTCATATTCGTAAAGAATTCTGGTTTTGTGACAATCCTAAAAATTGAACGAATTAGAGCATGATGAAGATCCAGCAGTCTCAGATCATGTAACTTGCAATGTGTATAAGAAGTGGACTATTGTGTTGTGAGATATATGGAGCAGAGCCGCTTTCTTCGTGGCTGTACCAACGAACAAAAGCTCGGAATGACAGATGCTGTGTATATGTCAATGTTGCGAGGTTATGACTCGCACAAAATGGGCCGCTCTTGAGTGAACCCCGTCTAATGGCCAATTTCGAAAGAAGCGACTGCGACATTAGGGGGGAAACATCAGCAGTGCACGCTGCGGGCCTGCGGATGACAGCAGTAATATAACAGCTAGCAATGCTGGAGGGCAGGCTTTATGTCCGCCATGTGCGGATTGAAGCGTACGGTCGTTCTGATCTTAAATACGTTCTCCTCATAATTAAAATTTTCTGCTCTCTATCTTAGGTCAGGTCAACCCGATTAACACAATTTGCAGGCCAGCAGTGACGTACATACTCAATGCGACCATCAATAATTTTATTGCCATTTCAAATTATTAGGGTGGCAAAAACGTTTGGTTTAGTGGGGAAGGAATAGTGATCCAATAAAAATTGGTGCCCTGATTAGGGTGGGGTGAAGACCGAGTCAGCAGGGGCGTGGATGAGTCACTATGTGACGCTGACGCATAGCGTCACACGTCACATGCCTCCGTGACGTGACGTATCCCGAGGGATCATCCATCACCCCCACCCCCATCACCAACCTGACCTCCTGTTTCCCTTCAAGATATGTGTGACCTTGTTCATTTGGCAATGAGTTCTATCCTTGAAGGCAGATTGAGATGTGTATGTAATGTGATACCAATTTCTGGTAGAGCGTATTTTTGCTGGGTCGGGAGGGGGGGGGGGGGGGCTGTGCTGTTGGGGCGGGGCTGATTGTCTGTGCTGGGACTAAAACCTTCACTACTGGGGACGTAGCTATCTTATACTTTTCCGCTTGGGCACTTTCAGGCTCGTTGGCAGAGAATTGAGATAAATAGCCAAAAATTAGTTGGTCGTGGAATTGGAAACAGGATTAATTTAAATGGCTGTATAAACATGGGCTATATAGCCACTAGGGCGGAGGGTCGCTTTGCTGTCTTTGAATGGTTAGCTGGAGAAAAGGGCAGCGGTGCTGGAGGGGTGATTCATCAGGGGGCGAGACCCCTCTTACTGTATTCTATTTTAATCTATTTAAAACCACCCCCGGTCTTCATGCAAATATCGGGCCCAACGTCTCTTTTGGATATAAATTGACGTCCCGAATCCTTATGAATACTGTACAAATGGGGAGTGGAACACGAAGTACTACGAGGGAAGATTCTTGCGAGGGAAAAGTGTCCATATTTTCCTGAGTCCACTTTTCGGAAAAATTCACGACAAACCTTCTCTTTCTATAAGCACACTTTTCACCTTCTTTCTTTCCTCCCAGTCTTTCCTTTTCGTTCCGTAGGGGTCATGACGTTGGCTAGCCCTCTTGGAATCATTACAGGGCATTAATTGAGCCCCATTCAGAGGTGGTGTAATCACAGGCTAATCGTGATTTGTTGATTGTATCGCTCATACATGATGGATCACGCGGCTCCCTTTTCGCCGACTTAGACACGCAGGGCCCGAGTCTCACTCCTGCCTTTGGAACGGAAATGAAACAAAAAAAAATCGACATCTTTCGCAGTTGGACTGTTGCACATGCTATTTTGTAAACTTCCTTTTCAGATAACTATTCCACCCCACTCCCTCAGTAGAAGTGAAGTAGCGTGTTATCGTTACGAAACTACCAGACTCAACGACCATCATAAGTGCATTAGTTTATTAAGGGTCTGCATTCGATGATATACACTCATTTTCTAGAAAGGATGTCTATACTGCTCCCCTAAGCATCATCTAATTGAATTGTTTGTTAGAAAACTGCATGTCTGACAGAGAAATCTGGTGGAGAACTTGTGGACTTGAAAAAAACTTTAGAGGACGCATGTTTACAGTATGTCCTCCAAAGCATTTCCCTCCTCCCAAGTTCCAAGTCCATCTTTGAATGCTATGGTATGAAGGCCATGGTGATTGCTGTAGGGTTAATTCGCCATGGAAGGGAGAAATCTCGCATAGGGTATAGTTGAGAAGTAGTTCGGTGAGAAGAGTCCCATGAGGGAGGAACTAGGAAGTGACTGTTATCCTTAGAGGGTTGGGTAGCGCTGACTTTTGCACTGAGAAACTCCGGCCCAAGTTGTGCGGGCCGCGCCCCCCGCATATCAAATGAAGCTCATGCCCCCATGCCCCCTATGGTGAACACAATCGATATTCACTCTAGCGCCGTGTGTGTGATATTGTATTTCTGGATCCGGAGATGCCATGCTGTATTACTGTTATCTTTGATACCCCTTCCCCTATGTTCCTATGGGATTATTGCCGTATAGGCATGTATGTGTGACGAGAGATGAGTTTGACGACTCTCTCTTAAATTATAACTGAAAGTTATAGTGCAGTGCCGAGGGAATCTCGTTGGGAATCATTGGAAATCTTTATGAAATCTCAGGGAATCTTGGAATTTTTTACCCCTTCGGGGTTCATCTTTCTATGAATATCGTTGGGAATCTTTGGAAATATTTATGGAATCTCAGGGAATCTCTGGAGTGGTTACCCCCTCGTGCAGTGTTTACCTTGCTGGCTTGATACTCATGATTAAAGTTGCTGTAGAATTATGACCAGAATAGTCTTTGAATAACCGGAATATTACGTATCACCGCTATGAAAAGATTAAAAATAAAGACGTCGATGGGAAAGCTAAGAGCGACTGTTGTTGGACCATTCACATTTATCTGCAGTGGAATTATTAATTTCTGTTGGATGATATATGTGAAGGATATGGCAGTCAGAATTGATTCGAACACGGCGCCGCCCTCATTTTTTGCGTCATATTCATCACCGTTGCTGACGGAAACTTGCGCAAAAAGGCGGCCAGCTTCTCGTTTACTTCAGCCTTCACTGACGTAACTAAGCGAGGAGTGTTCAACTCTTTCCTAATGACTTGAGTTTCGGTTATAGTTCAAGCCTAGAAACTAGTTACATAGTAGTATTTCTTACACTGAAACTTCTTACACTATGTCTGAAGTCTACGTCTATAAAATCTTCCAGTTTGGTGGGCCTGCTAAATTTTACCTTTGCAGAGCAAGTAAAATGAAAAGAATGAAATGTACAGGACTTAGAATGATTTCGAGTGTGTTCGTTGCAGGGTTGAAAATGGACAACTTGGCAAAAGAAAGGGCAATGATGAACTTTTTTTTAGATCAGCGCCACAGGGTGATCCGCAACATTAAATTAAAACCAGAATGCTTCGAGTTTGTTTTTAATTTAACAAAAAGCTTTTTCCGTTGCGGAAACATTTTCTGTAAATTTCGTTTGGGGGCAAAGGTGAAAATCATCTTTTTGTGTAATTGAATAATTTCCTTCTCGACGGTGCCGAATGAATTTACCATTGTTGTGCTCCTAGCGCTTAGTGCCTGTTAAGGCCCGGCATGCTGGCTGGAGTGGGATCACGGAACATTACTTTTCGACTCTAAAAAGATGTATAGACGTACAGGTTTGTGATAATATTGAAAATTTTGGTACTTGTGAAAATTATCTTATCAGAGTCAACGATCATTAATTACCACTAATTGTAGTTTTGTAATAGAACCTATTTATTTATCTTTTTCGGTGTGACGCTATTAGTGTTTGTTGGTGCTACGGTCCACATCTCACCACCCGCATAGCTTTACCTTTGACAGCCGCTTTTATTTTAAAAGTGCAGAATACTGGGTTTGCTGAGACTTGGCAATTAAAAATTAGTAGCGAACAAAGGTATGGACCACTACAGCTCCTTGTCGTCCCTAATCAAAGAATGTCGTGGTCTTAGGCCCTTAGACATGCCCCCCCTTAACCGAAATGTGAGCTGCGCGCTTTGAGCTCCGAGGATCCCTTTGATGATTAACAACGAACCGTTGCTGAGTTGCTGAGATGTCACCGCTCTCCGCACTCTGCAGCCACGTCACATCCTGATGGAGCATTTCTGCTCCAAATGGCATCGCGTTTGTCAACGGCTGTTATCTCTTAATTCAACCACCTAGTCATCTCTGAAAAGAGCTTTTTAGCTCATAATGTGCTTTTCAGCTCCAGACTTCTCCATCAAGTTTTTTCCCATAATACCTACTTACTATTAGAGCAATCGTCGTAATAAATATGAGGTCATAGGCCCCATACAGGTACATTTATGCTTGACGTGCATATTGAAACAGAAATTTTCTTTTCCCTTTCTTGTAAAAAAAAGCACACTCCTTATGTTTTAGTTTTCTGGTCTTGATCTTGACCTTGGCTTCCGAAGACGCACACTTTCCCCTTCTTAGTTCAAGCTTTCAAGTATAGTTAAATGAAACTTACCCTCACCTGCGGTCAGACCTAAAATCCGTATGCTAAAGTTTCGTTTGCAGTTCCAGTTAGATAACTTGTCTGTCCTTTTGTGAGGCGTTAAGCTGAGTAATGCAGACCGCATTTCGTCATGGGGTAAACCGTAAGCCTCATGATGAGTCATGAACTAAAGCGAAACTAACTTGTTCAGTTAGCTCTGCAGCAACAAGTTTTCGGTGAGTGACATGAGAAATGGCCACAGAGCGCAACAATCGATTGGACTGAGCATTGTTGGCGTGCACTGAGCATGGATATTGCACATTGCATGCTCTGCATGCTCAATGCAAGTTTCCGGACTCTGCACCATTCCTCGTTATTAATTTCCCCTCCATTTTGATTATCTTCAAATAGAATGAAAGGTCTTCATTTCAGTGAACACTCTAACTGGTTGCAACATCTTCTCTTGATTTTGGAACTTGAGCAACACTGATGGCAAACTTTATGCGAATTTGTATTCAGGACGTTTGCCGTTGTTTCAAGATTTTTTTCTAGGGTAGTTCAATCGAATCGGTTACTCCGTGTCAGCAGGAGTAATCTTTTTTAGAACCTGTCTTATCCCGATGAGTTGAATGATCCGTGAGACTTCATTGTAGCCTGACGTGCAGCTTACAGATTTTCTTCATTTTTACGGAAAATTTAAATAACATGATTACATTTTTGTAATTAACGAAGCAGTGTAGCTTGTAATGTCTCTTTTTTATTTGTCCTATTTTCGAATGGTTTAGTCGACGTGGGACCGTTGGAGCTATGGAGCATCCGCAGCTTCATTTGTGATTGAGTTGTCACGAACACTAATTAGTTTTGGATGCCTTGATCACCGGAAATGGTTTGTTTTCCAAAGCTTTCCCAATCACGGCACATCGCATTGCTATCTGCTCCGCAATGCGGAACCATTGTTAATTTATACGCGGTGTCATTATGCTTCCCACCTGTTTCTGCCTGGTAGAAACTTCAATCCTCAGTTGTAAGTAAGACCTAGGGGAAGCAAGTCACCATAATATGAGGGGATTATATAAGAGACGTTCATTCCTTCACGTCCTTTTAGGGTGGTTAAATATTAAAAGAGAGCCTATACGAATTTTAAAATTAAATGGCTATTGCAGAGCTGTGCTACGGCAGGGATTCAAATTGTATATTTTGAATTAAAAAGACAAAATTGTGATTGTTTTTGTAATTAAATAATTCACTTTTTTTCCTGTTCAGTTCCTTTTATTGGCGAAATTTTCTTTATTTTTTTCGGTTGTTTACGCTAAAAAGGATCATTAAATTGGGTAGATGTATATTTCCAGTGAAGTCCACTATATGCTGAGGATGATTTTAGATTCCAGAGGTATAGTTTTGTCGTCTTCTCTTTGGGAAGGATACCCATTTATTAAAGATATTTCTGAAGTAAAGCTGTTCACTTTATTTAAAAAATAAAAAAAACGATACTTCTATTCCACAGCTCTCAGATACTTACATCTAGGCTGTGTTGAATTTCCCCCCCTGATCATTCTTCTTGAGGCGTGTTTGTAAAGCTCGCTAATGGCATTCTTTTGTGTCCACATATATAAGCCTTTTGTAAGGTTCTTTTCAGAGTGATGTGACTGGAGACGAAGTAAACACAAGCGGCCAATATCCGCACCGCGGGTGTCAACCAGCCACGAGCTCATATCCGGTCTGAGGTCTACCAAGTCAACCGTCAAAAAGGCACCGGAGATGCTTAGACACTAGCTGGCTATACCTGTGAACGAGGGGGTAACCACTCCAGAGATACCTTGAGATTCCACTGAGATTCCATAAAGATTTCCAAAGATTCCCAACGATATTCATAGAAAGATGAACCCCGAAGGGGTGACCACTCCAAAAAATTCCAAGATTCCCTGAGATTTCGTAAATATTTCCAATGATTTCCAACGAGTGGTTAACCCCTCGCCTGTGAAGGTAGCGACCGGGGTTTAAGTGTCTATTATTTTAAATTGAATGTTTAGTTGCTTTTCGATAAGAACATTGAAAATATTTTTGTAACCAGTGATTGGGTGGTTCAAAACGTTGCCAAACCGATGCCGATATCAAATGCAATAACAATTTTTTTTCTTCAAAATTTGTAATTATTGCCAGCCTCTATAGCCGTAAACTACCCAAGAGTATACCCAAGTTTCTCACGAACTGTTCTGTTTGTGAATTGAGTTGGAATCGTCAGCAATTAACCGGTAGTTAGCAGGCACTCACAGAGAGACGCATAAAGGGGCTTTGAAAGAGTGGGGGGGAAGGGTGCGGTGAGCAAACAGAGTAATTTGTAATACAGGGCCCTCACTTATTGCTGATGATGAGAAGGTACCCTCTAGCTGGGAGGTGTGTCCCAAACCTGTCGTCAGCTACCTTTTGCGATTGGAGCGTACTGTTTGCGTTTTTTTTTTTGTAACTGAAGGTTGGGACCTGGGACAGTCGAATCTTTTATTTAATTAAAAAGCAGAATTCTCCAAGCCTTGCCTTACCCTGATTATTTAAAACATTGCCCTAGGTAGTGGGGTTTCCGTCGGTCTGAGTACTTCACTTTGAGAGCGCTCAGCTCAGGAACCCGGTAGCAGCTCGAACCACTCACTATCATAAACTTCGTAAAGTGTAACTATGCTAATTAATTATTTAATTATACGAAGAGCTCCCGCGACATCTCAAGTTTCAGTGGCATGACACTACCTCCTTGCTTTGAAGGTGTATCTTCACTATGGTGGTCGTATAGTTGCCCGCTCCATTGTAGACGCCATTCCTGCAATAACACTATGTTCCTAGTTTTGAGAATGTAAAATTGATATTCAGTGGAATGCAGTGCTTCAAAAACTGACCTAGGCCACTCTGATTTTCAGTTCGGGATGGAGTACCATGGGATGTTCAGACTGTCGGTAAATTCTAGTTTTCTCCTTCTGTCTACTCTATACATGAGCAGAGAAGTTCTTTGCTCCTGTCACTGAAGTCGGAATTGCAGAAAGTGCCTGAGACACTGGAGCAGCCTTGGCAGACAGCCCCTGAGGGTTTCTAGTCTGGCTGCAGATCGTTACTGACTTCTCGCTCTATGGTAATTTTACCTTCCGTTCTTCAAAACTATATACATGAAACGTGCTCACCTTTTGGTTCAAGGATCTACAATATTCCAGTTATTTCCAGCTGGATGGAACTCGTAGGGCAGTTTCAAATTGAAAATTGATACTGGATTGTGATTATTGGTCCAATATTAGACAGTAGTCGCACCTGATAGAACAGCTTTTCAGTTTTGTTTTTGTGTCAACTAGCGAGTCCCACAGACGCAGCAGTGTTCCCCTTCCTGGTAAAAACTTGTGTAAATAAGGAATTGTCGTTTTGAGGGGCGAACTGCGGGTAAAAGCATTACAAAATTTGTCATTGTCACAACATTTAGTAGCGGGCGGGAGTTATGAATGCCTTTGTGAACGTTACGAGCGTCGTTAATCAAGGCATCTTGAAAAGCAGCAACCCAGCACTGAGCAGCAAGTCCTTTGTGCTAGATGGGCTTGTGGCATTAATTTTGTTGTATGAAAGGAGATATGGCGTATGCACCGTCTTGACTCCCGTGCGCCGTGCTTTAAAGGCTAATGGTTAATGATACACGTTTAAAGAGAAGTTTCTGCTTTTTCTGCTAAAGGCTCAGTTTTCCCTTTTTCTTTTTCGGAAAATGAATCTTTCCTGATGACTGCGTTGACTGAAAGAGGTAGAAGAAAAGTTATTATAACAGAAGTAAGGCCACACCGCAGTGTGCTGGTCATATTTATGAATATGGTGTAGCATATCGAATTTATCGTTTTTCGACAATCTACTGTTTTCCCGCTGAACCGACCGAGGGCCATTGGCCGTGAATATATCTGAACCGCTCGGAAACCAGTGCTTCGGGGTAGAACGGGTGCAATTCTTTTACAGAAGGCTTCGGGTTGCCGCGATATGGGCCCGCGTTGTGCCATTTGACGGGCTGACCCCCAGTAAATCAGCTCGGCATGGTCCCCAGTGTAGTATCTCCCCCCCCCCCCCCCCCCCCCACTCGCTCCACTCCCTCGCAATTATTTATGAGGTCTCGATTAGGAGATGGCGGCGACCCCCCCTCCCCCCTCCCCTCCCCCTCCCTTATCGGCCATGCCAGCCGTGCAGTCCTTTCCTCTCTTCTCTTTTCGCCTCATGTTTGTTATGGGTTTTGCTTTTTGCTGTATGGTCAGGATGGAGGAGTTGATTGCACCTGTTATTGCATTATTTAGGATTTTGTGGACCTCAGCAAGGGCTATTGTACCTGCATTCTTATTCTTTTTCAGTTTATGTTATTTATTAGTAGCACCATGCTTACACGAAACCTGACTATCGAACTGCCCCGCAGTCATGCCTGATCTCTTCGTCTCATTATATCAAAGAACAATTTAATTATAGCCCTGGGACTTCTATATGACCCAAGAAATAATTTAAAGTAAACAGTTGAGGAAAGAAAAGGCTGCCAGAAGGTATATACAACTATCAGACTACACGTTTCAGGTTGAAAGAAATCATACCGTAACGTGTTTCCGTTTTTGGTATATAATAGTTTCGTTGCCCGAACCCCCACATACGAGTACTAGATTTCGATCCAACTGCACAGATGTAGGACATTGGTAAAGAACACCGCTTTGATCGTTTATCTGAAATATGAAAACCCCCTATACTTTATAATAAAAGTATATAAAATTGCTCACAACTTAGGTGCTCGTCCTAGGAAATAGTGAAGACAAGACAAAATGAAATTTCCGAGATGACCTGGTTTTGTAATGAGTTACTTACCTCCGTCGTAAAAGAGGAGTGAGTAATTTGAAAAAGTTGCGGGACGTTGTGGCAAGTTGGGTTGTTGTCGCCACGCTGCCGCTATACCGATGAAGCCATCTGTGTTCTGTTGCTGTTGCTGCTTGTACTCTCAGACGAAACTTTGTTCCTGTCTCATTTCCATACATGCATCTCCTATATTTCCTTTACGTAAATGGGAGACTTTAAAGCGTGTCTGCTGGATAACTTCGACTAAAATCGTCAGCAGAGGAGAAAATGTAATTAATGTTTAAAATATCGTACCGTTGCATTGTTATCTAATGCCTTCCAGCTGGAAAATTATTACACTGGATTCATTTACTTACCAAATGCTGAAAATTAAGGAAACATCACAATCATTTGTATTCTGTTTTCTTCTTCAAATTCTAATCCTGCTGAATTTTGTTGTCGAAATTATAATTAAAGAATAAATAAATTTGCATATGTTTCCCGTTAGCAACAACAGTAACCAAATTATTTTAAATCTTTGTTCAGATCATACGGGATACTTAATAAAAACGTTACCAAATAAAGCAGCGTGGCTATGGAAACTGCAACCATGTAAACGTTCTATAAATTGTACTGTCGCGGTGCTGTTGGTTAGAAGAGAGGAATCGGCCGAATACGTGATCGTTAAAAAAGCCCTTGACATCAAGTTCCGTCTGTTCCAATCAGTGTCGGGAATTGCATCGAGAGCAGCCAGTATGAAAGCTACAGTCTCCGGCCCTCATTTAAAATTTTATTCCTCGGATGCCTTCTTCCTGAGTTACAGTGCCAGCTCCCCTTTCACTCGTTGGGAATCTTTATGAAATCTCAGGGAATCTTGGAATTTTTTGGAGTGGTTACCTGTTCGGGGTTCATCTTTTTATGAATATCGTGAGGAATCTTTGGATATCTTTACGGAATCTCAGTGGAATCTCCAGGAATCTCTGGAGTGGTTACCTCCTCGGCCCTTTCGCTAGATATCTCTAAATAATTAGTCTTTTATTTAAATCATAGCTTCAACAGAAATTGCTCCTGTTTCTTCGAATAGTTGTTGGTAAATTAACAACGAACGGAAATTACGGGAGGATTGATGTATGTTGACATATTGCTGTATTCGTCCATATTGAATGCTAAGCCTCACCCTGATCCTCCCCAACTCCAAAACTCATGTAATCCCGGAGAAATGAACTGATTGGAGTACAGGGGGATTTCAAATCAAGAGAGGAGAGAGAAACACATTCCGATAGATTCTCAAATTACCCAGCCAGACACGTTCAGTGAGTGCTCAGTGGTCACAGGGCAAATAAACGTGGAAATAGACACTTGTGCTGGCAAACAGTTGTGAAAATAGAGTGACCTACTACCCAGTGCAAACATCGGATACACTGTACCCTTGTGAAGAGAACCAGGGAAAAGAGAGACCCGCATGTGTTATTTGCTGAGGACAGTTCTGCTGGACTGGAAATGAAGAAAATAACTGGCGACCGTTTATTCCTGTACCTGTGATTTCTCTTCAGTGACTTGAGATAAACACATACACATTTTAAACTACAAACATCACTAATTGAATAATTAATTAATGATTGTAACTTAAAATTTAGCATCGTGAAAAATGTTCAAATGCTCACTTGTCAGAATTTTTTTTGTCATTTTTGGTCAGTAATTCATTTGTAACTCGTAATTTGGCGAACTCATTATGAACTTGACCTACATTTTACATCCAGTCATTGTTGGTAGCGTGAGCAACCCCCCCCCCCTCCCCCCTCCACCTTTAGAGTGTGGCAGGGAGGAAGTCCACCCAACACGTGCGTACAAACGTAAAAGGCGAAAGATAGCGGTATTCTGCGGTGGACGCTTCTGTGACCTCTGAACCTCAGAACAGGAAATGAGCGCCATTCTCAGATTTACTGTAGGGAGGTAATCAAAGTGGACATGAAAGCTCGATTAAAACTGCAAAACCCCTGGAGATCCATGTCTTTTTTACGCTGGAATAACCCCCGAGGTCTTTCCTTAGTGCTGCGTTATGGTGGGTAATATAATATGGGCTTTGAGCACATCAAAACACACTACCTTTTCATTGCTTTTTACATGTCATGCAATCTGCTGTATTGGTAGGCTGCACGATTACATGTACTTAGCCAGCTACTAAGGCCTCTTTCCTCTTTCCACCATCCGTGTTGAAGCCTGGTAATTTTTTATTCTTCGTGACGTCGACTATAGGCCGTCTCCTACCCATCTTCGGTTTAATACCCGCCGTTTGATGTCGTTAGGCTTTATTTTAACGGTTACTTTGATGTTCGACGTTAGGACCGTGTGTATGCTAATTGACGCCTTATCAATACCGCCTGAGTCGTTCCCACTACAGCCCATTTACGTTAACGCTCTCTCCACTCAAAATCCACTTAGGGATCATTACCCCCGCGAGAACTTGCTCAGATATATTCATAGTTACTGCTTTCAGGGGTGCTTCAACTTAGTTCACCACTCACGCTGAATAGCTGAACAAAAAGTCGTAGCAATCACTTACCATCATTTCCAGCAAACTCGAAAGGAGTTGTGAAGGACTAAATGGCGCCCTTGCTCCTCTCACCAGTCTGCCGCTCTTTCACTCTTTATCTGATGGCTCCGCAAGAGAATCAGCTCTTTTGTTTGATGGATTGGAAACAGCACGAAAAAGTTGGTGGGAGTGTTATGATTTTCCACTTGGCTGATTCAGCGATTCAGTTCGAAACCGTTTACTGCTACACCTCCTTGTTTACTCGGGATGGGCTCCACTAACTGTTGGTGGCAGCCTCTGTTCATTTCGGTTTTGGGCGCCAGTTGTGCAGACACAAAATCCAATTACCTAAAGTAATTTTCTCCTGCCCATGATTCGAAATTAACTCGCTCGTCCAGCTGTCATTTCTCATATAGTTCTTCAAGTCAGGCTCGAGGCGAGAAGTCCCCCACACAGGAGTTGAGGGATAGCGTGCCGCATCGTTCCTAAGCACACCCTACCTGTCACAACCCTATCTTCTATATGCTCATTTTGGGTGGGGAACTAACTTTTACACGAAACCAATTTGTAGCCATCCAACCAATAGCATGCTCGTTCGGCTCTAAAGCGGGCTTTACACGGGATCCGTTCCATTACCAACTATGCGGTCTGCTAAGTTGACTTTGATGTAGCTCGGGATTGGCTGACCACTAGCTAAATGGGTTAGTCATGTCTGCGCCTTGAAAGCAGCTAACCGTGGTGACATTGTCATATACAGTCAATTAATTGTTCATTACATTAACATGGCTGATGTAATAATATCCGTGCCAGTATGCAAGTCTCTCTCAGTTTAGATCAGATCTGCAGAGAGGTTATCAGAATTTAAAAAAATTAATTAATTAATTAATTAAATGTATATTATTTTGTGTACTTAATAGTTTAGATGCATTTCTGTATGTAGGTATGAATTTTTGTTAGGAGGGGCATGGTCAGAAAAAACGTAATACTTCAATTGTACATGACCGTATAGTCTTGAGACTATATGAAAGCCACGAGGGGGTAACCATTCCAGAGATTCCTTGAGATTCACTGAGATTCCATAAAGATTTTCAAAGATTCCCAACGATGTTCATAGAAAGGTGAACCCCGAAGGGGTATAACCACTCCAAAAAATTCCGAGATTCCCTGAGATTTCATAAAGATTTCCAATGATTCCCAACGAGATTGCCAACAAGTGGTTAACCCCTCTGAAAGCCATGTTCTTTGCAAGCTGAGCTGTTTCATATTGTATTGCACGTTTAGTATTGTGTAGACAAATATAATGAGATCTCACTGAAACTGAGTAAGATGGTGAACGTCCCAACACAACTTTTATTAAGGTGCATGGAAACATAAAAAATGAATTTCCTTTAAGAACGTTAAATAAATTTTCTGGTTCAGAAGAATGAGCGAGATATATGAGCACAGCTCTCTGCATTCCCATCAGTAAGATTTAAAGCATTTGGAGCACATAATGATGCATATTGAAGAATGACGTATAACGTGTAGTTAAGAGAATGGTTGCACGGTTCAGGTCGTATTTTATAGCTCCTGAAGGGGTCGTTGAGAAATGAAAGGAAGGGACGTGCTGACGTGCCAGTGCATTCAGCGCATTGCTGATAATGTTGCCTTGTGAGAGCTGTCTGCTGTCATTCGCCTTCTCAATGCCACTAAAACACCTTTACATTTTACCTTCCTTTTTGTAAGAAAGTTTAGGTATATTCTATTGAATACAATCATAATATTGTTTTTTGTTTCTCTGGATTTAAATTTAATGTTAGGCAATTTATACTTGGACTCTTGTTGAAGTAACTCTGTCGAAGTGTATAAGAATGAATGTAAGAAACGTGTAAAAACATGTATAACAAAAATGTGCTTGTATATTTCTGTTTATATAGGTACTCTTGTATCTTCATTGCTTGGCAAAATAAAAAGGTCGAAGTGGATCTTAGGAAAAGAGAAGGATTAGTATTGTGCGATATAAATGAGGAATAATGTTGGTCCTTCGAGCCGGATATGAGGTCTCGACTGTCTCCTTGCTTCTTAGCCAACTGTCTTTTGTTGTATTGGATCAGAGTGGGAGGGGAGAGATGCGGATTGATGTGCCACGTGTACTGAGCGCATTCCCATCGCGCGGAGGGAGCTAAAGCAATAAATCGAGGTCACGGTGATTTAGGTTATGGGACGC